>JAJEJO010000593.1:0-68750 GCA_020662805.1 Glaucomys volans | reverse complement strand
AAAAGGAGAAAAGCAATGTGATCATCTTAATAGATGCTAAAATGCTACTTAATGAAACCAAGCATCCATTCCTGACTTATCACACAAATCAAAATCAAAACAAATTCAGAAATTCCTAGTATTTTGGGAAAAACTAGATTTTGGTTTTTACCATTATAAAAAGTCTGAATCAGGTCTGGGGTTGTAGTTCAGTGGTAGAGTGCTTGCCTAGCACACGTGAGGCCTTGAGTTCAATCCTCAGCACCACATAAAAATAAAATAAAGATATTGGGTCCACCTACAACTAAAACAAAATGTTAAAAAAAAAGTCTGGATCATACTTTAATTCCTATTAAAGTAGGGAAGAAGATATTATACTTTAATAATGTTCTAGAAATCCTAACCAGTACAATTAAGTAAGAAAATAATTTAATAGGTAAAATTATCTTTCATGGTAAGGACGATGTATTAATTACACATTATTTCAAAGAATAACTAGAAACCTGAAGAAAATAGACCAAGATAAAAAATGTCAGGAAGCTGGAGAAAATGGCAAAAATAGATACAATATTTTGTAGCTCTTCTCAGAAATTGAGTATATTTCTTCTCTCTCTTATTTTATTTTTGTTATTATTATTATTTTTTAGTTGAGGTCTCACTGTTGCAAGATGGACCTCATGATCCTCCTGCCTCAGTCTCCTGAGGAGCCGGGATTACAGGTGTGAGTCACGGCTGGAGTCAATTTCCTGACAGGTCAAGTCTGTGTTCAACCGTGACTTTCTTTAGAACAATGAGGCTTTAGCCAACGTGGCACAAGTAGAAGCTTGAAAAGTGTTTGCACATCGTGACTTCTCTTCTCTTACCATTTCTGAGAACTTGGAGACCACTTAAGAATGAGCCTAGGCTGACCTGCTGCATGGTGAGGAAGCTGTGGCCAGGTCAGCCCTGTTGTTCCAGCTGACACAGAACCAACCCCCTGACACAGGAGTGAGCGTGTCCTCATCCGCTGAGGCCAGCTGAAGGATCAGTTTTCTGCAGAAGTAAACCGAGTAGGCCCAGAAGCATTGCCAAGTTGACCTACAGACTTGAGAACTAACATGTCTATTGTTTTATCCTGCAGGGGTAGTTTGTTCGACAGCAAAAGCTAGCAGAAATTATAAGAGAAATTAGTAAAGTGGTCAGTTACTTTTTAGACAATTAGTGCACAAAACTGATAGGTAGAAAATATAATGAAAGTGAAAGGTCTTATTTAAATAGAAATACTATCACCAATCTATCTGAAAATAAACTTAACCAGAAAGAGGCAGAGAAGTATATAATGTAAAATCCCTTAAGGGGTATTAATTCTTTTTTTTTTTTTTTTTTTTTTTTTTTGGAACCAGGGATTGAACTCAGGGACACTCGGCCACTGAGCCACATCCCCAGCCCTATTTTGTATTTTATTTAGAGACAGGGTCTCACTGAGTTGCTTAGGGCCTCGCTAAGTTGCTGAGGCTGGCTTTGAACTCGCGATCCTCCTGCCTCAGCCTCCCAAGTCGCTTGGATTACAGGCGCCACCGCGCCCGGCAAGGGGTATTAATTCTTGTCAAATTTAATCTATAAACTCAATGTGATCCCAATAAAATTCACAAATTTTCTTTTAACATTTTACGAGATAATTTCGTATTCTTCTGTAGAAACAAACAAGAAATACAGACAAGAAGAAAATACAAACAGAAAGAGACTGGGGGCTGGGAGACAGAGTACTCATCTAAAGGCATTTTGAAGTTAAAAGAATTTAAAATAGTTTTTTTAGCCTTCTGCAGTGGTACACACCTGTAGTCCCAGCTACTCTGGAGGTTGTGGCAGGGAGATCTCTTGAGTCCCGGAGTTTGAGACCAGCTTAAGTAACAAGTGAGACCCGTATCTAAAAAAGAGAAAAATTAGATAAATCAATGAAATAAAATAGATAATACAGAAGGAGACTTAAATACACAAGAGAAGTTAGTAGAGGATAATGGTGACATTTCCAATTCATATGAAGAAAAATGGGTGATTGAAAAATAGTGGTGAGGGGCTGGGGTTGTGGCTCAGTGGCAGAGCACTTGCCTAGCATGGGTGAGGTACTGGGTTCGATTCCCAGCACCACATAGAAACAAATAGAATAAAGGTCCATGAACAACTAAAAAAATATTTAAAAAAATAGTGGTGAGGCAATAGCCAGATTATTTGGGCGGGGGAGGAAATCAAGCGGTATCACTCCACTTTTTTCATCAAAGTACATTCCGGAAGGAATGTTAAAGTGAATCTATAAAAGTACTAACAATAAGAAAGTCAAACACAGCTGAACTTGATGGTGCACACCTGTAATCCCTGTGGCTTGGGAGGTTGAGGCAGGAGGATCATGAGTTCAAAGCCAGCTTCAGCAATTTAGCGAGGCCCTAAGTAACTCAGTGAGACCCTGTCTCTGAATAAAATACAAAAAAGGCCTGGGTATGTGGCTCAGTTGTTGAGTGCCCCTGGGTTCAATTCCCAGTACCAAAAAAAGAAAGAAAAAAATAATAATCAAACACCAAACGCTACGTATTATATGATTCCATTTATATGAAATGTCCTGGGAATCCACAAAAATAGAAAGGACATCAATGGTTTCAGAGACAGCAGGAGCAGGGAAATGGGGAGTGACTACTTAATGGAATGTGATTTCTTTTCAGGGTGACAAAAAGGTTAAGATAGTAGTGACAATTACATAGCTGTAAATACACTAGAAGTCACTCAAATATATACTTCAAGGGGCTGGGGATGTAGCTTAGTTGGTAGAGTGCTTGCCTCGCAAGCACAAGGCCCTGGCTTCAATCCCCAGCATCGCAAGGAAAAAAAAAAAAAGTATATATATATATATATATATATATATATATATACATATATACATAGATATTTCTGTGACATGAATTATATTTCAATAACACTCTCATTTTAAAAAAAAGAAAGTCAGAAACTAGAGAATCTGAAGGAGGCTTGGACCGGAGTTGTCAGAATGGGTCTGAAAGGGTGTTTTTCTCCTGGAAGTAGATGTTTTGTGAGAGAGAAAGGCGATGAGGAGGTAAGTACTCTTGGCCCTACTTATCCACTCTGTCTCTCCCCAGGATTTACAGACTGATTTCCTGGACAATAATTTTAAACTTAAGGAATGTTTTTTGAATAAAAAAAAATTACTTGGGTGTAATCTTAGTCACTTGGGAGGGTAAGGCAGGAGGATTGCAAGTTTGAGGCCTGCCTTGGTGTCTTAGCGATACTGTCTCAAAATGAAAATACAAAAAAAGGACTGGAGATATAGCTCAGTGGTAGAATGCCCCTGGGTTCAATCCCCAGTACTGCCAAAAGAAAAAAGAAAAAAAAATACTAGAATGATTTATAATCTAGAGGAAGGCGACCAGAGAAAGGAAAAAGGGGTGGAAAGGGGAGGTGCTAGGGAACTAAATTGACCAAATTATGTTATGTGCATGCATAAATATGTGACAATGAATCCTACTATTATGCATAATTATAATGCACCAATAAAAATTAATTTAAAAAGACATTGCTAAGCATGATCCCAAAGCCAGAAGCAATAGAAAATTATTGATTAATTTGCATAAGTATTAGCAGTTTTTAGTATTAAAAGTAGTACATACATGTGATAATAGTATTATAGTTACGTTTTTTAACATTATTTTTAGAGATACATACTAAAATACTTGTAGATGATATGTCTGGGATTCTGCTTCAGATACTTTGTAGTGGGTTGGGAATGGAGCTTGCTAATGGGAACATGGGGTACTCTTCTCTGTACTTTTTATGTTTTTATTATATATTTTGATATATTTTATATGTTTGATTTTTCCATAATAAAAAAGTGAAAAATAAATAGCAAGAAGAAAAATCTATGTACAAAATAAAAAGATAAATAAATTGGGAACAAATGGTAAAGATGGTAATCGAGGGTGTAATTTCAGGGCTGGGAATATAGCTCGGTGGGAGAGCACTTGCCTAGCATGCACAAAGCCCTGGGTTTTATCCCCAAAATGGTTTTAATAAAGGAGGGGGAGGGAGAATGCTAATTCCTCAATTTACAAAATATTCATACAAATCACTAAGAAAAAGACAAAAGGAAAAGTGGGTAAATATATCCATCGGTGGAAAAATGGAAAATAAATGAAATAGCCCATAAACTTGTGAAAAAGTGACCAGCCGTACTCACACGTGCCAAGAGAAGCAATAATGCGATGCCATCTCTCACAGCGCACTGGCAGACGTGGAGAGGGTCCATCGTGGCGTCGGTGGGTGCGAAGACAGCTGGACCTACACACTGCGGCAGGAGTGCGGGTTGGTGCCACCTCTTAGAAGGGCCATTTCAGAATATCTGCCAACGTGTTAAAACACACGCCACTATATACTTGCCATAATACCGTTTTGCCTTATAAGGAAGGACTTTCTGCCGTATGCTGCCACGTGGATGACCCTGGAGGACATTATGCTAAATGAAATAAGCCAGTCGCAAAAGGCGAACACTGAATGATTCCACTTACATGAGGTGTCTGCGTAGTCAGAATCATAGAAACAGAAAGGAGGATGGTGGTCGCTAGGAAAGGGGGGCCGACACAGAATAAGCAGCTAATGTCTCGTGGGTACAGAGTTTGTTTGGGATGATGAACAGAGTTCTGGAGATGAGGGGTGGTGATGATTACACAATAATATGCACTCCAAACTACTGAATTGTGCACTTAAAAACAGTTACTTGGACTGGACATGGCAGTGCGGTGCTGCACATCTGTAATCCCAGCTACCCGGGAGGCTTAGGCAGGAGGATCATGAGTTCAAGACCAGCCTCAGCAACTAAGGGAGATCCTGTCTTAAATAAAAAATTAAAAGGACTGGGGATGTAGCTCAGTGGTAGAGTTCCTGGGTTCAATCCCCAATATGGGGTGGGGGACAGTTAAATGGTCCATTTTTTGTGCATGTTGTCATAATAAAAAATTTATGTATATATCCTTTGACCCAACAACTCACTACCAAGCATTTGTTTTAAGTTAGACAGGAAAAAATATGCCAATTATGTGCTTTCCAATTATCTGTAACAGAAAAACTTCAAGCAATTTAAATGATAGTGAATTAGTTGAGCATGGTGGTGCATGCCTATAATCCCAGTGGCTTGGGAAGCTGAGGCAGGAGGATCATAAGTTTAAAGCCAGCCTCAGCAGCTTAGCAAGAGCCTAAGCAATTTAGCAAGATCCTGTCTCAAAATTAAAAAAAAAAAAAAAAAAAAAGGAAAGAAAAGAAAAATGGGCTGGGGATGTGGCTCAGTGGTTAAGCATCCTAGGTTCAATCTCTGATACCAAAAAAAAAAAAAAAAGAAAGAAAGAAAAAGAAAAAAGAAAGTGAATTAGCTAAATAAATCATGGGAAAACCATACAACATATACTCTGCAGATATTTTGAAAATGGGATTGAGCTCTGAGATATATTACCATAAAATCGAGGTAACAGACTGCCACAGGGTTTACTGCATGACTCTCGTGTATAAATTTGAAGAGTATGTGTTGTGTGATAAATTGTTACTGTTTTCTGTAACCATCACCTACTTCTCTGGGGTCATCCATAAATTGTTAATGGTGGGAAGAGAAGTAGAGATGGTGGCGGTTGGAGTAAGATTTCATTTTATACCTTTTTGTAGTGCGTGGACATTTTTTCCTTCATTTGAGTGTATTCATCCTTAATTTTTTTTTTAAAGTTTAAATGAAATGTGACATTTTGTATTCAGAGGCTGTGAGCTTGGGCAGATGGTTTACAAGATGTATTTCCATTTGGATGTTCCACTGTACCACCCTTTGTAATAGGTCAAATTTTGAAATAATAGCGATGCACACTCGTTGGCCTGTCCAACCCTGTCTTCAGTTGCTTCTCTCCTTCCACTCCCTGCAGGCGCGCACTCCCCATCCAAACTTGGTTCCTGTGGCTGTTAAAACGTCTTGGAAATGACTGCTTTCCTTCTGATGTTACTAAATTCGTGAAGGTCATTTTCCTTGACCTTTTTGTAGTGCTCCTTCCAGGTATGTGTCCAGGATGCAGTGACACTTCAATACATATTCGAAAACTAAATTTTTCTTGGCAATGATGGACTCTCTTGCTTTGAAAGGCTCAAAGTTGCAGTTTTGGGTCTCTGGTTCTCAGCATCTTGAACTCCATTTCTTCTGGCTCAGTGCCTCTCAGTTTATGAGTGGAGAGTGACAGAGTTTTTTAGATGGGTGTCCCCTAATTTTTTTCTAAATATTTTTTTAGTTGTAGGTGGATGGACACAACGCCTTTATTTTATTTTTTTATTTTTATGTGGTGCTGAGGATGGAACCCAGTGCCTCACACGTGCTAGGGGAGCGCTCTGCCGCTGAGCCACCACCCCAGTCCCATCCCCTAATTTTTCACATACAGTTTTCCGTGTCTTTGGTGTTTTAGTTCTTTTCTCGGGGTGGGCAAAGTAGAGGAAAAAGGCCCTAGACCCTGGAGTCAGGAGACTGACATTTAGCCACCAACTTTCTGCATGACTCCAGCCCCAGGGTCCCCCTTGAGGGTATGAAGATGAACTCTAGACCCCGCCCCACTGTCCCACTGCTGGCTCTGAAGCCAGGCAAGAACACTGCACCTTCCTCTTCACTCAGCTTTATCTCCTTCCTGGCCCTCTGCTATAGTTTGGATCTGAAATGTCCCCCAAAGAGCCCTGGCTTTTCACCAGGGATCACAAGGTCTCCCCAGGAGAATTTCTTCTTTAGGTAGTTGCTTCTGCCAATCAAAGAGGATGGAGGAGTTGTTTCACCTCCACACTCATGATCTGCTGTTCTAGGTTGTTTGTTTGTTTGTTTGTTTGTTTTTAAACGATCCCAAGTCCCAAGTGAGCCTGAGACCTGAGACCTGAGACCTGAGACCTGGTGAGGCAGATACCATTTTTTAAAATACCGTCATTGTATTTATTTGTTTGTTTGTTTGTTTGTTTATCTGTTTATTTATTTATTTATTTATTTATTTATTTATAGGTGGTGCTGCGTGCAGAACCTAGTGCCTCATGTCCTAGGCAAGCCCTCTGTGTTGTTTATGACAACACTTTCCACCACTTTTTTTTCCCTCCCTCATCTCCAAAAATAGCAAATAACATTGTCTGCCCAGATTTTCCACCTGAGTTTGTTGTGCATTTTTGAGAGAAATCAGCACGGGTACTGAGTGCTGCCTCAGCACCAAATAAATACTGTCATTTAACCCCAGGAGAGTCAAAGGTTCTCCTTTCCTGCACTGCAGCTGCCAATCTGTCTTTGTTCTCAGCATGGGAAGAATGGATGTGGTTTGTGGTGTGAGAACAATACATGCGAATAGCTTGGAGGTGCCTGGATTTTTGCACTGAATGTGCTCCTGGAATTGAATGGGAACTTAGATGTATCTTATAATGAAGTCAGGCTTACCCAGAATGATCGTGGCTGCTGCAGCAAAGACACCAAAGACAGCATCATTTATAAAGGATAGAAATGTATTGTCCACAGTTTGGAACCAAGATCAAGGCACTCACAAATTCAATGTCTGGTGAGAGCAAGCTCTCTGATTCATAGGGTGCCTTCCTGCCACCTTCTCAAACAGGCACCCTGGGTCTCTTTAATAAGGGCACTAATCATGTTCTCTCCGATCACTTCAGGACCTAATCACTTCCTAAAGGCCCCACCTCTTAACACTATTGCATTGGGGATGAGGTCTCAACATAGGAGTGCTGGGGGTGGGGGCTACAGACATTCAGATCATAGCCACTGGTGAGCAAGTATTTCCATGATAATCGGATGTCCTTTAGGTAACATGTGTAACCCGGTCTCCAGGCCACATTAGCCAGGGGATTCAAACAGGGTTATAGGATGTGTAGTAACTTCTGGCAGGGCCAGCTGCAAGGGCTCTGCCCTCAGGAGGTTGGTGCTCCATTCAATGCACCTCTATTGTAATCATGAGATTCTTAAGTTTAGAACAGTGAACCCACATTTCCATTTTGCACTAGGCCCTCCAAAATTTTTTAAAAATTGTTTATTTGTTGTTTTTAGCCATACACGACAGTAAAGTATGACTTGTCATATTTATACAAACATGGAGTACATCTTATTCTAATTTGGATCCCACTCTTCTGGTTGGACATGATGAGGAGATTCACTGTGGTATATTCATATACCTAAAGAGGAAAATTATGTCAGATTTATTCCACTGTCTTTCCTGTGTCCTGGGACACATCCCCCCTCCTTTCCTTTCATTCCCCTTTGTCCAATTTACTGAATTTCTATTCTTCCTCTTCTCCCCTTGTTGTATATTAGCATCCACATATCAGAGAGAACATTCAACCTTTGTTTGAGGGGATTGGATTATTTCACTTAGCATAATGGTCTCCATATCCATCCATTTACATACAAATGTCATAAAGTCATTCTTTTTTTGGCTGAGTAATATTCCATTGTGTATATATATCACATTTTCTTTATCCATTTATCGGTTGTAGGGCACCTACATTGGTTTCATAGTTTAGCTATTGTAAATTGAGCTTCTATAAACATTGATGTGGCTGCACCCCTATAGTATGTTGATTTTAAATCCTTTGGGTATATACTGAAGAGTGGGATAATTGGGTCAATGGTGGATCCATTCCAAGTTTTCTGAGGAATCTCCATACTGCTTTTCAGAGTGGTTGCACCAATTTGCAGTCCCACCAGCAATGTATGAGTGAACCCTTTTCCCCACATCCTCACCGACATTCGTTACTACTTGTATTCTTGATTGTTGCCCTTCTGACTGGAATGGGATGAAATCTCAGTGTAGTTCAAGGCCAACATCATTCTAAATGAAGAAAAACTGAAAGCATTCCCCCTAAAAACTGGAGCAAGACAGGGATGCCCTCTTTCACCAATTCTATTCAACATAGTCCTTGAAACTCTCATCAGAGCAATAGGCAAAAGAAAGAAAGGCATATGAATAGGAAAAGAGGTGCTCAAACTATCCCTATTTGCCTACCACGTGATCCTCTATTTAGAAGAGCCCTGCAAATCTTGTCCTCCCTTGCTACTGCCCTTGTTGATCCAATCCCACTGGGTCCAGAGTCTTCTCTCCCAGCCCCAGGGGGAGGTTCCCCAGAAGCTGGTGAACCACTCAGTCACCTCCTTTGTGCCTGCTGCATTTTCTTTCTTGCCCCAACTCCAACACTGTGATCGGGATGTCTGGCAGCCCTGGGGAAGCTGAGGAAGGGTGCCCCAGGGCAGATGCCATGCTGCCTGTTGTCACAGAAGTATTCTCGGGCTCTCTGTGATACATCCAATCTCCTACCTCCAGGCTGGACTGCTTGTGCCCCAGGGGTCTCACCGTGTTTAGCATAAAACGTCTGAAGGTGGCCCCTCTCCCCTCTCTTGGACCCTGGAAGTGAACCTGCCCCTGTCTCCCCCTCCTCTACTAACCCTTCTCCAGATCTTCCCTTCTCCACTCCAGCCACCTTCTTCTCCACCTTCTTCGGTTGCTTTAACCAACTCTGTTTTTCCAGATCTCCATCCCCAGAGTTTTTTAATGGAGGTAGCAAAGGTGGGGATTTCTCTAGTCAAAAGAAGATGGGAAAAAGCTTTTTAGTTTGACTCTATCCCAATCATTGATTCCAGCTTTTATTTCTTGCGCTTTGGGAATCATGTTAAGGAAATCTGGTCCTAGGCCAACATGATGAAGATTTGGACCTATTTTCTCTTCTATTAGGTGCAGAGTCTCTGGTCTAATTTCTAGGTCCTTGATCCACTTTGAGTTGAGTTTTGTACAGGGTGAGAGATATGGGTTTAGTTTCATTTTGGTGATATGGATTTTCAGTTTTCCCAGCACCATTTGTTGAAGAGGCTGTCTTTTCTCCATTATATGTTTTTGGTTCCTTTGTCAAGTATGAGATACCTGTACTTATTTGGGTTTGTCTCTGTGTCCTCTATTCTGTACCATTGATCTACCTGCCTATTTTGGTACCAATACCATGCTGTTTTTGTTACTATTGCTCTGTAGTATAGTTGAAGGTCTGGTATTGTGATACCCCCTGCTTCGCTCTTCTTGCTGAGGATTGCTTTAGCAATTCAGGGTCTCTTATTCCTCCAAATTCAGCAATGTGAAGAGAGAGCCTTCAGAGTGGGAGAAAATCTTTGCCACACACACTTCAGATAGAGCACTAATCTCCAGAATCTACAAAGTACTCAAAAATCTTTACACCAAGAACACTAATAACCCAATCAACAAATAGGCCAAGGAAATGAACAGACACTTTACAGAGGAAGATCTACAAGCAATCAACAGATTTATGAAAAAATGTTCAACATCACTCGTTATAAGAGAAATGCAAATCAAAACCACCTTAAGATTTCATCTTACCCCAATTAGAATGTCTTTTATTAAGAATACAGGCAACAACAGGTGTTGGCGAGGATGTGGGGAAAAGGGTACACTCATGCATTGCTGGTGGGAGTGCAAGTTGGTGCAGCCACTCTGGAAAGCAGTGTGGAGATTCCTTAGAAAACTTGGAATGGATCCACCATTTGACCCTGCTAACCCACTCCTTGGCCTATACCCAAATGACTTAAAATCAGATTACTACAGTGATGCAGCCACATCAAAGTTCATAGCTGCTCAGTTCACAATAGCTAGATTATGGAATCAACCTAGATGCCCTTCAATAGATGAATGGATAAAGAAACTGTGGTATATATACACAATGGAATATTATTCAGCCATAAAGAAGAATAAAATTATGGCATTTTTAGGTAAATGGATGATGTTGGAGACTGTTATGCTAAGTGAGATCAACCAATCCCAAAAATCCAAAAGCTGAATGGTCTCTCTGATAAATGAATGATGATGCATAATGCGGGGTGGGGGCGGGAAGGGTGGCAAGAATGGAGGAAGGATAAGTAGCATAGAGGGAAGGGAGGGGTGGGGGTGGGTGGGGGGTAAGAATAACAGAATGTGTGACAGACACCATTGCCCTGTGTACATGCATGAACGCACAGATGGTGTGACTCTACTTTGTGTACAGAGAAACAATAGCTGTATTCCATTTGTGTTCAATGAATCAATAAGTATATAAAAATAAAATAAAATACATAAAAAAAAGAAGATGGGAAACTGCATGAAAGCAAATGAAAGAGAATATAAAAAGAAAAAGAAAGGGAGTCAGACCTCAATGGACCAGCGATGCTTTAAGCAGAGGAAGGGCACATTTTCAAGGGGCAAATGGTGATGGGCTATAACAGGGTTCTGAGTGTTACAGGGTTTAGCAGGGCCAGGTCATGGGAGGAGCTGGTCAGTTATTTCTGGCGGGCAGGGGGATTGGGGCAGATAAGGCAGATTGGGACAGGTCAGATTCCTGAGCTCCCTTTTTCCCTGAGGGTTTTCTTAAGTCTCCATTTCCTTCACTGCATGATACACTCTTGGAGATTTACCTAATCACTATTAAGTATGTTGAAAGTACAGGGAAGGAGCTATTTAACTTAACATGACCCAGTGTTTCCCAAACGAATTGGGCATTCCATCCTCTCCCCAGCCCTCTCCCCCATCCGACACACATGCTAGTGTGTGCACGTGTGTGTGCATGTCAACATGGTGCAGAGGCATTCTGGGGTGCTCACTTAGAATATAATAAAGAAAATGGATAAACACATTCTGAACATAGTTGAATATTACTTCGAGGATTTTGAGGGTGCTGGTATTTATCTTTTGGACCTCTGGGCAAATGGAAACTAATCATACTCTGAACAATGCTTAAGCTATTGTAAAGACATTGATTTAGCCTTATATAGAATGAAGCATATAGTAAATACTCTAGACTGACTGAATTCCTGAATTTACAAAAACTTGGGAAGCCTCCGTTTTGTATGCTTTGAGGGGTTGGATTAGGTGGTCTCTGAGCTCACTTAATAAATACCTAGGGTCTTTTTTTTGCCAGGCATTGAGCAAGCACCAAGATAGGAGGATGGGCTCCTCTCCTCCCCCAACAACTCACAATTCAGTAGGAAATAGGCAATTAACAAATAAGTCTGATACTATGTGATATTGTTACAAGAGGTACCTACCAAGTGTTATGGAGGGAGAAACACTGAGTTGGGTATTTAAAAACTGGGTAAGCCACACAGTCCACACAGGCCAAGTCCACACAGGCCTAAAGCACTAAAATTCTCCTGTCTAAGGACTAAAGTTCTTTGACTCCAAATGTTGTGGCAAATTGCATAATGCAGATCTGTGTTTCATAACGCAGAGTTCCATATGTTAGATCTCCTTTACAGTGGTTTCCATGTGAGGCAACATTTGAACTTTTCTTAAGAGAATTAAGGGTTACTTGATAGCAGGAACAAATCCCACTTCCCTTCAACACAGACGCCAGCGAGTCCAGCCACAGTGGCTGAGCCGTTCTTGTCCCGCTCTCGGCTCCTCGACTGCTCACTTCTGTTCCTAGAGGACAAGGTCTGGTCAGCCTAGGGGGGGTCTCTCCAGATCCTCCTGGCTCAGGCCTGTGTGGTGTGTGGTGTGTGTGTGTGTGTGTGTATGTGTGGTGTGTGTGTGTGTGGTGTGTGGTGAGTGTGTGTGTGTGTGTGTGGTATGTGTGTGTGTGTGTGTGTGTTGCTTTCCTTCTCTGTCTCCAAGGCAAACTCCCGTCTTTACCCAGTGGTGGTGCCTCTATTCTTCAGTGCCAAGACTGCTCCAGAAAGATGAAAGTGCTAGGTGGTTCTCCTGGGCAAAGTGTGTGTCAGCTTTGTGTTTCTGTTACTCACGTAAGGAACATTAAAAAGGCAAGAAAAGCTGCCGCCACTGTCTCCATCCCCAGAATGCACATGTGGATATGGTCTACCACCATTGTTTTTGTTAGGTCTAATTGGGTGGCTGCAGGGGGAGGGAGCACGGTCACCTAGCAACACACTGTGCCAGAAGTGACCAATGAGGCACACCTGCTGACCCTGACGTCCACCTTGGGTCCACCTTTTCCTGGGCAGAACCCCTTGACCCCCTTCCTCTGTATAAAAACCCTGAGCAGCCAAAGCCACGTGCGATTTCTCCTGGCTCTCCCACTCCGACTTTCACCCCCAGGGGGCTGGAGATTTCGCCCGGGACACACATTCCAATAAAATCAAGCTACCACTATTGTCTGACTCTGGCGAGCGCACTCTTTTCACCAGCCGCCGCCTTTGGGACCTCTACCCGCCAAGGCCCCGCCCTCACCCTTTCTTGAGTTTTACAGTTTTTTATTTATTTATTTATTTATTTTGGAACTGGGGATTGAACTCAGGGACACTCGGCCACTGAGCCACATCCCCAGCCCTATTTTGTATTTTATTTAGAGACAGGGTCTCACTGAGTTGCTGAGGCTGGCTTTGAACTCACGATCCTCCGGCCTCAGCCTCCCGAGTCACTGGGATTACAGGTGTGCACCACCGTGCCCGGCCACCACTGTTATTTAATGGTTCAGAATGTTTCCTTCCAATGAGATCCCAGGGTAAATTCTGATTTTTGCTTTGTTTTATAAATGGTGCTAAAGCACTAAAACATGGTGCTTAATTAGTATTAAGCACCACGATGCTTAATAAAGCAACTGGTGACACCCTAACATATGTGCCATTTGAGGTCAAGGCCTCGTGTTCCCCAAGAGAAGTGACTCATTAGGAAGCTAAAGCTTTGGCAAGAATTATTTTAAAATAAATTCTTCTGCATGAACTGTCACCTAAAAAAGAATAGGGCTTTAAAGGGATGGACAAAAAAAAAAAAAGGGGGGGCTAATTTTAGATCCCTGAGAATTTTTTTGAAAAATGTGAGACAGTTACTCAGGCTTGAGAGGGTGCCCTGGGGCCCTGGGGTAAGGGTGCAGGAATGAGATAAGCAGAGCAAAGCCACTAAATAGGTGAGAGAAACAAATTGAGGACACATTTTGAAATGTGCTGGGATTTTATCTCAGCTGATCATGCTAAAAGTTAATTCCTTAATTTTTATTAGGTTAAAAGTGTCCCACATCCAAATAACACTATGTACAGTCCACACAGTGGAGTACTATATAGCTATAAAAAAGAATGAGAAACTTATTGAGTGATCCTTAGAATATAAGATTAGTGAAAACAAAAAGAGATAGAAAAAAAAGTGTCTAGAGATTGCTACTATTTTACCTAAGAAGGAAACATTAAATGGAAATGTTGCTACTAATGTTTTTAAAATGAAAGAATAAGTCGCTTTTTTTTTTTTCTGCAGTACTGGGTTGAACTCAGGGGGCTTGATGTATACTAGACAAGCACTCTACCACTAAACTACTTTTCCAATGCCACAAATTTTTGTGTTTTAAGTCACATTTTGTGGTCAGATGTGGTAGTTCACACCTGTAATCCCTGCAGCTTGGGAGGCTGAGGCAGGAGGATCACAAATTTGAGGCCAGCCTGGGCAACTTAGTGAGATCCTGTCTCAAAATAAGAAAATAAAAAGGGATGGGGGTGTGGCTCAATAGCAGATTTGGGGAAGATCTTTAAGATTATTCACCCTATTCTCTCTTCTGATGCTTGAACCACCTGTCCACTATCCCTAGAGTTGTTGTCCATATTCTGCAAGATTACCTCCAGCCCATTCCATTTTTGATAGCTTTGCCCATAAGCAATTTCTTTCTTATGCTGAGTAGAAATTGGTTTCTCTGGACCTTTCTCTACCTGTAGATTACAGTCCTAACTAACCCTTCCTACACAACAGTCCCTCAAGTATTGAAAACAAGCATTCACCTGTCCTTCTCACCCTCGTCCCAGCCCAAACAGCTCAGAACCTGTCCATTTTTCCACCCACTTGTGACTGGTTCCCCGTCATCTGGCTGCTCTGCTCCATTCTCAGAACAGTTTCACTTTAAGTTACTGTTCTGGAGTAAAGTGATCTGGGTGTGGCCTGACAATTGCAGAGAACAGCAGGGCTACCACTTCCCTTGTGTTGGTTACTGAATTTCTGGTCATGCGGATAGGATGATGGGTGGGAGCTATGCACACACATGTGCAAGAGCCAATGCTAAATTTTCAAGAATTTCCTGCCTGGGTTGAGGGTGGAGATCAGTGGTAGAGTGCTTGCTTTTCATGTGTAAGGCCCTGGTTGGAATGCCAGCACCATCAAAACAAAACAGAACAAACTTCTGAGCCAGTTATTAAATGCAGCCTTAATTGGAAGCCACATTTCAAAAACATATAATTAGATATATTTAAAATGAAGATAATAAATGCTTAAAACTCATCCTTTCCTAATTTACTGCATTTTATTATCTCTTGAAATTATCCACACCTATCATATCTGTGGGATGGAAAGACCACATGTTATGCTGTTGCACATCTCTTTAAACTCTGCATTCAGTGACATGGAGTTGGTAGCTTCAAATTGGCTAGGATGGGAGCATTTACCACAGAAATTGGCAAGTGCTCTAAATCACACCCCAATCCCCAGACCGGAGCCAGTTACTGAACTTTCAGCCCCACACCATTGCATACATCCTAAAAAAATTTTGGGTTGGGGGGCAACCACATTATAAATCTGACACAAATTAGCCTCAGGCTCTTAGCTACTGCTAAAATGAGTGCAATCTGTTCTTACTGGTGTGTTTAGTTCCTTAAACCTCACTTTTAAATTCAACTCACTGATATTTATTCTGTTTTCCAGGTATTCCTCACACCTCCAACTTAAGGTTACCTATAAATTTGATGAGCACACCTGTATGTTTGTTCTTACAGCATTTACAAGGGGCAGATGAAAGACAAAGCCCTGTGACCCACCATTATGTATTGCTTGCAGTTTATCATCAACTCCTTATACAGCACCTATGCATATAATGGACTGGTTACTAATTCATCCAGGGTGCCAGAATCTGGTTCCTGTTTCTCCATCTTGTCCAAAAGAACATCATGAAAAGCTTTGGTAAATGTTTAAACCCATGACAAAATGGTGTAGATGTATCTCCATTCTCTGCGCTCCGAGGTTAGTAATCTTGTCAAAAGGAAGAGGAGAGGACTAGGTTGTGGCTCAGTGGTAGAGCACTTACCTAGCACGTGTGAGGCACTGGGTTTGATTCTCAGCACCACATAAAAAAAAAAAACAAATAAAATAAAGGTATTATGTCCATCTACAACTAAAAAAGTATTTTGAATAAAGAAAGCAAAAAGAAGAGGAGAAAAATCCGCCCTGGCTTGATCTCAGTGACCTCACCTGGATCTTACCTTACTTCACCTAGTGCCTGAAACTATTCCCTATGTCACCACTCTACAATCTTGCCCCTGAGGTTACAGACAATTATCTACAAAATTTCAGACTTTGCCTTCTTTCTCTTTCTGAAAATCCAAATACTTCATGCCACCAACCTTCTGGTATCCCTTCTATTCTCAATAATGCCCCAAACATCAATGTGATTGTTTGGTGACTCCAAAACAATGTTTTCCCAGGACCCTTAGATGTTATTGCTCAAAGCTGGGCACTTGAGCTCACTTGGAACAGCTCTGGACTCTTTTCTTTTTTTTTTTTTTTTGAACCGGGGATTGAACTCAGGGACACTCAGCCACTAAGCCACATCCCCAGCCCTATTTTGTATTTTATTTAGAGACAGGGTCTCACTGAATTGTTGAGGGCCTCGCGTAGTTGCTGAGGCTGGCTTTGAACTCGGCAATCCTCCTGACTCAGCCTCCCAAGTCGCTTGGATTATAGGCATGCGCCACCGCGCCCAGCAAGCTCTGGACTCTTGAACATTCTATTACTCCATCTTGGGTTTCCTTATCTTTTCAAACAAATTTCATTCCCTTTCTCTATTTCTCCTCATCCTACTCATTTCACACACGGAGAAATGTTTTTGTCCTGAATGTCAGAAACGAAAGAGAATTGAAGAGCTCTGTTTTCTCTGTGTCTCTGTTTTCTCAGTGGCCCCAAACTGTAGCTAATAGCATTTATTTGATGTTATTCCTCAAGCTAGTATGGAACGCCCAAATGACACCCACAACACAATCATGCAGCCTCTGAATAACTTGAACGTATTCAATGCTTTAGCCTTTGATGCTTACAGCTATGTCCCATGGAGATTCTGCCACAGGTTATGGCAACTTGATGGCAGGACAGATTATTTTATTTATTTATTTATTTATTTGGTACTGGGGATTGAATTCAGGGGCACTCAACCACTGAGCCACATCCCCAGCCCTATTTTGTATTTTATTTAGAGACAGGGTCTCACTGAGTTGCTAAGGGCCTTGCTAGTTGCTGAGGCTGGCTTTGAACTCGCAATCCTCCTGCCTCAGCCTCCCAAGTGCTGGGATTACAGGCATGCGCCACCGCGCCCGGCTAGGACAGATTATTTTTAAAAAATATTTTTACTTGTAGGTGGACACAATACCTTTATTTTACTTGTTTGTATGTGGTGCTGAGGATTGAACCCAGAGCCTCATACGTGCAAGGAAAACGCTCTACCACTGAGCCCCAGCCTCAGCCCAAGGATAGGTATTTTAATAAGAGATTCCTGACTTCCCAGGAGCTATGACTCTACACACCTGTTTGAATTTGCGACAACTTCTTTACCTCCTAGAGTGTAGCATGGTATAGAATAGACTTTAAATTTTCAATCAACTTAAAGTTTGATTAATTTTGAGAAATTTTCATCTGAAAACTGTACAATACTTCTGAGATCACACAATCACAACCATGGAGATTCATAAAAAATTGAAGGACTCGGTATATTTAGGTTTTCTCTTTAATTTTACTAACCTGATCTTTAAACAAAACAGCTTCTCGTTACACAGCATTCTTTTAAATGGAGCTCTCTAAATTGCCTTTATGCACAGTTCAGAAAAAATGCTAACAATGCTTATCAGTTTTAACCCTGAGGCCTTCAACTAGGAGATATGAGAACTACATTTTCCACTTGGTTCTGCCATAACCAGCTGTGTAGTACTGGACAAATCCCTTTGCCTCTTTTGTTCACATTCAAATATTGTTGTTCCTTCCAAGTCCAAGAGAACAGAGCAGTATAATACCAGCTATCCTGCCTGCGGGTTCTTTGCTATGTTCATCTACTGTCTGTAGTAAATGGGTGAATGAGCAGGTCTGGATGCAGAGGTGGGGAAGAAGTGGGCCTTGGTAGGGGGAAGAGGAGAGGGAGGGTCTTGGTCAGGAGAGACTGAGAGGAACAAGGAGGCAGCCCACACCGTTCCCCCTAGGTTTCTCATGGGAGGTAATTTTAAAACAAAGCAAAGTCAACCTATGAAAACAAGATAATAATAAAGGAGAAAGTAAATGTTGTTAGCCAAATCCATCTCATAATCATTCTTCCTGTCCCTACAAAGCTATCTGAGCTGAGATCTTATTAGTGGACCTCCATTTCCAGTAAACATCACTCAGAACAAAAACGGGAAGCTCCCACATGTAGCCACTGGAAAGAGTCCCAGATGCAGGAAGAGGGCTGAATGATACCACGCAGAAAGCCATGCGGTGGGAAGGTCTCCAGATCAGAACAGCTCACCTCAGAATTCTCATTTGGGGTTTGTGTCCAGTATTTAGCAGGCCCGCGTTCTTAGAAAATATATTTCTTGATAAATGTCTGCATGTTTAACCCAAACGTAGAAGTGTCTATACCTCTTGGACATTGTTCGAATGCTAAGGAAAATGTTATTTGTGAATTTCTCTCCGTGCGTAAACATTTAATCAAAACACAAGAAAAAATACAAATAACTGTTGTCCCTGTGTATGTGTAAAACTTTTGCTTTAAAAAATAACTTCACTGTTTTAAGTAAAAAAAAAAAAATGATACATGTTTATTGCAAATTGTCAAAACAAAGCAGAAAAGGACAAAGAAGACCATAAATATAACCCAAAGTCTCATGACCCAGAAATAAATACTGATTGAATTTTGGTAAGAACTCTGGACATTTTCTCATGTATGTGTGTGTTTAATTTTATACAAGCACCTTGTTCTTTATTTGTTGCGTTGTATTTCTCCTTCTTCCTCAATAATGCCACTCATCACTTCAGATGTTACCAGGTTTAGGCACATAGTGTACCTTTAAGGACTCCGTAGTTTTTCATTTTATTTTGTTGGTTCCATATACGAAGTCAATCCCATATGGATGGAAATATAGGTTGTTGAGAAAGAAATTTTAAGCTTCAAAAGAAATGTTATGTAAAGAATATCAAGTTATGTAAAGTAACTGATTTGCACAAGCATCTGGTTTAGTTGTTCTGATGTAAAAGCTCAAAATAGTGTATGCAAAGAGAGAGGTTTTATACACATGTAAGATGTATCTTCCCGACTATACCAAGCCATTAAATAAAATTAAAGGTTTTAAAAATCAAGAATGAATCACAAAGCAAAACTCAACAGATTTGACAATAGAGAAGTGTAAACTATCATGTAGAAAATTCAAAAACAGAACAATTCATAAAATAGTTATAGCTGATGTGATAAAGACTTAACATATTAATAAAGAGCTCATATAAACTAAAAAGGATAGTAACTCACAATTTTAAAAGTCAAGTAATGGTTTATAAATAATTCAAATGCTTTAAAATGTAATACAGTTCAATATCATTATTAATAAAAAAATTCAAAAATAGCTATGTTTTTAAAGTTCAGCTAATATATATATAAAATAGTAATAATTAATATTAAATTACCTCACTACTTTGTAAAAATTAAGTGCCTTGTGAAGATTACATCTTATTCTTACTTAGTGGTGATAGCGTATTTCTGTTGAAAGTATAAACTGTGTAATGCCTAAAAGTATTTATAGTATTATTTTTTTTCTTGCTTGCTTCCTTCCTCCCTTCCTTTTTCTTTCTTTCTTTTCTTTCTTTCTTTCTTTTCTTTCTTTCTTTCTTTCTTTCTTTCTTTCTTTCTTTCTTTCTTTCTTTCTTTCTTTCTTTCTTTCTTTCGAGAAGGTCTCACTATGCTGCCCAGGTTGGACTCAGATTCCTGGGCCCAAGTGACCCTCCTGCCTCAGCCTTCTGAGTAGCTAGGACTATAGACAGGCACATGCCCCAGTGCCAGGCAGAATATCTGTAATCTTGACCTAGTAATTCTATTTCTAAACCTCTAAACTCTATCCCAAAATAATAACCTCAAATGCAGACAAAACCTTTATACATAAAGAAGCAAATCACCACATTATTTATAACAATAATTATAAATGGCCTAAAAGTTATTGGATGAAAAGGTGTAATGCTTTTTCCTCACTCATTTCAAGGCCCATGGCAAATATTCCTATTTCAAAAAGGCAGGTTAATAAGAGGAAACTAATTTATTTAATCAAAATTTTACATGACATGGAGTCAAAGACCTAGGGAAAATTGTATTTTTATGCTTAGGTTCATTGAAGAATGAACAGATATGTAGAAATTTGATTGAACAAAAGGGTATGATCTAATGGTAACAGATTGGGAGTGAACTCAGCGAGGCCAGTTTGCCCATATTTTTCTCAGCATCTCTGTGTCATGCTCCTTCCTCCAGGCATAGGACATGACACCTGTCACATGGATGTCCTCAAGGGAGAAGGGGGAATAATCAGAGTGACATTTCCAGGCTTATGGCTTTCTTTGGAAGGAGAGGAAGTCTCGTATCTATGATCTGCTTTGGGGAAGAAGAATTCTAGTTTCAATGACTTCCTTTGGGGGAGGGAGAGAGGAGGACACAAAATTAGAGAGAACTTCTTGTTTCTGAGGCCTTTCCAATCTCCTTCTGTTCTAAGTACTCAGCTCGCCAGCTGGGTGTGTTGTCATGTGCCAGTAGTCACAGCTACTCTGGAGAATGAGTTGGGAGGATTGCTTGAGCCCAGGAGTTTGAACCTAGCCTGGGTAATAAAGCAAGACCCTGCCTCAAAAAACAGCAGGCAACAAAGTACTCAGCATGCCAAAGTGCCATAGTTTGAGGTATCATGCTCTGACAATGTCTAACAGTAAAGGATTGATTGAGCAAATTTTGGTATAGTTATAAGATAGAATACTCTGGAGATATTTAAAATTTTATTTATGAAGAATTTTTAATAACATAGTTAAAGACATATGATAAAAGGGCTGGGGGTATAGCTTGCCTAGCATGTGCAGGGCCTCAGCACTAGTGGGGTGGGATATATATAATAAATATATCTATATCTATATATAAAATAAAGACTTCATTCATTTCCCATAAATTGTCAAACCACTTCTGTTAAGTTTAATTTTTTAAAATTCATTCAAATATTTATCGAGCAGCTAAGGAGCTATGAAAGTGATTAAAACATGGTTAGAGAGATGAGGGGGCTGGGGTTGTGGCTCAGCGGTAGAGCACTCACCTAGCACGTGTGAGGCACAGGGTTTGATTCTCAGCACTGCATATAAATAAGTAAATAAAGGTATTGTGTCCATGTATAACTAAAAATATATATATATATAAAAAAAGAGATGAGGCCTAGCCACAGGTAATGGAAGGCAGTATGTAAGGTTCACTGTGTCATGGTTGTCAAAATAAAGTGCCTTACGAAATCAGGGGAGATTGCCCCCAGCCTGGAGCGGGGTGTGGGTGGCAAATCAAGAAAGGGACTTGAGATTACAACAGCCTCGATTGTTGATGGTCCTCAGGGTGGACTGTGCTCGTCTCTTCTTTTCCTTTCCCCCATCTTTGGGCTTCAATTACCTGTAGTGCCCAGGGCTGTTCAATATGCTTTTTCTATACTTGTTTACATTTTTGCTTTAGTGTCTTCTACAGAACTAGATCTTTTTAGTGTTTTAGGATTCTTGACCTTTTGGTCTTGGTATTGATGATCTTAATTAAGCCTTTTCCATCCTGGCTTGATTTTTGATTTTTTGACTGGAGTAGCTTATATAAATAGCCTATATATAAATATAAATAAATAGCATTATTTATAGGAGTTTTTCCTTCAGTTTTCTCCTCATCAAAACACTCCCTCTCTCTCCTCTTCCTCCTCTTTCTCCTTTTCAGCAACAGCAAGGTTTCCTTTCTTCCACTTCCAGGGGAAGATGGCTTTCCAGATATACTCAAGAGTTTTAGATCTTTCTCATCTTCATCTTCTGACTCTGCATCTTCCTCCAGAGCTGCTAAGTGCTGTCCACTAATATGCACAGGCTCAGAATCACACTTCAACCTTAAGACCACAGGCTGTGTCACTTCAAAGCCCCAAAGGGAAACTGGTTGGCTATACAGATGTTTTAAAAGTTGTCAGTATTAATTTAGTTGGACTACCTTCATTATTTATTGCCTCTCTTTCAACAATGTGCAATTCATTTTTTTTTGCCAAAACCAAAATGACCATTCTTAATGATAACTGATGCTCATTTTCATCATTATCCACCTTAAGGTGATAATCTTTGTCAGTCTCGTGCTCACAACTGAAAAGATATTTTGAGGGCCTCAGGAGGTTCATATTCAGCCCATCGAATCTTCCCTGGGGTGGTGACATGTACTTAGGTGAGAGAAAAGATGAATGGAAATAAATGACTTCTGCCCCAGAGAACAGATGCCTAGGATAGAATCATGCCAGGGGCAAATTTAATTTTTAATTTACCTTTAAGGGGAAATTCTTTTATTCACTTGTTTCTGAGCCCACTATTCTAGACAATATATCTTAACATCAATACATTATATTATTTACATTTGTCATATTTCAAATAACTTTGAGGCAGCAAATATCATTATTACTTAGTAATTGACTTTCTAAAACTTTTTTATCATGATTAAAATACGTATAACATAAAATACACCATTTTTAACCCTCTTTAAGTGTCTAGTTCAGTAGCACTGAGTTCATTCACACTGTGAATTACCACTATCTATGCCGAGAAGTCTTCCATCTTCTCCAACTTTGCATTCCCCCTACCACTCCAGCCTCTGGTACCCACCTTCTACTTCCTGCTCTGTGTTAACTTTTGTTCAGTTTAACATTCTAAATTAATCTGTATTTAGTTTGTGTCCTTGGCTGATTTGTAAGAACCAAAGTTAAAAATTTAGAATGTTTTAAACATTGAGGTGACATTCACTCACATACACTAAAACGCAGAGAGATCCATTTAAAATACAGAAATTTTCATTTATCTTTATGTGACCAGATGCGTGAGAGAACATGGTCAGCACTACTGTGTAGTCACGAGACTCATGTCCCACTTGATTTTGAAATCACATTGTACTCCTAAGTAAAATGGAGAATACAGAACTATACGTAGTGAGCCCATTGCATAAAATGAATACAAGACTCAGCAGGTTAGTGAAACTTTCAACAACTTAGACCCTGCATCTCAAAATAAAAAAATAGAAAGAACCAGGGGTAGCTCAGTTGTAACATGTACATTGTAACATGTACATGTAACATTGTACCTGGAATAAATCCCTCGTACAAAAAAAAAAAAAAAAAAAAAAAAAAGAAAAAGAAAAGAAAAGAAAAAAAATTGTGTAGAGTTGGACTCTCAAGAAGAAAACAGAAAATACAAAAACCTTGTTGCACCTAGAGTGGTACAATTTTTGAAATGAGATTTTAAAAAATAATGCGATCATGTTGGAGAACAGATGATGATGATGATGACGATGATGGTTCTGAGTCAGGAGCTTGCACTGTTGTTCAGGCTGACCTTGAACTCCTGGGCTCAATTGATCTTGCCTCAGCCTCCCTAGTACTGGGAGCAACAGATCACTTTTTGTTGTAAAGAAATGGTAGAGAAAAGGTATTAAAGTGATGGGTTAATAAATCTCAGAGAAAGGGCTGATAGTATCTTATATTTCAATATTTCTAGAAAATCCTCCATTATGTAAACTTTTCCCCAGCCTAATCAATTTGAATCTTGAAAGCAAGATTTTTTTTCTTCCCTGAAAACGAACACAGAAATCATTGAGTACTTCTGCAGAAAGACTGACCCATTAAATGACCACTATATTTCTATATATTAGGTACATGTTCGTTTGTTAGTTTGCTCAGGAACAAAAGCAAATGTTCATAGTTTGCTTTTATCAATTCATAATTCTCCATGTCAGTCACAGTATGTTCCCATTGATTACACACAGGATAAAAATAGAAAACTCTGAGATGGTATCTTTGCCAGTAACTCAAAGGACTTTCTGAACAAGAAAGTTTTTTATGGGGGGAGGTGGATCTAAGAATTTGGTTTGAAATGTTTAGATGGCAGCAAAAGACAGCAGAATCCATTTCTTACTGTCATGGAGTTATTTGAAATTAAACCAAGTCCTAAAAATTCTGAATACCTGCTATTAGCCCCTTGCAAATAAGCCAGATTTCCCAAGGCCTGGCAGCTAGAATGCTGGCAGAGGTGGGGGACCTGACAGACACTGGCGAACACCTCCTCACTACGCAGCTATTTTCACATCCTCCCACTCAAGTGCTGATAATGGCTTGGATCAAGTCAACAAAGGCATCTAGGACACCTCCTTTGTGCCAGGCACAGTGTTGACTGAGGTCACACAGAAGTGGTAGAGGGGTAAGAAACACCTTAGGAAGCCAGCTAGGAGTGTGTGGAGGGACCTGCTCTGCATTCCCCTAAACCCTTCATCCTAAAGCCCCACTGGCTACACCATGACACTATGCAGGGCAAGGAACAACAAAGTGGGACAGATTCAGTCCAGTCTCATGTCTCCCCCAGTGCCTTGGTCTGCAGAGAGGCAGAATCCCAGAGGCACCCTCCTAGACTAGAGTCAGTCCTATTTGGCAATAGGCCCAGGGGCCAAATGAGGGAGGTGATGCAGAAGTCAGATCCCACTGAGGGAGGCAGCCAGACAGTACTTTCCTCCTTTACTTTTTTTTTCCATCTTTGAAAAAAAGTTGATTATGCATATTGATTGACTATATAGAGAGAAAAAAATTATACATCAAGTTCCATATATCCTTATCAGTTTCATCAAATCTTTTTTGATGATTGCTTAACTGATTTTAATAACATGACATAAAGCCCCTCAACTTGATATAATAGTTATGCAAAATACATAGATGAATACCGTCTTTTCCAAAAATGTAAAATAAATAAGCAGGACATGTGAAAGTAGGCAAGTTTCCATTAAATAAATGAAAAATTTTTAAAAAGAAAGTTTTCCTTTCCATGTCATTTGAAGAAGGGAAATTATCATTTTAAACAGTATTCATTTATTAAACAAATAAAAAAAGTAGTATAAAATGTTTTAACTTTCATCAGCTTCAAGGTTTAAGTTGCTGCCAAATTTTGCATATAACTGAACTTTCAAATTTGCTAACACCCGCTGAATTGATTCCACTCTGGATTCTAAGGCATCAATTTCTTCTTGCAAATTTTTCTTTGCTTCCTCTAACATTTCCTGTGTTTCCTCTTGAGAATGGCTAATGAAAACATCCCCAATTTGATAAGGTATCATTAAACAGTCATCATCTGCCAGCATGATGTCATCACAGGCATCGTCTAAATTTTGAAGTTGTTTCTTTTTTACTTTTATTTCTTCCTTTAGCTCTGTGATTCCACTTGTATTCCAGGCAAATTTGTTTATCTTTGCTGATCTTCAAAAGTAACATTGACATCTTCTGCAGCTGCCTTCTTTGTGGTGGTCGCCATCTTGGGGCCGTACCAGTTTCATCAAATCCTTAAACTGTTTCAGATTTTGAAAAAGGAATAAAGTGATATCACTGAGACCGTATACTATTCTATCCAAACCTGTTTGTTTCCTACTTTCTCTCCCTGTGAGTAACTGGTCACTGTAATTCTTTTTTCTTTCTTTCTTTCCTTTTTTTTTTTTTTTTTTTTTTTGTTGTTGTGGTACTAGGGATTGAATACAGGGGCATTTTACCACTGAACTACATCCCAACCCTTTTTATTTTTTGTTTTGAGATAGGGTCTCACTAAGGTTGCTGAGGGCCTTGCTAAATTGCTTAGGCTGGCCTTGAACTTGCAATCTTCCTGCCTCCAGCCTCCAGAGTTACTGGGATCACAGGCATGCAACCCCACACTCAGATAGTAATCGTAATTCTAAATGTGGTGTTTATTATTATTCACAAGTATGTTATTATGCTATTGCTACACATGTAAGCATCCACAAAAATATTGTTTGGTTTTGCTGTTTTTGAAATGTATATATCAATGTCATCAAAAATTATACGGTATATTTCTTTCTTCTTCTTCTTTTTTTTTTTTTTCCCCACTCACTAGGTTTGGTTTTGTTTTCCCTGAAACAACAGACATTTGTATTCTCACAGTCCTGGAAGCAGGAAGTCCAAGATTAAGATGTCAGTAGAACAAGGTCCTTCTGAGCTGTCTCTGCCTGGATTGCAGGAGGCCCCATTTTTTTCCTCCTCATATGGTCATTACTGTGTGTGTTAGTAGTATGTTTCATATTTAACAATGAATGATCCATGTAACTATAATTCATGAATAATCAAATAGTTTATCTTCAATCTGTAAACAACAGGTTGCTTCTAATTATTTCTGTTTGTTTGCTATTGAAACAATGCTTTAAAAGTTCCCCCGCATATCTCATAGTACACAGGAACACGAATTTCTTTAGGATGAATGCATCTAACAATTGCATTGCTGAATTACAGGGTTTGTGCACCTTTAACAGAAATATCAAACTTAAAACAGTTGTGATTTACACTTTTGGTCACAGAGAATTGGAAGTTCTAGTTGTTTCACATCTTCGTCAACACTCAGTGCTTTCTGACCCTTTAGCTGTGATAGAATGCCTTGTGTGATTCAATGTTGCATTTTGCTGATGAATAAAATCAATCATCTTTTAATGTGTACTTAGCCATTGCACATATTTGTTTATTCCCATGAAACATTAGATCTTTTTTCTTTTTTGTACTTTTCTATTGTGATTTTTCTTATTGATTTGAAGGAGTTCTTTACATATTCTAAATGGTGAACTTCCCTGTTATTGAGTTATAGGTATTTTAATTGAGCTAGCAGTTTGTTTTTTTGACTTACTTTATGTGTCTTTTTTTGATTGTTTGTTTTGGGATTTTTTCTTTTTGGTGCTGGGAATTGAACCCAGGGTCTCACGTGTGTTCGGTAAGTGCTCTACCACTGAACTACAATTTTAGCCCAATCATGTCTTTTTATGAACAAAATTATTAATTTTAATATAGTCACAAGTTTATCAGATACTTTTCCTTTAAGCATTGTGCTTTCCTGTGTCTCATTGAAGGAATCCTTCCTTATCCAAAAGTCATTAACACTATGTATTATATTTATTCTTTTTTCTTCTAAATATTTAAAACATTTGCCTTTCAATGTGCATTGATTTTTATGATTGGCATAAGGCATAAGGTCCATCTTGATTTTTTCCTTTTAGATAGCAATGTCCCAGTGCCATTACTCTTTTCACCATAGACCTATCAGACATCAGATTTCCATTTATCCATAGGTCAGTTTCTCTATTCTGTTGGTGGTCTATCTGTCTACCTCTGGGCCCACACCACATTCTTCTTGATAACTATAACTTTATTGTTAGGATGACAATGTCTCAGGTTTACTATGGTCCAGTCACCATTCATTTTAGCATTTATCACCTTTGTGATTTTTACAGCTACCTCTTATTATTAATAGTTGCATTATAATATGCTTGCACTTTGTCCTTTAGCTTCTGCTCTGGCTCTAATGTGGGAGACACAGTGCAGCAAAAAGTTCTTGCAATGACACATAGTTAAGACTAGAATATAAAAAGCAATAACCTGAATCTTTCTCCCCAGACTTTTCCATGGGTAAAGCAGGTATTAACTCCCTTTCAAGGATAGCACTCTAGGTGCTTTCTGTTTTTTTTGTTTTTGGTTTTTTTTTTTTTGAACCAGGGATTGAACTCAGGGACACTCGGCCACTGAGCCACATCCCCAGCCCTATTTTGTATTTTATTTAGAGACAGGGTCTCACTGAGTTGCTTAGGGCCTCCCTAAGTTGCTGAGGCTGGCTTTGAACTTGAGATCCTCCTGACTCAGCCTCCCAAGTCGCTTGGATTACAGGCGTGCACTACCACGCCCGGCCTCCAGGTGCTTTCTGATAAAACAAAGCAAGGATTGTCAACTCTTTAGGATCTTGGTTTGTGGTGGGAAAGTTATTAGATGTAGCTGCTTTGATAGCTATTTGATGTTCAAGATAATAGGGCCAGCACTACCAGTCAACAGGCTCAGTGGGGAACATGGGAAAGCTTAGGTTGACTTAAAAGCACTATGTGCAGGAAATAAAGGTTGAACAGTCCTGAAATAAGGTATTCATAAAGTAAATTGGATACTTGTTATTGCAATACATTCACTGTAAAGTGAAAATATATAATTCTTTATTCATGATATTGTTTGATTATACTTTTATACTGTATAATAAACTCTGACAAAAATGACCTCAAAGGAAAGAAAAAGAAAATGTGTGTTTAATTAAAAAAAATAAAAATCAAGGCAGGTGCATGCCTGAATCCCAACTGTAATCTGGAGGCTGAGGCAGGAGGATCTCAAATTTGAGACCAGTCCTGGCAACTCAGTGAGAACCTGTGTCAAAATAAGAAGGGGGACTTTTGGGGATGTAGCTGTATCTCAGTGGCAGAGCATCTCTGGGTTCAATCCTCAACACTGCAAATAAATAAATAAATAAATAAATAAATAAATAAATACATACTTAGTTTTAATGTCTCAAGAACATTTGTAATGAATATGTAACAGTATATCCATATTACCATTCCACAGAGCATGTGGTAAAAATCACTGGCCATGTAAAAAGCAGAAGACAAGTCTGCTGCAGACGCACAAGTATCTCATCTAATAGGTAGAGGTTATATACTGTGTAAGAAGAGGGCCCCTAGAGATATTCACCATGTGCAGAAGGTGAGTTTTACATACCACTTTGTGAGATGTGAGCTCTAATTGAGATCAAATGATTGCTTTAAATTAAATTTTCTCATTATGTGTATGTGTGTGTAGAAAGAGAGAGGGGGAGAGAGGGAGAGAGAGAGAGATCTAGAAGAATATATACCAAGAGTGATTCTCACACTGGGTGCAGTAGTGTACACCTATAATCCTGTAATCCTTGGGAGGCTGAAGCAGGAGGATCACAAATTTGAGACCAGCAGGGGTAACTTAGTGAGACCCTCTCCCAAAATAAAAAGGACTGGGGATGTGACTTGGTGATAGAGTGCTTGTCTTGCATGTGCAGGGCCTTGAGTTCACGACCCAGGCAAAAACAAACAAAAACCTAGGTGCAGGGTCTCTCACATTATCATACTTCTGTGTGTTCGCTTTGCTTGTCTATATCTATGACTCATTTCTTATACTTCTGTAATAGTAAACAGCAGAAAAAATTCACTTTGAAGGGGCAATGGCTGAATTTATAATATTAAGGAAATAATCTAGAGTTTGTTAAACAGATAAATGTGGATTTATACACACTACCATGCTCTTTGGCTCCTAACTTTGCAGTTCCTTCCCACTTTGACTCTGGGTTCCTCCATGGATCATGCTTCAGTTACTGGAATGTTACCAGGCATGAGACAGCAGGACCTTGAAAAGCATCTGCACATTTTTGCTTGCAGACTTGTACATCTCTGCCTCACATGAGAACCTGCCCCAACAAGCCCACTAGACAGACATGACTGATAGAGAAAAGCAGAGACTATTCCAGTTTGACATCAGCTGGCCATCCCCCAAATTGTGAGAGGACCCCAGAAAGATCAATAGTTGATAGCCAATGTGTGAGTCCAGTCAAGATCACAATTAATAGCTCAATTACAGGTGCATGCTTGTGATCCCAGGTACATGATGGGAAGGCTGAAACAGGAGGATCTTAAGTTCAAGACCAGCCTGGGCAACTCAGAGATACCCTTTCTCAAAAATAAAAATAAAAAGGGCTGAGGATATGGCTTAATAGCAGAGTACTTGCCTAGTATGTGTGAGTCCTTGGTACTGAAAAAAAAAAAAAAAGAAAGAAAGAAAGAAAGAAAGAAAGAAAGAAAGAAAGAAAGAAAGAAAAGAGAAAAGAAAAGAAGAAAAAGAATTAACTGCTCACTTGCCATAGACCTGTGAGCAATAAAAAATGAGTCATCAGGTACTTTTCTTAAAAAATAATTTTCTTAGTTGTTGATGAACCTTTATTTATTTATTTGTATGTGGTGCTGATAATTGAATCCAGTGCCTCACACATGCTAGGCAAGTGCTCTACAACTGGGCCACAATTCCAGCCACGCATATGTGTGTGTGTGTGTGTGTGTGTGTATATTTTTTTTTCTTTTTTTTTGTGGTGCTAGGGATTGAACCCAGGGCCCTATGCATGCTAATATGCCATGTGAAGAGGAGGGAAAAAAGAAGAAAATCAGGAGATTAAAAAAGGAGAGGGGAGTTTACAATGTTGCCATAGCATCCGCAGACATCACATCGCATCACTGGATATCCTGCATCTCTAAGGACAGAATGGAGTACTTTGTAAATTAGACTGAATCTCTCCTCTAACAAACACAGTTTTGGAACTTTTTCTTTTCTCCCCCCACATATCTTATTGAGGGGTACACGTAGTATAGAGTTCACGCATTTAAACTGTACAATTCAGTAGTTTTTATGTATTTCTGCAGTTGTGCAACCTTCACTTCAATCAGTTTTGGACTTCCCTTAGCCCTAAAAGGAATCCTGTACCCATTACCATCATTTTCCACTTCCTCCCACACCTCCCCACCATCTCAACCATAGGCAGGAGAAGCTTGGACACTGATTCTGTTATAATTTCAGTTGTTTGGGGTTAAATTTTGATTAAAGTATTACTTAATTTCTTTAAAATTCAGTGTGAATCATTAAGTTAAAATCCATTTAATAAATAATGTAATGACATTTGTTTCAGCTACAGTAAATCTTTACCTTATTTCATCCAATTTAATGTTTAGTATTTTCTATCTCCTTTTAGAAACAAAAAATAAAATATATTCTAGCTGCAATTAGCTTTTAGCAGTTTATATATTTAGCAGTTTATATATTTCTCTTTTATCAAATACACAAGGGAAGTTTGAACATGATATCTAAAAAATTAATAGGGCTGTTTCTAATTTTCACATGATTCTTATTTAACAATTCTGAAAAAACATGTAATGTATTGGACACATGCGTCATATATTTAACAAAAGCCTCCCATGCCTTTTATCATACTCCTTGATCGACAGATGACATACTTGTAACTTTGGTGACAAAGTGCATTATGTTAAATAAGTAATAAAAGGTGGCATATCTTTCCATTTTGTTTTATAACACAAATGGAAAAGCCAATAACATTAAAGCTATATTGTTTTAATCTTATTTTTAATAATGTTGGCAGATGCTCTCTATAATTTATGCTTCTCAATGGTTTATAATCCCCCCCTTTTTAATGTGGCATTAGGGATCAAACCTAGGGATGTTCTACCACTGACGTACAGCCCCAGCCCCTTTTGATTTTTTATTTTGAGACAGGGTCTCCCAAGGTTGGCCTCAAACACAATACTCCTGCCTCAGCCTCCTGAGCAGCTAGGATTAGGTATGTCCACATTCCCTAACTTTATAATTTTTTTGAAACAAATTGAAAATGAAGTCTAATGTTTTTGCAAAAAGTAAGTCTGATTTTCTGGTTGGTTTGACAAGGAGGGCTGACTTTACTAACTAGATTATATGACAGACATTTTCATAAATTAAATGAATAAAATCTGCATCTCCACAACTTTGACAAATACATGTAAATCACATTATAACAATACCATTTTACCAGGAAATATTGTGTAGCAAAGGTACTTTGAAGTTAATATTATTTATATTTTCTCAATCCCTTCTGAGAATATTGGATTAAAAGAGATGTCTAGGGACTGTAAAGGGAAATAATAGCAGTCATTTGCTAAATCTTGGTAATACCTTTTTTGATATATTTCTCAGAAACTAAGGAATTGAATGGCTCCAGTGACTGGGTAATGAATTCCTGCAAGCAGTGGTTTTCTTTTCCTTTTGATAGGATTCTAAAAAGATCAATCTAGTGAAACTTGATGTATTATTAAAAATAATTTTCAATAGTAGAACCTCTAAATTTTTTTTTGCTTCTATCACAAGGGTACAAAGAAATAAGTAATTCTGCTTAAGAAAATTTCAAGTTTTATCCACCTACATGTTAAATAAGTTTTCCTGGTCCTTACATCTATAAAAAATTCTAAAAGAGGCACAGAATTGATGGAATTAACTAAATTCTTTTTTTTTATTTGCTTATTGATTCATTGAGCACAAATGGAGTATAGCTATTGTTTCTCTGGTTGTACACAAAGTAGAATCTCACCATCTGTGCATTCATACATGTACACAGGGCAATGATGTTAACTAAATTCTTATAACCTCATGCATCTCATGAAGAAATGCATTTCAAAAATATTTTCACTTTTCATCAATTTTTCAAACTTGTATTATATCATGTTGTTCTAATAAACTGTGTAAAACTAATAAGTATCATGATGAGAATGGTTAATGAAGAAGAATTCCAGAAGAAAAATTTTTAAGAGACTTCAACTCACAAGAAATTAAGATCTCAAATTTACATGTATATTCATATTTTATTACAGAGAATTATGATATAATTAATGATATAATTTTGGGCATAAAATTATATTTCCTTAGAATAAAATCTTGGAGGAAGTAAAAACATGTATTCCAGAAGAAAAAGGAACAATGTGAAATGTCTAGATATTGAAGAAAATTTAAAATATTTTTAAAAGGATCATGGTGAATATCTATATTGTATCAAGTATGTGGTATTTAGTTTACACTACATACATCAGAAAGAATGTGCAATTTGATTTTATAATAATAAATGATAATATTTATAAGATGTAGAAATTGAGGAAATTAATGCATTAAATTATATATTTTGAAATTATTTAGACTTACAATGAATATTTCTATATATCGACTTTAGAATGTATGAGAGAATACAGGGATTACAAAATTAATTTAGTGAAGATAGCAAAAAACTTTTGAAGACAACTGTAATAATTCACAAGTAAGGTGTGATATTTCATGTTACTTTCAGCAGAGACCCAGCTCTATGGTCTAATCTTTGCCCTCTTTTGTTATAGAAGTTCACTAGCTGAAAAACAAAACAAACCAACAAAAATACTATTTAAAATAGTTTACTACTATTTAATACAGCAGAGAGGCAGTAGCTGCTGAAGTTTGTGATGAACTGGGTTTAAAGCTGCATTCAGCAGTTTAAAGGTTATGATAATACATCGTATTTTAATACTCCTCATGGAGCCATGGCTGAGGACAGGTACCTGGTCTTCCAAAATACCCCTGAGTGGAGAGAGTCACTGGAAGAAGTCTCAACTTGGGCAAGAGGGCAAGGCATGGTATCCAATCATTAATCAATTTCCAGGGATGTTTTGGGAAATGGTGGGCAAGAGAGGTTTAGGTGAAATTGCTGGACCATCCTAAGAAGTGTGAAAGGACTGGGATTTGGGCATTAGGGGAAAGGACACTCAGGAAAAGAGAGGTGCAGGAGGTCATTTGTTAGGCTTGTCTGTAGGCCTCTACCACTAGCGTAAGAATGAGGTGACCAGATTCTAGTTTTCTTTGCTAGGTTAGTTAATGTTTGTTGTCAATTGCAGAACTGGAGATTAAACCCAGGGGTGCACTACTACTAAGTTATACCCCTGATCCTTTTTTTTTTTTTTTTTAATTCTGAGATAAGGTCTCACTAAGTTGTCAACAATGGCATGGAACTTGTGAACCTCCTGTCTCAGCCTCCAAAATTTCTGGGATTGAAGGTGTGTACCACTGCACCTGGCTGTCATGGCAGGACAGTGCCCCTTTTCACTCCTAAAGTGTATCAATTGGACTGTAATTAACAGTGCCCCTTTTCACTCCTAAAGTGTATCAATTGGACTGTAAATCACACAAAAAAATTTTTTTTTTGGAACCAGGGATTGAATTTAGGGGCACTCAGCCACTGAGCCACATCCCCAGCCCTATTTTGTATTTTATTTAGTGACAGGGTGTCACTGAGTTGCTTAGGGCCTTGCTAAGTTGCTGAGGCTGGTTTTGAACTCACGATCCTCCTGCCTCAGCCTCCCAAGTGCTGGGATTACAGGCGTGAGCCACCATGCCTGGCTCATATATAATTTACATATTGTAAAATTTTATTCTCAATTTTCCTACTTACCTAGGTGTAGCCCAGTATCAAACAGTTTAAGGACTGTCACTAGTCTGTAGACCAACATTTTGAAGCAGCACAGCTCTAAGAGTCAGAATAAGATTTTAGCAGGACATCCTAACTCTGGTGTTTAATGATCATTTGCTCAGGCAAACAGTCTTAAAATACTGAAGCCAGAGTCCTGGACTTGGTTCCTGTGTGGATTGGGTGTAGCTTCCTGGTGTTCCCTAGACACATGCAACCTTATGGTCAAAATATGTTCTGTGACCACAGTGGCATCCAACTAAGAGGTACAGACTAATGGGAAAAAGATTTCAAGAATACATGCCTCCCCATATCTCTCACCCTGTACAAAACTCAACTCAAAGTGGATCAAGGACCTAGAAATTAGACCAGAGACTCTGCACCTAATAGAAGAGAAAATAGGTCCAAATCTTCATCACGTTGGCCTAGGACCAGATTTCCTTAACATGACTCCCAAAGCACAAGAAATAAAAGCTGGAATCAATGATTGGGATAGAGTCAAACTAAAAAGCTTTTTATCGGCAAAGGAAACAATCAGCAATGTGAAGAGAGAGCCTTCAGAGTGGGAGAAAATCTTTGCCACACACACTTCAGATAGAGCACTAATCTCCAGAATCTACAAAGTGCTCAAAAACTTTACACCAAGAATACTAATAACCCAATCAATAAATGGGCCAAGGAAATGAACAGACACTTTACAGAGGAAGATCTACAAGCAATCAACAGATTTATGAAAAAATGTTCAACATCCATCGTTATAAGAGAAATGCAAATCAAAACCACCTTAAGATTTCATCTTACCCCAATTAGAATGTCTTTTATTAAGAATACAGGCAACAACAGGTGTTGGCGAGGATGTGGGGAAAAGGGTACACTCATACATTGCTGGTGGAAGTGCAAGTTGGTGCAGCCACTCTGGAAAGCAGTATGGAGATTCCTTAGAAAACTTGGAATGGATCCACCATTTGACCCACCTATCCCACTCCTTGGCTTATACCCAAAGGACTTAAAATCAGATTACTACAGTGATGCAGCCACATCAATGTTCATAGCTGCTCAATTCACAATAGCTAGATTGTGGAATCAACCTAGATGCCCTTCAATAGATGAATGGATAAAGAAACTGTGGTATATATACACAATGGAATATTATTCAGCCATAAAGAAGAATAAAATTATGGCATTTTTAGGTAAATGGATGATGGTGGAGACTGTTATGCTAAGTGAGATCAGCCAATCCCCAAAATCCAAAGGCCAAATGGTCTCTCTGATAAATGAATGATGATGCATAATGTGGGGGCGGGGAAGGGTGGCAAGAATGGAGGAAGGATAGATAGCACAGAGGGAAGGGAGGGGTGGGGTTGGGTGGGGGGGTAAGAATAATAACAGAATGTATGACAGACACCATTGCCCTGTGTACATGTATGAATGCACAGATGGTGTGACCCTAATTTGTGTACAACCAGAGAAACAATAGCTGTACTCCACTTGTGTTCAATGAATCAATAATTAAAAAAAAAAGAATACATGCCTCACTAAGAATGGGACAGGAACATTTGTACTGTTCTCCCTGACCATTTTAGTAACTACAATTTATATTTTATGTTAGTTATCACCAGTACATCTTAGTTCAAGTTTTTATGGGCTCAATCTAGTCAATTCATTTTCAATATGAAAAGGCTGAATTCCAACTCAAGAAGGCAATTGACTGGTGTCCCTTAGCTTCTCCCAACAACCTACTAAAATTCCTTAAATGACTCAGAGGAAGGTTAAGACTCATAATAACAGTGCTCACTGAGGATGAGTAATAGTGACAGGAAGAAAATATGACTACCTCTGAAGTTGCAGAAAGTTATTCTTTCAAATAAGATTTACTGAAGGCAATTTATGAAAAAAAGTATCAACTTTATATATGCAATAAAAAATTAAAGAAAAGTTAGTGGGGCTGGGATGTAGCTCAGTGGTACAGTACTTGGCCTAGTTTGCACAAAGTCCTGGGTTCAATCTCCAGCACTACAAAAACCAACCAACCAACAAACAAAAACAAGGAAAAGACAAGTGGACACGGAAACAGTTACTAGGAGAAACCAATTGAGATGCAAAGGGGGAGCTGGCCATAAAGTAAGTAGACAAGGAAACTAGGAAGGGAACATCTGTAAAGAAATACACGATAGAATTTAAATTTGCATTAGAAACAGTGAAAAGCTCAATGGTTCAGAAAGCAAACTTTCAAGGCTCTCTCAGACAGTTGAGAAGGGGATGATGATGGTATAGTTTAATGGTAGTGTGCTTAGTATGTGTGAGGCCTTGGGTTCAGGACACAATTTAGACTTATAATAGGTGCTTAATAACAATTGAAGAATAACAGGGAAGTGTTCAACTTCACTAAATTAGCCCATTTTGTCTCATTGTCTTAGATGTAAAATACCTGGAAAAACTAAATTGAGCAACAAATATACCACCTATGGTAACTTGGAAATAATACTTGAATATTTATTATGTTCACAGAATTGAAAACTTGGAACATAATGGGTCAAACCACAATAAGCACCATCTCTACCTAACAAAATGGAATGAATTTCTTTTTAAACCACATAGATTCAGTGCTGGTCAGGGTATGGGAATACTTAGCATTTAATGCCTTCTTTTAAGATCAAAGACTCCTTGAGGGCAAGGAGTTATCTATTTTGTTAATTTTATAAGCTTCCTAGTGTCTAACACATGGTAGGTGTGTAATAAGTATTTGCTATCTAAATCAGTGAGCAGAGAACACATCAGTATAACTTTCCTAGAGGGTACTTTGGCTCTCTAGCTATAAAAATATTCATACCTTTTGATCTTGTTATTCCATTTATAAAAATAATCAAAGAAGCACTCCAAAGGCTATTCATTTGAATCACATGTAAAACAGTAAAATTTTAGTATAAATAAACCACTGGAGAGTTTAGGACTGAGTACTAAGCAGCCTTTAAAATAATGTTTTTTCCATAATTTTTAAATTTGTGCTTTTTAGTTATACATGACAATAGGATGTATTTTGTTTTTTAGTTGTTAAGCCTTTATTTATATGCGGTGCTGAGAATCGCACCCAGTGCCTCACACGTGCTAGGCAAGCACTCTACCACTGAGCCACAACCTCAGACCTATATTTTGATATATTATATGTACATGGAGTATAACATTCTAATTAGGATCCCATTCTTATGGCTATAAATGATGTGGAGTTTCTTTGGTCGTGTAATCATATACGAACATAGGAAGTTATGTCCAATTTGTTCTACTGTCTTTCCTATTCCCATCACTCCTCCCTTCCCTTCATTCCCTTTTGTCTAATTCAATGAACTTCTACTCTTCCCCTCTCCCCACTCACTGTGTTAGCAACTGCCTTTGGATTTTTGGGATTGGCTTATTTCACTTAGAATGATAGTCTCCAGTTCCATCCAGTTACCAATGTCATAATTTCATTCTTCTTTATGGCTAAGTAATATTCCATTGTGTATATATACTTCATTTTCTTGATCCATTCATCATTTTAAGGGCACCTAGGTTGGTTCCATGGTTTAGCTACTGTGAATTGAGCTGCTATAAACATTGACGTGGCCACATCACTATAGGAAGCTGATTTTAAGTCCTTTGGGTGTATGCTGGGTGGGATAACTGGTCAAATGGTGGTTCCATTCCAAATTTTCTTAGGAATCTCCATACCGCTTTTCAGAGGTTGCACCAATTTGCAACTCCACCAGCAGTGTATGAATGTACCTCTTTCCCCACTGCAGTTGTCTCTGGTGGAATTACAGCTGATTTTCTCCTTAATACTCTTCTGATGAAGATAAAATTTCCTTTTTTAATAATCTTTTACCTATATTTTATTTTTCCCACATTTTTTATTTGTGCCTTACAGTTATTTTATAGTTTATTAGTGCCTTATATAATGGTGGGGTTTGTTTTTACATACTTAAAATTCCTTTTCTAATCAGAAAACAGAAACAAAAACCACGTTCTTTTTAAAGATGGAAATGGTTGTTACAAGTTCCCTTCGGCCAAACAGTGGTTTTCAAACTTGAATGTCTATTAGAATTTGCTGGATAGTTTGTATAAAGAGATTGCTGCCTCAGCCTCTGCCCTTGATCTTCTTTAGTTCTGGGTGGGGCTCAATAATTCACATCTCTAACAAGTTCTACTGGGCTAAAAGATAGCAACAGTGAATGGCTACAAGGTGTAGTGAAAATGATGTGGGTTTTGACGTTAGTCTGGTTCTGATTCTGGCTCTGCCTTTGAAGGCTGTGTGGAACAATAGTTGACATACTTTAACCTTGCTCAGACTCTGTTTACGCATTGATAAAATAAACGTAACACACATTCCATAGGTGTTTTGCTGAAGTTAAATCATATGCTTAAATATCCAACACAGTGCCTGACTTAGTTAAGGTCCTGAAACAATGCTGGTCCCCTTCTCTGATTTCCTTCTAAAGATGGGAGTACACCTTTTCCATGACTGACTTTATGGTCACTGTTTAGCCACACTACAGATCAAATCATTTCCTCCAAACCTAACAAGACATACACATCCATTTTCTATAAATAAAATCTTCATTGTTCATCTATAAAAACTGGGGCTAGGGGCTGGGGCTGTAGCTCTGTGAAAGAGCGCTTGCCTAGCACACATGAGGCACTGGGCTTGATCCTCAGCACCACATAAAAATAAAACAAATTTTAAAAAGGCATGCTGTCCATCTACAACTACAAAAACAAACAAAACTGGGGATAGGTGGGCATGGTGGTACCTGCCTGTAATCCCAGTGATTCGGAAGGCTGAGGTAGGAGGATCACAAGTTCAAGGCTAGCCTCAGCAACTTAGTCAGGCTCTGAGCAACTTAGTGAGACCCTGTCTCAAAATAAAAAAATAAAAAGGTCTGGGAGATGGCTCAGTGAAACAGAACCTCTGGGTTCAATCTTCAGTAACACCCACACCCTGTTTTCAAAAAAAAGAAATGGGGATAATGGGCCAGGCCTGGTGGCACATGCCTGTAATCCCAGCTAGTCAGGAGGCAGAGGCAGGAGGATCACAAATTTGAGGCCAGCCTCAGCAACTTGGCAGGACCCTTTCTCAAAATAAATAAAACAATTGGGGATGTAGCTTAGAGGTATAAGCACCCCGGGTTCATCCGTAGTACTGAAAAATAAAACACAAAACAAAACTGGGGATAACAGTATAAGAGTATCAAAGTAGATTCTTAAGTAGTATAACAGTACTCCAATACTGCTTCACTATGGGTAGATAACAGTATCCATTTTGCTAGGATGCAGCCATGAGGATTAAACAAGATAATATGTTAAGTGCTTTACTAAAAGCAGTAACTGAGGTATGAAAGACACATAGTAAATGTCAGTTTCCTTTCCTATTCCCTTAAATTGGTAGTTTATCTACAGTATCTCCTAAACCTACTTCAAAAGCTCACTTGATGTAGAACACATCAAATCAATCTTTCTACATGGGATTGCTCACTTTTATGTCACAGATAATCTGAAATCAATTAGTTTATTGAAGTATTGGTAAGAGCATATTCTATATAAACAATTGTAATAGATGTTCAAGGACATAGTAGAAGATTGTTCCCTGACTTTGAGGTACTTGACTGAGGTGATTATATGAAAAGTTGAATAAGAATGCAAGGCCGGGTAGGACAGATTATACAGAAAGGAAGTGTAGAAGTTTTGAGATTGTAGTGACTGATTTGTGATTAGTTTATACTCAGGAAATAGAGAATTTCTCAGAGTTGTAAAAGAACTCTAGTTTTAGAGCTGAGAAAATAGATGGCGAGGTCTAAGTGGTCACAGAGACAGAGTGACAAAGGTTTCCTGTCTCCTGGTTCTATGCTGCTTGTAGATAGGTTTCTAACTATACTAATGTCTTTTAATTAGTTTTTATGTTTGCTCTTTCTAGGTAGAGAGTTCAGTGTAGCCAATTAAGAACTGTGCTCATGAAACCAAAATGTGTTGTGGCTTTGCCAGTTGCTATGAGGATGACTTTGAGCAAGGCCATTATCTCTGTGTTTCATTTCCTCCTCTCTAAAATGAGTTTGATAATAGTACCCTATTTCATAGGTTTGTTGTGAGAATTAAATAACCTAATATATGCAAAGCAGGGAAAACGGTGGATTTGTCATTTTGATTGTTATTAGAATCTTGGAGAGAATGAAAGGCAAGGACTCTATAGTCTTTTTTTTTTTTTTAAACATCGTCACTCAGATTCTGATCAAAGCATCCAAAGCTACCTTAATCCTATTGGAAGATTTTGTAGCTCTGAAGTGAGATTTGAGATCGGTGTAAACCTGACCTTGGTCTGACACTAGGGAAGTTGAGAAAAGTAAAATACTGACATCGCAACAGGACCTAACAAATAAAGGACCTAACAGATTTTCTTTTACAAAAGTTAGTCAAGACTAATAGGTGCTGAAAAAGATGGGGGTCAATGAGCTTTCCATCTATTTTAAGATCTGTTCCAAACTTTCTGACAAAAATTTAGCCTTTTAAGGAAGGTGCAGAGAACATGCCTCCGTGGGCTTGCTCCGAGAGAATGTTTTAGCAGGTGCTGCATTTCACCCTGGAGGTGGCTGCATGAATTTGTGAACTGAGGTGGCAACACTGACTCTCTCCGGAAGAAAAGATGCTATCTCTACACAGTTTAATTACGAGGGCAGTGCCTGACACAAGACGCCACAGCAGCAGCCGTGGCCGCCACCACAAGCCCAGCCCAGCTCAATATTTAGATCAGGGAAAGCAAGAACCATTCCCCCCCGTCGGGCACCCTCCCCTATCCTCCTCAAATGCCAGCTGAAGAAATTCTGGGATGAATAACAAGCCCGGAGGGCTGTCGCAGCATTAGAGTGAACAGGTGGAGGTGAGAAATAACCTAAATTCAGAGATCAGAAAAATGATGGGCTTTCTTTTTGAGGCGGGGCGGGAGGCAGGGATTCGGTATCCTCCATCAGGGAATCTGGGGACAGAAGGTACCAGGCGCTTCCAAACCTTCCGCGTTCGACGGGCAAATCACACGTCCACCCCGCCCTGGGCACGCAGGCGTTATCAGGGCAAAATAAGCATCAAGGGAAGAATTTTGAAGTGAAAAAGGAAAAACAAGGTCTGCCTAGGGTTTGCGCGTGGAGTTGGTTGCGGGGATCAGGCACACCCGTAGCCTCAGCGAAGGTGGAGGAACCGAGGGTCACTGTGGGCTGCTAAGCCCCACAAACTCTGGGGTCGAGGCCACGGGCACCCTTCCCCAGGATGTGCCCTGAACCCAGCCTGCAGCAGTCTGTCGGTCTGAGTCTCGCCGGCAGATTTCCGGAGGGACGCCGTCTGACCGGGCGTTCTCACAGCGCCTAGCTCAGCGCCTCGCCGAGCCGGCTCCGGCACCTGGGGTAAGAGTAGCTTTCGAACCCCGGGCGGGGGCGGGCGCCGGCTTTCTCTTAGGGCTGGCGTTCCCATGTGGCATGAACCCAATGCCAGCACGACGCTCCCATCGCCTTCTCTCGTCCACCTTCTGCTCAGGTGACGCCTGGAAGCCCCGAAGAGCCAGCTTGGGGCTAAGCGGTTAAGCCGCGTCCTTCAGGTGTCAGCCTCGATCTGTGTGGAAACCACAACCCCCAGAGTCCCTTGTGCCAGGAGGCCAGGCCGCAAATAAGATGGCTCCAGAGGAGTGGAAGATGCAGCAGGGGGGAAACCTAGCCCCTGGCAGTTTCTTTACCGGATGTGTTTAAATAACTGAATCCCCACTTACGCACCACCCCACTAACCATCTTCGAGGCTGCGGAGGCCACGGTCGACGCCACGCCCGCTCTTCCAGGCGCATCCTGGGAGTTGTAGTCCAGCTGTCGGGCTGCGCCGAGCTACCTTTCCCAGGGTGCCCTGCGGCAGGGCGATAGCAACGTTTTTTTTCAAGACTCTCTCTGCACTGAGACCCCCTTCCCCAGTTCCCTACTCGTCATCGACTCCTTCTTGTCTGTCGCGACCGAACGACGGTCGTAGAAGCGGTCCCGGTGCCGGGCCGCGCCGCCTCGAGAGGCACTTCCGGCGGCGGTTCACTTCCTGGTTGGGTGGATGGAGCGGGCGGGAGCGCGCGCGGGGGAGGGGCGGCGGGTCAGTCTCCGCTAGGCGCTCCGGGAATCAGCTGGCGGGCGGGCGGGCGCCGAACGCGGCCGGGGCTCTGGCTGCAGCGCCGCCTCCTCTCAGCGTCGCAGGCCGGCAGGGAGGCAGTGACAATGTTGCGGGGCTGGTAGCTGGGCGCCGGCCGCAGAGCCGTCTCAAGTGGGTGCCGCGGGGATGCTGCCTCGGGGGGCGGCTGCCTCTCAGGGCGGCGGGGGGACTGGGGAGGAGGGAGAGGCAGTGCCCGGCAGGGTCGGCGCTGCCCACGGCGACCCGAATCCCTTCTTTTTCCGAACCCCGGGCATAGGGATCTGGGGTTCTAGGACTGGGGATGCGTCTTCAGCCCTAGGGTTTTTCTTGCCAGGAAAATGCATGAAGCCAGGATGATGGCTTTTGCTACCCCTAGGACTCAGCAGTTGAATTTTTAAGTGTGTTACTGATTCGTCTTTTCTCTCTCTTCCTCTGTCATCACAGGTTTAAACTTACGCGAATCGCTCTCAGGAGGAGGAGGAGGAAACCCGCCGCGCGATTGACACGCATATCCCTATAGGCATCCTCCTTCAGCCCCCACCCCCACGGCCGGATTCGGGTGGCTCCTCTCTGAGCTGAAATTCGAGAAGAAATCCTTAGATCTCTTACAAAAAAAAGAAAAAAAAATCTAGAAACCATCGGTATTTTGCTTTGCTGCTTCCTATTTGCAAGATGAAGAAGTTTTTCGACTCCCGGCGAGAACAGGGCGGCTCTGGCCTGGGCTCCGGCTCCAGTGGAGGAGGGGGCAGCACCTCGGGCCTGGGCAGTGGCTACATAGGAAGGGTCTTTGGCATCGGTCGACAGCAGGTCACAGTGGACGAGGTATTGGCCGAAGGTAAGGTGGAACTCAGTGCTCCGTAAATTAAAATCTTGTGCTGATGTGGCAAGACTCTGGTTTCTAGTTGTTGAATGTATGAATGGGTTTTGACCAGTTGACCCTCCCCTTCCCCCTTCACTTTCCCTGTGAGTCATTGTCCTTGAGAGATCTAAAACTGTGATTGGAGAGTGACAGGGCTTAAAGGGGTAGGGGTTGCCGAAATTGTTTACCTCACTGGTTTTTTATTTGAGAGAAAAGCGTTAAGAAGCTACTATGGTTCCCTCACCAAATCATGCAGATCTGAAAGAAAACGTATGTGTAAAAGTGTAAAGCTTCACATTTAATGCGGGGTGGTGGGCTTGTGATCCTCTGAAACTTGAAATATTGATGTCAAGGCTGAAGGGTGGAGATGGGGGGAGTCTATAAGAAGAGACAGTGGTTTCTCCAACCCAACTTTCCCACTTCCATAAGCAGACATTGAAAAGAAGAGAGTATTTTCGAGGAATAGAAATGTGTTTTTCCAAAAGCCAAGGCTCTTGGTAAATTTGACTGGGTTTGTTTCCTGACCCAACCATTATCAGATCCCTAGGATACAGCTAAGATAACAGAAATTATGTGAAATGAATGTGACTATTTTGAATTCAGTCTTGGAGGCCCCTCTTCCTCCTGTTTTTATTAAGAATAACTTGAGAATGTACCTGATTTTGTTTTTCCTCTATTGAAGAGGATGTTTTTTGGATCTGTGGAAATGCCTTGTGTGTGTGTTCATTTGTATATCTATGTCTATGTGTGTGTGTGTATATGTATGTATCTTTATCTCCCAGGCTTTCCGGAAATCTTTGCGTGTCTCTTTTGGTAACCTTAACCTCGACCTTCATAATTATGCCAGACTCATAGTTTTCACAGTTCATTGCCTGCTTAGTGTGCTTTTATTTTTAATAAAAGCAGCAATTTCCTTGGCATGAAGCAATTCAAACTAATTGGATGGGGCCAACCTGCTGTAGGTTGTGTTATAGACTGCAAGGCATTGGGGAAAGGGGAGGCCTCTATTACTGCAACATGGTGGTAGGGAACAGCTTATTAGCTAGGAAAGAGAGAAAGCTAAGAGACCTTTTTAAAAAGGAGCCTTTTACAAGCTAAGGTTGAAACAAGGATCTCTACCTGGGCCTAGGAAATGCCTGTCATGGTACCATACAGGCTGGTGGGTAGGTTGGGAAGAGGAAGAAGCTGTTTGGCTCTCAGCTTGTGTAAGCACTGGATTCAACAGGGCCCATTTTTTGGTGATAAAGTTGAAACCGGTACTTGAAAAATACTGTTTTAAAAAAAAAGATACCTGACAACTAATGTCTTTGTGAAATTATTGCTCTTTTTTATTCTTAGTACTGCTTTAGCTGGACTTAATCCGGGGCCTGAGTCACTGTTCCTCTGGATCCTTCCTTGTGGGCTTTGGTGCAGGATGGGAGATGCTTCTGTGCCCGCTGCCAGATCTGTACCCTTGAGTCTGATCTGTCTCTTTCATCCCTGTGCCAAAGCCCTTGACTGCAGTGAGGTGGAGAAATGGAGGAGTGTGTGTGAGGGAGAGATCAGGAGGAATGAGAGAGTTCTTTCCTCTCTGCTGACCTTATAGCCCAGGAGCATTTTGTTTAGCTTGGATGTTGTCTCATCATGGATGGTGTTGCCCTAAGCGATGCCTGTTCTCCAAGTCTGAGAAGAGGGATGGGGAAGATAAAAAAGGCAGACTTGGTCTTCGTTATCTAGGCTGCCCTTCTCTTCCCTGGAATTCATCCCTGAGAGCTGCGTATCATACCTTATGATGTTTTTAAGCGAAACTTAAGCTTTGCAACTGTGCATGCATTCTTTTATTCACTCAACAAACAGTTATAGAATGTCTCTAATGTGCCAGGCAGTGTGCCAGGCTGTGGAGACATGATATTAAACTAGATGTAAGAGTTTACAAACTGCTGTAAGAGATAGAAAATGGCCAGATATAATAGAGTGATTAGTGCTATCATGGAGGTAAGCTTAGGATGCAGTGACTGCCAACTTATTTTTTGGGAGAATCCAAATTTTAGGGAGCAAGAACTTTTTCCTGGAGGAAGTGACTGAAGAATGAGTAGGCATTAACCAGTGTGGTGGCCGCATGGGCAAAGACTCAGTAGGAGAGAGTATCATGTAAAATTGGGTCTGGCAGTGTTGTTCTCTGTGTTCTTTGGCTATAATTGAGTTTGAATTTGTGGCCTTAGAAATATATAGATATGTGGGAGTCAGTATACAAAGTGTTTATGTAGCACCCACCAAGGCCAAAGGCACTTCTGAGTTCTGAATGTGATGAGAGAGGTCTAACATGTGATATCTGCCTTTAAGGAGCTGCCAGTGAATTTGGGAAAATGAGACATATGTTCATGTGTACAGTGGTGTGGTTTTCAGCACCAGCTGTCCAGTCAGACAGATCTAGGTTCAAGTTCTGGATCTGTTCTTTACTAGCTGTGGAACTTGGACAAAACATTCTAAATCTGTCTTGAGTCTTTGTTTTTTATGGCAGTGTTCTTAAAGCGTGGAGCCCTTATCAGGAACAGTGTTGTCACCTGGGAGCTTGTTAGAATTACAGATTCACAGGCCTTACTCCCAGAGACTGTAGGTGTGGGGCTTTAACAAGTTCCTGGGGAGATTTTGATACAAGTTAAAGTTTGGGAACCACTGCTCTGTGGATGATCTTGAGAATTAAATAAGGATGCACGTGAGCGCGCGCGCGTGCGCGCGCACACACACACACACACATATCTGCAGACATATATATATATATATAGTATTTAACATTTTTCAGGTGGTCAATAATTGGTAATCACTGTTTATCATCAATAATATATATTTAATTAAAGGGATTATATAGCAATGTGAAGGGTAGTTTGGCTGTAACAATCTGAAGCAATGCTTTTCCCCCATTGTGGGTGGGCTGATCCGGATATTCTTTGCAGAGGTCTCACTAGCTCATTAAAGGGTCAACAAATAAGTGTTGGGTAGCCACGCTCCTTCCTTGGTCCCTCTTTCCTGAGTCTGTAGATAGGTACTCACCTATCTACCAGTCGCAGCCAGAGTTGTTTAAGGACAATGAGAATCGTATACCATATGTCCAGGGCAGTGAACAGGCAGTTTAGGGAGTATGGTATGGGGGAGAGCTTCAAACAGACTTGATTGCCACTGCATTCCATTGATTATTTCTTTTTCCCTAACGTTGGTATTGGTTTGTGCTTCATAATGAAGAACTGCAAGACCCCCAAGAAACAGATGCTAGGTAAGACAGGAGATTGCTGGGTTGCTCTCTCTCTCTGTTGGCTGAATTAGCCTTAGTCTTCTGATTCACTGACTGTTCTAGAGGTGACATGGTTGTATGTAGGGGGAAGTGAAGGCTTTAAGTCTTGAGTTAGAGGGATATGGCTATCTCTAGGTGGGGTGCTGGGGTGGATACTTTCTAACTTTCTTAGTGCAGTTGCCATTATGAGATGCTAAATCATGTCTGAGTTGATGGGCATGTGATATCAAGGGAAGATTTGGTTTAAGCTTCCAGAATGAGCTCAATGGGAAAATTAGAGCAATGCTTAAATAAGGACTGAGAAGCAGTGCTTTTATCATACTTCTTTAGCTGTATAAGGCCTTAATATTTAAGTTTTAAACAACAAGTAATGCCTACTGTGTTCAGTACAACATCCCAGAGTTGTGTCAGTTCTGAATAAGGTGGAGAGCTGGCTCCTTACAAGAGTTTTTTCACCTGAACCAAAGGAAACTAGTTCCAGTGCTAATGATAACTAAGATGCCCTATCAGAAAACTAGAAATTTCTCCTATCTACAGAGTAAGGTAGTGGAACTTAAAAATGTGTGAAACACCAAGAAAAAAAATCCACATACAGCATATAATCCAAACACCTTGGTAGTATTGATACGATGCATGTATGTACACATCTAGAAAACATTTATTTGTGCTTCTTTGTGGCAGGCACTGTGTTAGATTTCAGAGACAATGAATAGGTTGCATGGGGCATGGATTAATAGACTAATAAAGAATAAATAACCCTAAGTGTACAACACTTAGTATGGGTCTTGGTATGTGGTAGACACTAAGAGATGTTAAGAGACGATAAAGAGAAGAGGCTTAGGGATGAGGGCCCCTAGATGATGGAAGTTTTAAACAAGAATGGAAATTACCCACAGATGTTCCAGCTTGGGGTTACCCAAGGGCTTCAGCCAGAGTCAGTGCATATGCAGAGGAGGAGAGTGGTGAAACAGAATCAACTTTGGGAATACTGACTTAGTTTAATGTTAACATTTGGGTTGGTATAAGTTTTGCCCTCCATAATCAAGGAAAGAAGGACATAAAGTGGGAAAGTGAAATTGTTTTACATTTGCTCTCGAACGTACATTTGAATGTGTTTGCTGTTTACTTTCTTCAGTGGCCATGGACCTTTTGAAGAACTGTCAAATTGTTACAAATATGTGCTGTTCCTTTGGTGTGCCTCAGTTTCTCTGCTGTGCTAATTGTGGGGAAAGAGAGCAGCTAATGTCTGGGGAAGAGGTGTTCTAAAAGTGTCCTAAGAGGCAAGAAGCTTGAAGCAGAAGCAGGCAGGTGTGTGTATGTGGTGGTGGCGGGGGGAGTGTGGGTAGGGGGTGATAAAATGACCATGGAAAGGAGTGAGCAGGGTGATAATAAGGATGTTTGACCAGACAGAAGGTCTGTTGGCAAGACAGGAAGAAATAAGTTTGTGGAGAACACTGAGAGCCAGGCAGATATTAGTTATAAGCACCTGAGGCCTTCTCTTGACGCAAGTATCAGTTTGATCCCTCCCACTTCAGATGTCTTTGCCCGCTGGGAAGTCTGGTTTTTTAGAGGCAACTGCAGATTTTCAGGGGGTGGTTTGTGAATGGTGTCTTCTTCCTGGCTTCGGGTATGATGACGATTATAGCTTAGCTAAAAATAGCCAAATCTAAAATTCAGAAATCAAGTCCAGAATAAGCAGTTGCCACGGTCAAAGCCTTTTTGTTGGTCTTTCTAACAAAGTCAAGCTCATTTAATGAGAGATAATGAAGAGAGAACACATGGGTTTTGAGTGGAACAGTGTGGGGGAAGGCTTATACTTGTATGTCATTAGATAAAATGGCATGAAGAGTACTTGAGAAAGGCTTGATAAATATTAATAAAATGCCTCCCCAAATACTGTGCATTAGAGCCATCATGTTAACTTGCAGTGTTTGAAAGTTAACCCTTCAGAAAGGGGACTGATACCACCATCTACCTTCATTTTGCACTTTTGGAGGGATGCCTTCAGAACCTCCTTAAGAGGTAATGTGACATGGTGTGTGAGAGACAAAGAAATTATAGCAATAGAAATAGTATTATATATCAAAGCAGCATCTAGCTTGTGAGGTAGCAAAGACTCACCTGTAGTCTATGTTTTTGGATCCATTTTTTGTTGTGTTGGAAGAGCAGTGCATTATGAATTGGGAGATCACTGCACTGTACAGTAAATACTGCTAAAAAGCACTGACTCTGTGCTGGCATCATGCAGAGATGAATAAGACCTGACTCTGCTTTTAGGAACTCACAATCATGGAACAGAGGTATGTGAGAAAAAAGTTTTAAGTACTGTAATGGAGGATGTAAAAGACCCAGGGCATCTGACCAAGGGGAGCAGTTCATTTGTCCGGGGAGGTATAGTCAGGGAAGGCTAAACAAAGGTGGCATTGAGGACATCTTCAAATGTGAGAAGATTCTAGGTAGAGAGGATAACATGGCCAAAGACACAAAAGCAGGAAAGTGTACTGTTTGCTGGCAGCTCTGTGCTTTAAGATAGAGGTAATAATCTCTCAGTGGCCTTGGGCTGTGATGTCCAACAAAGTAGCCACATGCCACATCTAGCTATTTAAAGTTCAATAATCTAAAATTAAATAAAATAACAATTTAATTCTTCAGACACACTGGCCATGTTTCAGTTACTTAATGGCCACACGTGTCTAGTGGTTACAGTTTTGGCCAGGACAGGTAAGACTGTTTTGTTATCAAAAAAGTTCTGTTGGGTTGTTTGGGTTTAGGGCAGAAGTCTCTAAATTTCAGGAATAGAGTAGCACCGTTAAAAATTATGCTGTCGTTTCATATATGTCAGCTTGTTTATAAGTTATATTTATGTCCTACTATCTTTAGCTAATATCTGAAGGCACACTGTATCCTTGGATGAAGTTCATCATGAATGATAGCGGATGCAAATCCATATTTTAAGTGATCCTAACAAGGTTTTGGTGAACTTCTTGTTATGTCTTTTTAGACTGTGATTGTTTCTGTGTTGTAATGATGAAGAGTATACCAGGAATAGAAATGGCAGCTCTGCCATTCTCTTGTTCATTTATACTTATATTATCTTTAATCCAAGATTTCTTTACAGGAATCTGTTTAAGCCTCTTGTTTGTTTTATGAGGGTTAATTCATTTAAAACAATGTTACTAGAAAATCCACTTAACCAAGCCCACATGAACTTCAATCTCTGTCAGTGGGCTAAAAGGCTGTCAGCATCAACCCTCTGATATGAGATGCAATGGATTCAAAGGAAGCACTTGTGGTTGGGCCATATGTTATATATTAATAAAGGTAAAATCTTATTTTTTCCAACTTTTTATTGTGATAAAATACATGTAAGAAAATCTACCTTCATAATCACTTTTAAGCATGTAGTTTAGTGATATTAAATATATTCACAGTGGTCAACCCTTATCATCATCCATCTCCATAACTTTTCACTTTGTAAAATGGAGATTCTGTATCCATTAAACAATAACTCCCCTTTACCCACTCCTTCTTGTCTCTGGCAACCACATTCCACTTTCTGATTCTATGATTTTGACTACTTTAATTAATTAACTAGTTAATTAATTAATTTTTATCTCATGTTAGTGAATCATAAGTGTATTTTTATGACTGGCTTATTTCACTTAGCATAATGTCCTCAAAGCTTGTCCATGTTTTAGCACATGTCAGAATTTTTTTCCTTTTTAAGCTTCAATAATCCATTGTGTTTGTGTGTATATATACCCCACATTTTGCTTATCCATTCATTTGTTGATAGACACTGGGTTACTTCCACCTTTGTGAACAACTCTGTGAACATAGGTATGCAAATATTTCTTGAAGACCTTGCATTCAACATTTTTGAAGTAGAATTGCTGGAACATTAATTTTTTGAGGACCTGTCATATTGTTTTGCACAGTTTTATCAATTTTAAATGTCCACCACAGTGCACAAGGGTTCCAGTTACTCCCCATTCTCACCCACACTTACCATTTTCTGTTTGTGATAGTAGCAATCCTAAAGGGTGTGAGGTAGTATTTAATTGTAGTTTTGATTTGTATTTTCCTAATGATTTGTGATGTTGAACATCTTTTCACGTGTTTTTTAGCCATTGGTATGTCTTCTTTGGAATAATGTTTATTTATGTCCTTTATCCATTTTTTAATCAGGTTGATTTTTTGTTGAGTTTTAGGAGTTCTCTAAATATTCTGGATATTAGTCCTTTTTCAGATATGTGATTGGCAAATATTTTCTTCCATTCTGAGGGTTGTCTTTTTACTCTGAAAATCTTTTTCATAAGACGAAGTTAAAAACAAATAGAAGCCTTACATTTCCTCTCTGTACTGCAGTAGATTGTTTTGGATACCTTGTTTGGAGAGCACTCAACTAGAGCAGTGGTTCTCACCCACTCTTTGTTCCTCAAAAACAAAAACAAAAACAAACCAAAACAAAAAAACTGAAAGCACTTTCTTTCACTTTACTAGAGAAGACTAGAACATATGCAAATAGACTGAGCAAGGTATAAAGCAAAGTTCCTAGAAGGAGGGGTTCCACAGAAAAGACCCAAACAAACTATGTTCACAAATCTTTTATGATATTCTGGTCCTTGTTAGTTTCCTTCCACTCACCTCCTCCAGAGTTCAGAGATTATTCCACATACCCCAGCACTGTAATAGATACTGTTTTGTGGCATTCACTTATTTCTTGTGTGTTGGTCATATCATTCAACTAGGAATGCAGGAGCCAAGTCTTCCATTACTCCTCACTGCCATAGCATCTCAGTTGAGAACATAAAAAATATTCAGTAAGCTTTGCTGGCTCTTATACATAATAACATTACACCTACATTCTTTCATTTTATGATCACAACATCCCTAAGAGATAGGAAGGACAGTTGTTATTGTACACATGAGGAAGCAGTGGCTGACAGAGGTTAAATGACTTCCCCAAAGCTATATTGAGAATAGTAGTGAAAGAACTTGAACCCAAGGCCCCTGGCTGCAAGTATAGATTCTTCCTAAAAACTTTTCCTTGTGCAAACATCTTTTCTCATAACACTTTTTTGGTGGGGAGTACTAGGGATCAAACCCAAGGCCTGGTATGTTTTAGACAAGGACTCTACCACTAAAGTACACCCTTAACCCCTCTTAACACTCTTCCCTTTAATAACATTTCCCATCTGGCTATGGTACACACTTGTAATCCAGGCTACACAGGAGGATGAGACAGGAGGGAGGCTGAGGCTGGAGGACCACAAGTTCAAGGCCAACCTGAACAACTTGGTGAGACCTTGTCAAAATATTGTATTCCACTGCATAATTGTTACAGATTTTATTCCATTTTTTTCCCTGTAAGATTGGTTGTAATCATCATGAGAGGTTTTTTTTTTTTTTTTTTTTTTAAATAAGGATTATGCTGTTATTACTTAAAAATCCATTATAATCATCTTTGGTGCAAGATTAGGTTGCACAGAATACTTGTGAATATACATTAAAATTGAAATTGAATAGTCCAAATGTACATTGAAATTGAATAGTCCAAATGTACAAATGATGTCCAGTGTACATCATTTCTTTGTAACAGTTTAGCAAACATTTTTCTAGTCTGAAAAAAATGTTAATACATTAGTTGTTACTGATTTGTGTATTATAGTTGAAATATTACACTTGAGAAATTACTACAGGCTTGTGAAGTATGGACTTAGAAAAATTTAATCTTCCATGTCTGAAGTTTCTGCACTGCTATCATTGGTTTCCTTATATGACATGTGGTCTTCAGCATCACTCATTTAAGATGTATTTACCATTAGCATGGCAGTGCTCTAAACCATGCAGGTCAGCTTTTGGGAAATGTACTGATTTTGTACCTGTGTTCAGAATTCTAGGCCATCACCCTTCTCAATTGAATCTCCCTATGAGCCTTTCAAGGCAAGAAATGCTTCCACAGACCTTTTGGGGTTGCTCATTGTCTTAGTCCATTTGTACTGCTATAATAAAACATTATAAACTGGGTAGTTTATAAGCAACATAAAATTTAATTTCTATCCTTTTGCAGTCTGGGAAGCCCAATATCAGAGTGCCAGCATGGTTGGGTTCTGGTGACGGCCCTTTTCTAGGTTGTAGATCGCCCCACTTCTTGATGTATCCTCACTAGGAGGAAGGGCAAGGTAACTTTCTGTGACCTCTTTTCTTTTTTTTTTTCCCCCCGGCAATGCTGGGGATTGAACTCAGGGCCTTGTGCTTGCAAGGCAAGCACTCTACCAACTGAGCTATATCCCTAGCCCCTCTGTGACCTCTTTTCTAAGGGCATTAATTTCATTTATGAAGGCTCCTCCCTCAAGACCTAATTACCTCCCAAAGGCCCCACCTTCTAATATCATCACCCTGTGGTGATCAGAATTCAACATATGAATGTGGGGGAATGCAGGCGTTCAAATCATAGCATTCAGATGTGGGAGTAGGAGGCTGGGGATGCAGAGTGCTTATGTGGCATGCATAAGGCCCTGCATTCAATTTCCAGTGCCACAGAACAACAACAGCAACAGCAAAAGCAACCAATGTGGAAATATGGGGAGAATTTTTTAAAGTTCAAAGTCCGTGTTCAGTAGAGGAAGAGTGCTATTACAACTGTCCTCAACCAGGGCCTACTAAGACTTGCCATGCTGCCTATTTTGGTAATAGGTATTTTATGCAGAAAATTACCTAAGGATCATTAGTTATGATGGATTAAGAAAGATTGCTGGTTAATTGATTTTGGGAAAATTAATTTAAAAAGAAAGTGATTTGCTTAAAGTCACACAGCACATTAGGTCCTTCTGAGTCACCTCAACTCCCCTCTCTCCCTTCAGTGGTTAATACATTGTGTTGTGACACCTTGGCACTATTGACATTTTGGGCTGAATAATTACTTGTTTTGGGTGCCTGTCATGTGCACTATAGAATCTTTACAGTATCCTTCACTCTTCTTACTAGATAACAATTTATACACATTGACCCTGCTGGAATGATGAAAAATGTCTCCAGATATTTCTAAATATCACCTGGGGGCCAGAATCACCTGTTTCAGATTTTTAGTCTTTTTTTAGTGAAGTTAAAGTAAATGCTGCAATATTTTTGGTCTTTCTGAGGAACAAAATTGCCTACATAAATAAATCAGTTGCTCTGTGTTTATTTCCAAACCAAAAAAAGCTTTTCATCCTACATGAATTTGAATCATTTGGAAATAATGAATATTAATGCATAAGATAATACTGACTGTAGTATTTCATGCCCCCTTTTTATTATTAGTGTATTGTCTTTATTATGATTACTTAATCTATTATGTATACTTTACAAACAATCTCAGTTCTTCTGTTAAGTTACAGATAATTGTTACAAAAGGAGAGTCCTTTGGAGTGAGATTTAGGCTTGGTAGAGGGCAAGTTCCAGAAATTGAAACAAAGTTGAAAAGTAAAAACTTAGTTTCATTTGAGGTCTGGTTGGATCAGCTCAAACTTTTCTTCTTGGGCTCTGAGTTAACCATGGCAGACAGTGGACGGCAGCACCAGTTGAAGCTTTGTTATTTATAATTTCTGAAAAGCTGAGAAATTATTGGACCAAAGAACTTATGGCATCCCATATTATTATAGTAGAAGGCTAAGCATAGCCTCAATGCCAGTGACCTTAAATAACAATGCCTTTCGTCTGAGTCTTGAATCGTGGACTGGGAGAAAGCAGTCCAATGCCAGTGTAATTTGTTTGGTGCTTATTTTCAAGGACATTTACAGCTATTGTACTGGGACCTTTAGGGTGAAGGATAGATTATTGTCCTTTTGGTACTGAGCATGAATTTGAGAAGAAAATGGTGACTTTATTACCTATGGAGACAGGATGAAGAAATGGGACTCAGGCATTGTTGGTTGGACCTGGACTGGGTCCTGAGCAGCATTTACAGAGGTGGCAGGACTCCTGCTTATACCTTGACTCATCATTTTCCCTGGTTAATGAATCTTCAGGAAGTACTGATTCTTCTTTGTTCGACTTGTTAAGTTTTCGCCGGGGATAGCTTGATCCTGTTCTTTTTAGAATTCTGGAAATTTGTGTGTGTGTGTGTGTGTAAGTGTGTGTAAAGGGGGTGTTGCAGGAGCCTGCATTGAAACAAATAATTCCATTGGGCCTTTGACTGGAAAAATCCTGGTTTGACCAGAAGATATAATGCAGTAGTGATTGGGGTAAAACTTGATATCCAGAGCTCTTTCCTCTCCTGCCCATCTGAACTAGAGGAATTGCTGATGTTCTCCTCAGTGCTTTCAAGGTTAGCACTGTGTGTGGTGGTTTAAAAGAATGGGCATTGGAGGTAGGCAGCCCTTGACTTGAATTCTGGACCTATAGGGAACCCTGTGATGTTGGGCAACTTACTAGGATCCACTCTTCTCATTTATAAAATGCACAAACATGGGTTGTAGTAAGAATTAGATGAAAAAATATATGTAAAAAACTTAGCATAGTGTCAGGCATATAGTTGGTTAGCATTCTGTGAATGATAATTCTTAACATTTGCGTGCATGAATTTTGTTTTTGTTGAGAAGTGTTTGTTTTACTCTGTGTATAGCGTGGTGGAGCTAGAGTTTGGAAGAAGCTGTGTATATGACAGGAATTTTTTCCTAATCGATCAAATGACTGTTACTAGGATGGGCTGCTTTATCCAGGCCTATGTCCTCCTCATCTCTCTTGTATGGTGTTAGCTTTTTGCAGTGCTTTACTCACGTTGTTCTCTGCTCCTGGGATACCCTCTCCCTCCTCAACCACCTGCCTTACATACTTACAGTACTCACCACAACTGCTTCTGGATCCAGTCATTCTTGCTGACAGAGTTGTCTATTTTGAGCCCATAATCTCAAAATTTTATTTTTCTGTTTATCTATTTCATTTGTATCTATTTTCCAGTGTTAGATAATCCATTCTTTGGGAGCAGGGTATAGACCTTAGGTTTATTTGTATCTAATTCAAGACTCTTAAATTAGAACAGTGGGTACTAGAGAATAAATTAGCTGAACAAGTATTACAGTAAATGAATACTAGTTCAAACTTACTGGGCCAGCAGAAGAAAACAGACAGATTCTAGATATACAGATCTCCCTCCTCCCTATTCCAATAATATAACAGATCTATGTTTGAGAAGGTCACATAGCTTACTTATTACAGTGGTAAGAACTATTGAATCTTTTTACTAGGGTTTCAGTAAAGTTTGAGAAACAACAAATTCAAAGTAAAGTAGACCATCTTCCAGAAAGTAGTGTAAATCCCTTTGTTGATTGAATTAAATTATGGGTACTGACTAGTATCAATCTCAAGAGTAAATGTGTAAGAGATAAGTATATTAACTATAAAAAAGAACTCAAACTATTTAAATGCTGTACTGTAAAGATAGAGAGTAGATCAAGTATCAAAAAAACATATATTACTAAAATTTATTGTTACACCAGCTATACATTCATTTTCTGGTTTATAATGGGTTTTGGCCTGCAGCAAATTAGGACAGTGATTCTCAGTCTATATCTGAGGGATGGAGATGGGACAAACAGGAAAGGAATAGTAATTTAAAAATGTATACATTGGCCCCAGGTCCAGGGGGAAGGAGGGAATGCCAAAGAGGATGGGGATTGATAGTGTTCATTCTTAAAAGGCACATGATAGATGCAAGGGGTTGGATTATAGAGAGAGCGTAACAATTTCTTATTTATCAAAGAACAGCTCAGGAAATGAGAGACATGGTGCCTAAAATTGATCATGGTATGTAGCTTTTAGAACATCAGTAGGCACTTGTTTCTTCCTATTCTTGATAGTATCAGAGAGGAGTGGAAAAAGAAATCAGCAACAAATCCTGCTGCAAGTTTATCCTGTGAGCTTTGTGATTTTGTTGAAAGGTCAGCTCTAGGTGGTTGTCTGACCAGTGATGAGAATTCACTTGAAAAAGGTTTAATTTTTGGTAATATTCAGTTTCTTAAAAAATAAAGTATTTCTTTCTTTTAAAATCATAGTTCAGAAAAAATAACAAAATGGTCATTTAAGTGGCTCTCTACTCAATTATAGGGCTCTCTATAGCAATTATAGGGTGATTTTTAAGGTGATGGAAAGGAATAGTATCCAAATCTCTGTTGAAGTCCTTCTTCTAGGTTAGCTCATAGAATATAAACGGATGACTGTATGAGGCTGATCAGGGAAGTAGATTGTCTGGTCTCATTCTTAGTGTCAAACAAGTGTCCTCTCCTCTTTGAGCTTGTCTTTTCTTATAAGGAAGACCACTGGATGATGCCAAGTGTTTCCTATAAGTCAGACTTGGTTTTTAAGTTCTACAGTTTCTGTTGGGACTGTTTAGGAGGGAGAGTGGGTGGGGTTGATTAGATTGAAGTGTTAGGCCTGTGTAGCTGGGACTAAAACAACATTCCTGAGATGGTTTGTTAACTTTGACCTGACTATGTATGAGCCATACTGGCAGGTGTCATTATTAGTGGTGGTGTAAGATTCCATTCTTTTCTACTCACCTTTCCATATTTTCCCCTTAAACTTAGAAAAATTGTTAATCATTGAATTTCAGAGGTGAGAGAAAACTAGAATGGATCTTGGGCTTTTGACTTATGAGGCTGGGTAGATAATAGTATCAATAAAAAGAAGAAAAACAGTATTTGAGGGAGAGAATGACTTGGTTGGGACTTTTTTGCATGAAATGTCAATAAAACACCAAGTGTGGGTATAATTTAGGACTGGCTTATATTTTAGAGAAAAACTTGGGCAGTCATCATCATACTGTTCACTATTTTGGATAGAACTTTTTCTGAAATATGTAGTTTATTTTCTGTCTTCTAGAACATATGTCACTCAGAAAGTATTGTGTAAGTGGAAAGTACTCCTGATCTGAACCTGTCTAGTGACTATCACACCCTGTCCTCTGGGAAAATTGCATTCTGCCTTCGTTCACCAGGTTCCTTGTGTGTGAAACAAGGACTAGATAATAGTAAAGTTAATATCCAACTCTAACATTGTATGGTTCTTTGATTTCTCAGATGCATTGTTATTAGAATGTTACTGTTTTGTCATAGATAGAGTAGGATGTTGGTTTGATGTGAGCAAGATAGCTTTCTCCTGAATGCAGCTGCCCTGGGTTGCAGTCCTTTTTGAAATTGCTTGTGATTTCTAGTGTTTTCTGGTTCTTTTTTATGAGACTGTCAACTCTCAACTTCTTGCCTCTCTCCATATCCTTCCTGAATTAGCATCCCTTTTCTAACTTGCTGCCTTTGGTTTGCTGTGGACTTGAACACTAGACTAGGAAGCTTGTTAGAAATGTAAATAATAAGAAAGAGACTTCTTGAGAGTCTGAGAGCATGAGGGACTTGTTTGTTATTAAAGTACACAGGCTGATGTCTATGGGCCTTATATCTCTTTTGGCACACAAACCAGTTTTTTTTTTTGTCTCTTGTTCTAAAAAGGTTGAGTTCAAGAGATAATGGACTGTCATTTGATATTTATTATTAATAAAATGCATTTATAAGCATTTGTCTGAAAAGTTGATTACCAGTGCTTGGGGGCTTAACACCTTCTTATATTTCCCTCTGCTCACTGTCCCTTGCCTTCCAGCCTGCCCTGCTCAGTCTCTTCTCCATACATGGGATGTGAGGCAGTGCTCTAGGCACTGTGAAAATATTGTTTCAGTTATTCATTGCCATTTGTTGCAACAACAGAGAGGCTTCCAGGGTTAAAATTCACTGTTCAGTGCTGGGTATGTTTATATCTGTAGAGGGGTCCAGCTAGAGACTTTTGAATGGTGCTTGGTATTTGGTCCTGGAAGACTTGAAACTGTGAGATGAGTGCTAGTTCCATACATAATCTTTGGTTGATGTAGAAGAAAGCAATCAAGAAGTCTTAATTTTTTTATTTTTGGAATACAAATTAATCCAAAGTGATATTAGAATGATCAAAAGATAAAGCGAGACAAAAAGATTATGTGACTCATAATTCCTCAAATTAGCAATGTAAATATATTAGTACTTACCCTTCAAGACTTTGGTATTCTTATAAAATAAGAATGTGCTCTATATCTTCTGTAATCTGCTCCATCACTCAGCAGTGTATCCTGCTGCTGCATCACTCTGGGTCTGCATCATCAGTTTTGGCTGGTTGTTTGGAGGTTTTGCAGTTTACTTCCCCAATCTCCTTTTACTAGATGTTCAGATTATTGTATAGCTATTACAAATCAAGTATTCTATTACTTTTTTTAAATGAATTTCTGACTGTGAAATTGCTGGGTCAAAATAGATGCATAAATTTTAGCTTTTGATGTAAACTAACTTCCTGAAAAATTAAAAGCATATATACTTCATTCTTCTTTATGAGGCAGGACATGTTCTCTTCCTCTCTCCATCCCTCTTTCTTCTTACCTCATTGTCATTTATGCTTCTTCTGTGCTAAATTACGTTCCTTTGTTCATATTCCTGTTAGAGTATTCATAATGACTTATAGGAGTTCTATGCATATTTAAGATATTAACCCTTTGTTATATGCATTGCAATTTTCTTTTTCTATTTGGCCATTTACTTTTTGTTTCTGGTGAGGTTTTCGAGGATACTTTAAATTTTGTGCAATCAAATACATGGTCTTTAATTACTTTGTCAGCAGTCACAGTGGGAAAGGCATGAGGAGAGAGGCAGAGCCTAGACCACAGAGCCTTGAGTTTGGAGTTAATCTTTGAGCAATCTGGGAGCAATTCAGAGTTTTTCAGAGGAAGTAGCATGGTGAGAGAAACAGTTTAGTTAAGTTTGTGGAGGGTGGCCTGAGAGAGCCAAGTCTAGAGGCAGAGCATTTAGGAGGCTGTTGCCATGGTCTCGGTGACAGGTGTTGAGGGCCTGAGTGGCAGAGTGGTAATAGGAACAGAGAAGACTGTACATAAGAAATATTTTAGAGGTCCAAGCACTGGACTTTGTGCTTGCTTATTAGATTTAGAGTGAAGGAAAGCTGCAGAATGAGAGCAATTCTGGGTTTCTAGTTTGAGTGACTAGCTAAACAACATGGAATTGACTCTGACTGAGCTGTGCCATGTAAGAAGAGAAGGAAGGTGCAAAGAGGCTTAATAAGGGAAAATGATGAGTTCATTGTTGGCCATGATGAGTACACAGTGTATTTGGTTGTGTTTTGGTTATTCATTGCTATGTAACAAACAACCCTAGAAACTTGTAGCCTAAACCAACTCAAGTTTATTATTTCTTGAGATTCTCTGGGGTGACTGAGGGCTCAGCTGGACTTCTGCTAAGACTTTTGCTCATCTTATTTGAGGTGCATCAACATTGTGTTTACTCTAGTCTCTCCTCTCTGCTATGTATCTGAATTCTGATCATGACCAAGATGTTTCTAGCACCCATGCTTCACCCTTAACAGAAATATATGTCAGAGAAATACAGGAAGCACTGAATTTATACACAGAGCACTGGTGTTTTTCACATCCTGGGGGATGCACCACTGTGAGAGTTGGGTGAAGGGCATGGCTTTTTAAATTTTTATTCTATGAAAGTGGGTTAAGAACTTTGGGGAGCTTGGACAAATTATTTTTAGGAAAGAGTACCTAGGGAAGTTTGAGAGTCATGGCATTGATTTGTTTGAAGCTCTCCACGTAAGGATCATTTGAAAATCACTAGTCTCAAGAGTCAGAATGGAGTATGGAGTTGATGTTGAGCAACATTTAAAAGATAGCTTAGTAAGAAGAGCCCCAAAAGGAGACAGAGGAGCAGTATCCAGAGGGGTGTGAGGAGAATGAGCAATGTCTCACATACATGGTACCTGGAGTTGAAAAGTTAGAGTAAAAACAGGGCCAGGTGTCCCAAAGAAGCCAAGTAGTATAAAGTCTGGGAAATGCTCTGTGGATTGGGCAATGGTATGGTCTTGGCCTCCATAAGAGCAGTTTTAGAAAAATGATAGAAATCAAATAATAAATAGTGAGAGTTGATGAGCACTAAGTCTACACTTTTTCTGAAAGAAGTTTGAATAAGGAAAGAAAGAGAGGTATCATATGGTAGCTGAGATTGGGAGATGCTTGAGCATATCAGTGGATGATGGGAAGGCATCAGGAAAGGGGAGAGAGGAGAGGGAGAGGAGATTGGTGAGTCAGACAAGAATGAGGGCAGTTCCTGATGGAGCAGGGCTACAGAGGAGACAGGAAGACATGGAGTCTTCTTCATCGTTAAAATTACAGGTGTTTCATGTATTTAGGCCAAAAACATCCCCATTGACCTCCACTTTGGTCCTTCTCTATTCTCAAGACAAAAGCCTTTTACTTCACCCAGTATATTAGAAAATCCTGTTTGCTTTATGTTCACAGTACACCCCCAAATCTAAACACCACTGCTGCTGTCTTCCTGGGCTTTGGATTATGGTAGCTGTTTCTTCACCTCTGCTGGAGCCTCTTTTGTCTACTGTCAACATAGCAGTCAGAGCTGTCCTTTAAAATTCAGATCATTTGGGGCTGGGGATGTAGCTCAGTTGGCAGAGCTGCTCGCCTGGCATATCCAAGCCCTGGATTCAATCCCCAATATTATAAACACAAAAACGCAACAGACAAATTAACAAAACTATAAAATGTAGGTCATTTCAAGTTACTATTATGCTCATAACCATCCAGTGACTCCCTATCTCACTCAGAATAAAGTTACAGATCCTGATGAGGCTTGGAGGTGCTGCGCTTGGCCCATGGTTACTGCTCTGTGCTCTTTATTATTTTCCACTTTGGTTATTGTATTCTATCCACATTGACTTCCTGGAGGTTCTTTCAAAAAAGGCAGGTTTGTGCCTCCCCCTCAGGTCTTTTGTATTTGTTCTTCTCTCTACTTGGGGAATGTGATTTCTCTGGTTAGCCCCAGTGCTTGCTTTCCCTTACCTGTTTTGCTTAAAAATTACCTTCTCAGAGAGTCTTTTTTCACCCATTTTATTAGACACTGCAGTCCCTTCCTTCCTCTAGTGCTCTGTATTCTTCTCTGCTTCTGCTATGCTGTATAATTTATTTCTTTGTTTATTGTTTCCCCTCTTTGGAATGAAAACTTCACGAGCTTGCTTGTTTTGTTTATAGCCTGTCATGGCATTGGTATGCAGTAAATACTTGGGGGTTAAATGGGCAAACGAGTGAATGGGATCAAGACAGAACCTTGGTAAAAAAAGAAAATTTTACCCTCTGAAACAGGAAAAGATGAATGAATCCTGATAGATGTAGATACATAATGGGGAGGTTGGCAGAGGGTTGGGGGAAATGCCCTCAGTTTTTGTGAAATAAGGAGCCAAGGTTGTATGCTGAGGGGGAATGGTGAGTGTGGAGCCGAGGAGACTCCTGAGGGCTTGGGTTAGTCATTGAGAGCAAGTAGCTGTTGAAGAGAAGTAGCTCTCCAAGGTCAAGGAAGGGATCCCGGCCAGAATGACAGCCATGAGTTGATGAACACAGCTCTATAAGGCTGTGAGATTTTTCTCTGGTAGAATGCCGAACCTGGGGTTAGGAGCACAGGAAGGTTTAGCATTGACCCAAGGTTGTTAGGTAGGTGTGATGGGAAGCCAGGGTTGCAGAGTAACAAGAACAGCACAGAGCTGTTCATGTCTGGATGGTCAGCCCTCAGGCAAGAGCGGGGAGACAAGAATATCCAAGGAGCAGGTTGATTGGGGGAAAATGGAAGAGTCAGAGCAAGGAGGATTAGATATGTCTGAAGAACAAATCAGGATAAAATGAAGGCAGGAGACTGGAAGACTCCAGGGTGTGTCAGAAGGTGAAAGACTGGCATGTAAGATTTATGATAACAAGGTTTAACGTGTAGCCATGGATGTCAGTGGTGGAGAGGACCAAAGACCATTTTAGTGAAGGAATTTAGAGACTGTAACATAAGAACAAGTCATCCTGTGGATTTGAAACCACCAGGGTGATGGTAGGGGTTTTGGTGGAGAGGAAGCCAGGATATTAGAGGCTTCAGTGACTGTTGGGGAGTGAGTAGGAGGATGGAGGCACAAAGGCAGGATGGAAGCCAGAGTAGCCAGGTGGCAGGAGCTCAAAGGAGTAGCAATTGGTACATGAGGGTGGAGGAGTGTTGGTCTGGAATCAGCTCAGGAGAGCGTAGAAAATTCTGACCTCCTGCCCTGAGGTACTGAGATGTAGGAAAGTAGGACATCAGAGCGCCAGTGTGCATTGTTGATTGATGTAGGGAGCAGTCCAGAGCAATTCTGATGGTTTATCTTTTGGCCACATTATGGAGCTATGTTGTTTGTATTGTTATATATGTATTATTTATGACATTTATTTGATAACTTTGTGTTTCTTATTAAAATGAAAATTTTCCTTTTATTAAGCATTACATTTATTTATATATGTTTATATACATGTATATATACATATACATATAAAATTGTTTTTTCACTTTTGGGTACTGGATTTGAGAAGAAGATTTTTGCATGGTCACTGTAGAGGTATCTTTAGTACTTGGTTTTGAATTTTCTTTTTGTGTTTTATTGCTGGAAGTTTCTGCCATCTTGAATTTCTAAGCTGTCCCAGTTGGGTTGGTAGCTTCTTGGTTCTCTTTTGTCACACTGAGCTAATAATCAACTCCTGTGGAAGCCTTTACCCTTCCATAGGGTAAGAATGAAGAATCACTTGCCTGAATTTTTACTCTGAAGCTTCTAGATAAAGGAGGTTTGATTTTGTCAGTATAAAAAGCCTTGAGTTAGAAATGCTATCTTTCTAGTTGTTCACAAATTGTTAACACAGAACTCTCCATTTTTTTTTCTCTTTTTCCACATAATTTATTGTTTATCAATATCAAGTACAATTTTCATAGTTTGCTTCTGTTCATTTTCTTTACAAATTCTTCATTTCATTTTTTTCCACAATGTTGTATGCCACACCTTTAAGGCAAGGATGTATTTTCAAACACCACAGCAAAAGGATTGGAGCATTCATTGACAGCTACTATGGTACCATGTTACATGTCAAATGTGGTCCTAGTAATTTTCTTCAGTCATCTTCTATGACAAGTTTTTGGAAAACATTTGTTCCAATGACCTCTATACATCTTCAAAACCCACTAGATGTTGCACCTTGAAGAACTTGGCAGCAAGCCTGCAAGCTCTTCTACCACCCGGCTGCCATGGTGAAAGGACACCTTCCATTCTCCCAGAGCTCTCCATTAATTGCTGCTTTCTCCATACCCCTTGCGTAGCTGTCATTTTTTATCTGTGGAGTAGTGGTTCCAGGATGCCCTGCAGACATCACAATCCATAGATGTTCTAGTCCCTGACATAAAATGGCATAGTATTTGCATATAACCATCCACATAGTTTGAATCATCTCTAGACCATAATACTAATACAGACAAGCTTTTTTGTTTGTTTGTTTTTGTTTTTGTTTTAGTATTTTCTGTCTGTGGTGGTAGAATCTGAGAATGTGGAATTCTTGGTTAAGGGAGGGCCAACTGACTTAAGAATGCTCCATATCACTCCTGCACAGGTAGAGGGGTGCTCTGAAGACATCTGTGGACTTCTTTAATGTGTGATTAGTTGTTACTAATGTTTGTACTCTAATACACTCAAGAGTACTTGGCATATACCTCTTTAGTGTTTATTGCATTTTACTGTAACAGTTCATTTATCTCCTTAACTACTAAACTCTTCCCCACCAATCCTGATCCAACTTGTACTCTTGGATGTGGTTGAATTCCCACTTTTTAAAAAATATATTCTTAGAAAATAGGTTCTTAGAAAGTAGGTATTGAATCAGTGCATTAAACTTAGAATTCAGACAACCCAACTCACCCATTTTGCAAAGGAGAAAACTATGTCCAAGGCCACACGGATAGGTCAAATGGTATTGGAATCCATTTCTCAAATTTTTTGGGTCTAAAAGTTGAATATCAAAAACAACTAGACCTGAACTGATTATGTCTCCCAAAGTTAGAAATAGTTGAATTCCTTGAAAATTCAGTTATATTTCTTAGGATAGAAGCTTTTAGCCTTTTGTTTCACCTGTTACCCTATTTAGGGTGGGGTGATGGTGTGGACCTTTGTTGTTCTTTAACTATTGTGATTGGAGAATGAGGTCCTAGGCACAGGGAGGATGTGTTCTACTTGTAAAACTGGTAGGTTTGCTTTTTTCTTAACCTGTACCTTAAAGGCATCCTCCTCTCTTGTGAGTGCTAATGGAGCATGATGCCATGCTCTGGAAATAGGATGAGGGGTTCTGGATAATCCGTGTCCAGCCAGGTTGAGTAAGCAGAAAGCAGAATGGCCAGGGTACTTGGGGGTGGCTTGGGGGAGCTTGGGATTAGAAGAAAAACATTATAACCAGGTGCCAGAAGTTCACACAGATAGGTCATTTGTGACTGTTAGGGTTGGCAGAGAACAGTGAGTCACACTGGCAGGTTGACAGGGGATTGAAAAAGAACAAATTCTTAGTAATCGCTGGGAGAGCTCTTTTTCCATTGAGAACAGTGAATCTCAGTAGGGGGCTATTTTGCCCACAGAGAATGTTGGCAATATCTGGAGACATTTACGGTTGTCACAACTGGGGGAGGAGTGCTAATGGCATGAAATGGAGTTGAGTCCAGAGATGCTGCTGAGCATCTTGTGATGCCCCTCACAACAGGAAGTTATTCAACTCAAAGCCAGCAGCACCCATGTGGAGAAACCCTGTTTTAAACCCTGTTTTAAACCCTGTCCCCCCAACACTACCTTGGTGGTTAGTTAAGTCATTAAAGGAATTGTTTCATATGTATACTTTACTTTGAATTCTATGGGTAAAGACAAAATTGGGTTTATTTCATCTTTTTCTTTTTAAAAAAATGCAAGTGAAATACACGTAATTAATCATTTTAAAGTGAGCAGGAGCTGAACGAGATGTTGCATGCCTATAATCCCAGCTACTTGGGAGGCTGAGGAAGGAGGATGGCAAGTTTGAAGCCAGCCTTGGGAACATAGTGAGACCCTCAGCAACTTAGTCAGACCCTGACTCAAAATGAAAAGTAAAAAAGGGCTGGAGATGTAGCCCAGTGGTAAAGGGCCCCAGGGTTCAATCTCTTGTACCAAAACCAAAAAACAAAACTAATGACAGCCACAACAAAAAAATGAACAGTAGTTAGATACAGCAGCTATTCAGGAGAAAATCCTAACATTTATTTTCTTTCTTTCTCTCTGTTTTGCTTTTCTGTTTGGGATATTGGGCATCCAACCCAGGACCTTGCTAGTAACAACACGCTTTACCACTGAGCTGCATCTCTAACCCTTTTTATTTTTTAAATTTGGGACAGTGTCTTGCTAAGTTGCTTTTGCTGTCCTCAAACTTTTGATCCTCCTGCCTCAACCTCCTGATCATTGGGCATACTGGTGTATGCCACCATGGCTGTTTCTTAAAAAAAAAAAAAAAAAAAAATATATATATATATGTGTGTGTGTGTGTGTGTGTGTGTGTGTGTGTGTGTGTATACATATATATATTTCATTATGTTCTTTAAAAAATCGTTTTTATTATGGTTAAAATGTGTATGTGTGTGTTATAACCTGAAATTTACCATTTTAGTATTTTACTTTTGATACAGACTGGTCAATCAACAAATATATTTTGAGCTTCTACTAATGAGGGTACTGTTGAAAGCACTGTGAAAACTATAGTGAGCAAAACAGGTATGAGTCCTGCTGTCCTAGGGCATATAGTCTAGTGGAAAAGGCAAGCATTATTGAACTCCCACTGATTTAAGTCCTGGAAGTAAATTTAGCTGAAAGTACAGAAGATATAGTCAGTGCAGGAGGGTTGATTTTTACAGTTTCTTTGTTTTCATTTTCTTTGTGTGTGCATATAGTTCCTTTCATTTAAGTTCATAGTTTAGAAAAAAACAAGGAAAAAAATGAAGAGAAAGACAAGGCTTAGAAATGAGGAAGAGGAAGGGCTGGTGCTATGGCATTTGGCCCTATCCTAGTTGTAGTCTAATAGGGAAATCTCTGATTCATGTTTTTCTAGAAGCTTCCCAGTTATTTCTTGTTTTTTGCTTGTTTGTTTTGGCTACTAGGGATCGAACCCAGTGGCACTTTACTACTGAGCTACATCCCCAGCCCCCCACCTTTGTTTTGTTTTGAGACAGGGTCTCACTAAGTTGCTTAGGGCCTCAATAGATAATTTGCTGAGGCTGGCCTTGAACTTGTGATCCTCCTTCCTCAGCCTCGCAAATCACTGGAATTACAGGCATGAACCCCCACCCCCACCCCCAGGTTAATTCTTAAAACGATCATTGTGATCTCTATCTTTTGAACCTATTGATGGGACAGTGGTATTTCCTCCCAGTTTATTTAAAAGGCAAAATGACATACCCTGCTTTCCTTCCTTTGCATCTCCTGCAAGTCTCCTAACCCACAAGAGATGAAATGGTGGGTGCCCAGCAGCTTTTAAGTGCTCTGGCCTTTGGGTCTTCTCTGTGAAGCCCCTGAGGCATGGACAAGGCTGAGGTGGTACCCCACAGAGAAATCCCTGTACCATGTACCAATGAAAATGAAATCTCCTTTGGAAAGTATAGGTGAAGATTTCTCAGAAGGGAGATTTGTGATGGTGCCTGTGAGGAGAGAATATAGCTGTGTTTTGTTTTTCCTTGTGGTTGGGACCATGCTAGTTTTCTAGGCCTGTAATAACAAGTGACCACAAACTGGGTGGCTTACAATGACAGAAATTTCTCCATACTTCTGAAAGCCAGATGCCTGAAATCAAGGTATTGACAGGAATATGCTACACTGAAAGGCTCTAGGGAATTGTGCCTCTTCCACATTCTGGTTAATCCATGAGTTCCTTAGCTTGTGGCTATATCACACTGATCTCTGCCTCTGCCCTTCAGATGACCTTGTTTTTTCTTTGTCTCTCCTCTTACTGTCTATTTTCAGGATACTTGTCATTGGGTTTAGGGACTGCCAGGGTAATATAGGATATCTCATCTCGATATCCTTAATTAGGTTTACAAAGACCCTTTTTCCTAATAAGGTCCCATTTACATGTTTCTGGGATTAGGACATGGACATGTCTTTTTGGGGACCACCATTCAACCTTCCATAGTAGTGAAGGAGACAGGGTGCTGTAGAAAGTGACATGACTGAATCCCTCATCTGGGCCACCTACACTGTTGCTGGTACCTTCCAGGAATCTCTTAACTTGAAATACAGGCTGCACAAGGAAGTACTAGTGGCCCCACCTCACACTACTGACCCTGTCCCCACGTCACTCCATTTCTGTCTGCTTTCCAAGAGCCCTTCCTCTTCCTTCTTTCCATCCATGCCATAAGTTTCAGCTTGTGTTCTTTCCAGTACTTTACTTTCCTTTGGTATTTTTCTCTCCCCATTATTGGATAGTATTTGAAATAGAAGTATGTGTTTTAGTAATTTTAATGCTTATTCAATAAACTCTTAGTTGCTTATCTTCTAAGCTGACTCAGCTGATGATAGAGCTTAAAAGGAAAACTTTGCTCTACTCAGCATTTCCAACTCCAAATGTGTGGGTTTTTTCCACACCAAGAAACAATTTTCCAACTCTCCAAACACAACTGTATATCCTACAATCAAGTCTAATTCTCACACTATCTGTCTGTAGTTAGCTTCAGACCCCATAGGTTAATGGCTCAGTCCCCAGGATTGCACCCACATCAGATGCCATTTGCAAGTACTGTACTTCCAATACTTCTGACCAACTTGGCTATAAATCAGGGTTTCCCATGATGCCTCTGAAGTTTGATAATTTGCTTGAGGGCTTGTAGTGCTCAGGAAAACACCTTATTTTTATTTTCTGTTTTATTATAAAGGATACAAATGAATAAGTATGTGGTACAAGTTATAACGGAGGGCTTGGTGCTTCCATGCCCTCCGTGTGCATGCTACCCTCCCAGCACCTTCATGTGTTAAACAATCCCTTAGAACTCAGCCATTTAGGTTTTAATGGAGGTTTTATTGCATAGGCATGATGGTGATTAGTTCAATTCCAGCCCCTCCCTCCTTCTTGGAGATTGAGGGTAGGGATAAGCATTTCATCCCTCAACTCACACCATTGATATTTCCCTCCTGAAGCTATTTAGGGATCCCTGCTACCAGCCATTTCATTAACTCACAAAAGAACACTGGGTATTTGAAGGGTTTTAGAAGCTCTGTGCCTGGAACCAGTGACTAAAACAAATATTACGACAAATATGCTCCTCTCTCTTGAATCACTCAGGAAATTACAAAGCATTTGAAAAGTTCTGTGTTAGGAACTGGGGACAAAAACCGAATGTATACTTTT
>JAJEJO010000592.1:395407-419788 GCA_020662805.1 Glaucomys volans | reverse complement strand
CTGAGTTCAATCCATGGTACTCCCTGCCCCAAAAAACAAATCTGGAGTAAGGAAAGATTGCTTTATCCTCAATACTAAGTATTTTTCTGAAAATTCTGAATCGGAGTTTTCAACTTAAACGCTGTTGAATCTTTTTTTTTTTTTTTTGAACCAGGGATTGAACTCAGGGGCACTTGGCCACTGAACCACATCCCCAGCCCTATTTTGTATTTTATTTAGAGACAGGGTCTCACTGAGTTGCTTAGGGCCTCGCTAAGTTGCTGAGGCTGGCTTTGAACTCGCGATCCTCCTGACTCAGCCTCCCGAGTTGCTTGGATTACAGGCGTGCGCCACCACACCCGGCTCGCTGTTGAATCTTGAGTTAGATGATTCATTGTTGTGGGAGGTTGTCCTGTGCATTGTGAAGTGTTTAGCAGCCTCTACCTAACGATGACACTGTCCCCGGTGACAAAAAAAGTCTCCAGATGTTGACAAAAGTCTTTTGAAAGGCAAAAATCACTATCTAGACAATGAAATAACGAGCTAAAAGAAAAAATATATTTATAAAAGACTAATATATAAAATATATAAATGTATAAAAATATATTTATAAATGACTAAATAAAATATATTTAAAATGATAACTAGAACTGAGAAACATAACTTACAAGAATGTTCAGTAATGTTGCTGGATACAGGATAAATATCCATAAATTAACCTTTTGTGTAGCATCTATAAACATTTCTTTTAATGGAAACATTTCTAAAAATGTATCTGGTTCAAAGTATCTAGGAATAGTCCTAGGAGAAGGATGGTGCCTGAGTTAGCTTCTCTAGTGATCATATTTCCACTGGCACATCAAATTGAATAGCTATTCACATATCAAACTACCTTCATAAGAGCTAGGGAAATCAGGTAAGAAACCATAGTGTCTGCATTACTATAATGAAATGCAAAGAGGCATTATAGAAGGCAGGAAGGAAAGGTCGTCTGCATCACCCCTCTCCCAACTCCAAACAACCCATCATGGAAATAACTGCCTCCTGTATGTGGGAAGGAGAGAAATAAGTACAAGCCTTAGACTTGAGCTCTATTACCAGGCCTTCCATGGTAGAACCTGCTGCCAACTAGGCTGGTTCCATAGTTTGGCTATTGTGAATTGTGCTGCTTATAAACATGGGTATGTATGTGTCACTAAAGTATGATGACTTTAATTTTTTAGAAAAAATACCAAAGAGTTGTACAACTGGGTCATATGATGGTTCCATACCTAGTCTTTTGAGGAACCTCTATGCTGATTTCCATAGTGACTATATTAATTTACGATCCCACCAACAGTGTGTTTCTTTTTCTCCACATCTTCTCCAGTATTTATTATTGTTTGCACTCTTGATGACTGCCATTCTGACTGGTATGAGATGAAATCTCAATGTAGTTTTGATTTGCATTGCCCTAATTGCTAATGATGGTGAATATTTTTTCATATAGTTTTTGGCCATTGTGCTTTTTTTGAGAAGTATCTGTTCGATTCATTTGCCCATTTATTAATTGGGTTATTTGGTTTTTGGTGTTAAGTTTCTTGAGTTTTTAATATATTCTATATATTAATACTCTGTCAGAAAAGTAGCTAGCAAATATTTTCTCCCATTCTGTAGGATTTTTCTTCATATTCTTAATTGTTTTCTTTGCTGTGCAGAAACTTTTCAATTTGATGTCATTCCATTCATTAACTCTTGCCATTATTTCCAGAGCTTTAGAGGTCCTATTGAGAAAGTCATTGCCTGTTGCCTATTTGCTGGAGTTTTGTCCCCACATTTTCTTCTAGGAGTTGAACAGTTCCTGGTCTAATTTCTAGGTATTTTGGTCCATTTCGAGTTAGTTTTTGTGCAGGGTGAGAGATAAGGGTCTAGTTTCGTGTTTTTTACATGTGGATAGCCAAAATCCACACTTTGTTCCTTAATCTCTTCCAGCTATTTATATTTTAACTTTATTTGCAGGGTTTTAACTTGAAGAAATTTTAGATTTTGTATTTATATTTATCAATCTCTTTCCTTGTGATTTTTTTTATATTATAGAAAAGCAGTCTTTCTGAAAAATTAGCTATCCACCTGTATTTTTTCTCTTCTTATGATCTTATTTTTATCCATTTGTTTCTTAACCTCTTCAGAATTTATATTGGAGATAATATAATAAATGTGTCTAAATGACTTTTCCCCTTTAGTTACTAACCAAATTTCTCAATATTACTTCTTATGCCATCTCTCCAGCATTCACTAGTGTAGGCAAGTTGCTTTAACAAGGCTTTATAGATTTGAAATAAGGTGTCCCCCCCCCCAAAGCTCCTGGGTTTCTGCAGAAATACTCACAGGTAAAAAAATTATTGAATTATGTAAGCTATAACCTCATCAGGCCATCCTAATTTGAATGGACTGGGTGGTACCTGTAGGCAGGTTGGGCATGCCTGGGGAATAAGGGGCATGCCCAGGAAGGACATATTGTCCCTGTCCCCAGGAACTGGAAGACCATTATGTCATGTGAAATAAACCAAGCACAGAACAACTAATAGCATTGCTTTCACTCATATGTGGGAGGTGAAAAACTGCTCATATAGAAATAGAGTGGAAAAAGGTCGTTAGAGGTTAAGAAGGGGAAAGAGATAAGAGACAGTGAGAGGATGATAATGTGTGCCAAAATGCAGTTAGCGGGAAGGAAGCAGTGCTAATATTTTATAGCATGGTAGAGGGATCATAGCCTACAACAATTAATTATACATTCCAAAATAACTAGAGGAGAAGAGTTTGAAGGCTCCTAATGCATAGAACTGATAATATCTGGAGACAGAAATGCTAATTACCCTGATTTGATCATTACACATCGTATACATGTATTAGATTATAGTATATCCTATGAAATAAGTGCAAATATTACATGTAAATTAAAAATTAAGTTAAAGATGTAAGTCTCAAAAAAAATACAGTATGCCTGTACTTCCAGATGATGTCCAATCTTGAGGAAAGTCCCATTTTCTTAAACTCTCCCTAAATTCATACAATAAAAGACCAAACGTTTTAACAAGTTGTTCTAGTATCCTCTCAGCTGAGAGCTTGCAGTTCCCCATAGTGAGCACTCTTTCTTTCCGCAATAAATAACAGACCTGATTCATTCAATTATGTGTTTTCCTGAAAGTCTTTAGAGGATCCTGAGTGCAGATACTAAAAAATTCATGGAAGAGTAGAAAACATCTACACAGCTTAAAACTGCATCTTAAAAAAAGTTAGAATACAAAATTTTAAACTTGTCCTAAGAAATGAAAGGTGAAGAAATATTGTGAAGAAAAATTGTGAAGAAAAAAAGGAACAGATACAAAAGAGAAAGTTTTTTTTAAAACTTAAGCTATAATTATGAATAATTTTATTGCCATTAAAATGTTAAAACTAGTGAACTAAGCAACTTATAAAATAATAATAGCAGTAAACAATATACAAAATGCCAAAACTGATTCAAGGAAAATGGGAAATCTGAATCTACTAGGCTGAGGAACATTAGAATGGTTCAATTGTTAATTGAAAAATGTTTTCCCTCTGTTCATTCCTTCAAGAAGAAAGTTGGGGAAGAATGGAAGGCAGGCAGGGAGGGGCAATCAAGAATAAGTGTTAGAGAGTTTTAGGAAACTTTCATGTAACAGATAACCTCTATCTTATATATATTAACTAAAGACTGAGAAACACCAAGACAATCTATCAATCATATTTTGTAAGATTATATTATGGGGAAAAAAACCACCAAGAGGAGAAGAATAAAAAATTTATAGAGCAATGTCACAATATAAAAATTAAACATAAAATTTAACACAAAAAGAAATGTAGCAGTATTTAAAAACCAGTCCATTTTGTTAAATAAAATATATGTAAGAATGAAAGTTTCAGTAATAGTATGATGTACAACATTATGAGATTTTTGGAGACAATTTATTGGTAGTTGTTTGATAATCAACACCCATTTGCAATTTTAAAAGTTCTTGGTGAACTAGAAACAGGAACTCAAACCTGATAAAGGATATTTATCAAGAACCTATACTGCATGTGGTGAAACCTTGTAACTATTCTCACTGAAGTCTGGAATAAGGCAGGGGTTCCTGCTATATTTCATTTACTTGTATCTTGCTAATTTAATAAAATTAAAAATTAAGTTTCTGATAGTTTTGTGTCTTTCAGCTGCTTAATACTGAATATTCCTACTTTTTCTCCCCAAAATCATTCTAGCTAAAAAAAAATTAAAAAGATAAATACCCACAAAAGCATCTCTCTCTCTCTCTTTTTTTTTTCCCCCATGCTTGGGATTAAACCCAGGGCCTGGGTTTGACAGGCAAGCACTCTATCAACTGAGCTATATCCCCAGCCCACAAAAGCATATCTTAAAAAATTAAAAGACAGAAAAATATTCTTTGTAAACTGGAATAACAGATGCACCAAAAGCAGCAGCTGTCAACAGAACTGGGCCAGGAAGTCACAAGGGTAGCATAAGTGTGGCATAAAACAGAAATCTGTTGTCACAGTGACAGATGTGTAAATATTCATTGTCAAATAAACAAATACTCATGATGATTCTATTTATGAATTTATTGTAGTGGTTCCCATCATTATATGAACCACACAAGGCCTACTCTGGTGCTTTCTTTAATATGGAAAGCCTAACAAGACAACATCTATTTTTCATTTATGTTTCCAGCCTTTTACTGAGAATGAAATTTTACTTTTGATGAGATCTGTGAACTTATAGTCAATAAACACATTTACGCTTATCAGTGGGACAAATATGCATTTTGTTTTGTGTTACATTATTTTTACTGTGCATGCCTAGTGTGAATTTTAAGAGTATGCAGCACACAGTAAAACACTAAGAATAACGTTCTTCCTTAGCCCTCTGAGTTACATAACAATACAGATGGGTATAACAATGCAGATTGGGTGGTTTAAACAACGGGAATTGATGTCTCACCATTCTGGTAGCTGGAAGTGCAAGAACCAGATCTCAGCAGGTGTGGTTTCTTTGAGGCCTCTCTCCTGGGCTCAGGGATGACTGCCTTCCCACCATGACTCCATGTAACTCTCTGTGTACACACGTTTCTAGCATCTCTCCTTGCACCCACCTACTTCCTCTTTAAAATGTTTTTTCCTCTTGTCCCTTTAATTTATTTTCTCCTTTATGTTGAAATATTATTTTTAACTTGCATAATCTCTTTTAATACAAGTAACTTTTAAAAATAGTGGAAACCAGGCGTGGTGACACTCGCCTGTAATCCCAGCGACCTGGGAGGCTGAGGCAGGAAGATCGAGAGTTCAATGCCAGCCTCAGCAAGGGCAAGGCGCTAAGCAACTAGGTGACACCCTATCTATAAATAAAATACAAAAATAGGGCTGGGAATCGGCTCAGTGGCCAAGTGCCCCTGAGTTCAATCCCTGGTTCAAAAAAAATATTGGAATAGACAGAGAAAAGATGTCAATAAATATAGTTTCTTCGCAATTGAGATAGAAAGAATATGAGGAACAAGAACAATTAAATTTTACTAACAATTATCAATCTGATGGAAGGAATTCACAGAAATCAAAGATCAACTTATCTGTCAGTCATCTTTATATCACTATGACAAAATACCTGAGAAAATAAACATAAAGGAGGAGAGTTTTATTTTGGCTCATAGTTTCAGAGGTAAACAGTCCCCAGTCCATGGTCACTTCTGCACTATTTCTGAGGCTGGGGTGAGGCAGAACACCATTGTGAGACCACGCATGACAAAGCAAAGCATCTCACCTCATGGCAACCAGGAAGCAACAACCAGGGACAAGATATAGTCTATACACCCTCCCATGGTGCACCTCCAGTGAGCTATCTCTTCCAACTAGGCCTCACTTCCTACAGTTTCTACCACCTCCCAATACTCCATTAAATTATGAACCCATCAATAGACTGATAAATTGATGAGATTAGAACCCTCAAGATCACTTCCTCAAAGCCCCACCTCTGAACATTGCTGCATTGGGGCCAAAATTTTAACACATGAGCCTTTGGGGGAAATTCCAGATTCAAACCCAAAAGTAATCTGAAAAAATATCATGTTCCATCTATTTCACAATTCTCTTCTCTGCTTTGGAGCAATATTTTTCTAGTGAGTGTTAGCCTGCAGGGAAGTTTTCTGTCCATTCTTTTTTGTTTTCCTTCTTCTTTTCCTAGAGTATCCTTCTTTGGAAGTTCTTGTTAAATAATTACTTTGTTAAGCATATTTGAATGAGTTAGACTTTCTCAATTAGAAGGAAGAACTTCTTAAGTGAGAAGACAGGGAGATTTCCCATTTTCTCAGTTCAAGATCTCCCTCCCCTGTTGCTGTACTTGTATGTCACTTCAGGTCCCAGGCCTCACCTAATTGCAGATATTATTTGTCCATAAAGTCTCCCACCATCAGTTCCACGTATCTACAGTTCCTCCATTGCCTCCAGTGAGGAAGTCACCCTTATCAACAGATCCTACTCTTAATTTCTACTTTGAAATTTCCCTCGCTTTGAAAAGTGCTATTTTGAATTTGTCACCTCTGGACACCTCCTCCCCCAAACACATTCTGAAATTTTTATCTCTGACTCTCCCACTCTCATTACCTTGCTGTCACTGATAACGGGGCCCCTTTGGGGAGGGAGTGTTGACTACTGATTTCTGACGTCTGCCACTTTGAAAACCTTTCTGCACGTCCCATTCTTAGACACACTCAGAGCCCTGAGGTGATGTCCTGCACCCAACGTGCTGAGTTCAGATACCAGAAACAGTTATCACCCAGAATACCCAAAGGAGGGGAGGCTCAGAGAAAGAACCCAGAAGTATTGGAAAACATAAAGCACAAAGCACAGGCACTAAATATAAGTAATCCTTCTTGAAGGCAAAACCATATCATCTGCCTGGCAAAGAGAACCCAGGAGTAGGACTGGAGGGGGCAGAAGGCCCTCCTGGGACTAGTTGAGCACACACACACACACACACACACACACACAAATGCAAAGAGGCAAAGCTTATTAAAGAATCATGAAAACAATTGATTTTGTGAATACAGAAAAGGAAAACATTTAAAAACTCATGATCTCTTAGAATGGATTATTATCATGACCCCATGAGAAATTCTTGCAATAGTTGATTGAGAAAACCCTAACACAAATAATGAGAAAAATACAGAAGAAGAAAGAGAAGAAGTGGGAGGAGTAAAAGGAAGAGGAGGAGGGGGAGAACAACTGGCATGGCATCTATACAGATGCTATTAGAGAAAAAAAGGAAAATTAAACATAATTTACTAATGTAGGAGAAATAATTTGCCATGTAATAGATGGAAAATATAAATATTTTAATTTTAGTCATTATGTGGATGTGTAGTATATTCCATTGTAGTTATAATTTGTATTCCCTTATGACTGAAAAGAAATATTTATAATTGCTGGAAAATTATATTATTCTTTTTCTTTTTTATTGGCTCTTTTTAGTTATACATGACAGTAGAATGTATTTTGACATATCATACATACACAAATATAACTTCCTATTCCTGTGGCTGTACATGATGTGGAGTTTCACAGGTCGTGTATTCATATATGAACATAGGAAAGTTATGTTCAATTCATTCTATGGTCTTTCCTTTTCCCACCTCCCCTCCCTTCCCTTCATTCCCCTTTGTCGAATCCAATGAACTTCTTTTCTTCCCTTCCCCTTCCCTTGTTGTGTGTTAACAACCACATATCAGAGAGAACATGCAGCTTTTGTTTTTCTGGGACAATTCCATTTATTTACCTACAAATGCCATAATTTCATTCTTATTTATGGCTGAGTAATATTCCATTGTGTATACATACCACATTTTCTTTATTCATTCATCTGTGAAGGGCACCTAGATTGTTTCCATAGCTTAGCTATTGTGAATTGAGCTACTATAAAAAATGATGTGGCGGTGTTACTATAGTATGCTGATTTAAGTCCTTTGGGTATATGCCAAGGAGAGGGATAACTGGGTCAAATGGTGGTTTCATGGAAAATTATATTAAAGATACATGAGGCCCTGGTTGAATCCTCTGCACCACACAGACAGCATGAAGATTTACTGGAGATCACAGACATTATTGTCACTATTATCATTGTGTTTGTTTTAATCCTAAAAAATACAAGAGCAGTTATGCCTTTGCAAAAAATTCCCTTGAGTTTGTCCCCAGTTAATTACTAGCAATGTAACGTTTCTAGTAGAAAATATATTTCTTAAAAACACTGCAGAAACCACATCAATATTTATAACAGCTCAATTCACAATAGCTAGATTGTGGAACCAACCTAGATGCCCTTCAATAGATGAATGGATAAAGAAACTGTGGTATATATGCACAATAGAATATTACTCAGTCATAAAGATGAATAAAACTATGGCATTTGCAGGTAAATGGATGGAATTGGAGAATATCATGCTAAGTGAAATAAGCCAAGCCCAAAAAACCAAAGGCCAAATGTTTCTCTGATAAGTGGATGCTGATACATAACAGGGGCAGTAGGGTAAGGGAAGAATGGAGGAGTGTTGTATTGTGTATAGGGAAATGAGGGAAGGAAAGGTGGTGGAATGGGACAAACATCATTACCCTATGTACATGTATGATTACACAAACGGTGTGACTCTACATCGTGTACAACCAGAGAAATGAAAAGTTGTACTCCATTTGTGTACAATGAATCAAAATGCATTCTGCTCTCATGTATAACTAAATAGAACAATTAAAAAATACTGCAGAGAGAGAGTTTCTTAAACATCATAAAACAAAACCATTAGATTTTATACATTAGATTTTATAACCCTTTAGTCATTTTAAATCAACTCAGTTAAACACACATTGATTTAGCATCTTCTATTCATCTCCAACTAAACCTGGATGTTGGGAATACAAAGTTCAAAAGGCTTTACCATCCAGATGTGTGCAGTCTAGTAGGGAACAGACATATGTGCAAAGAAGTAGATTCAGTTTGCTAAATGCAACAATAAAAACCTGTATGAAACAGAGGAACACAGGGCAGAATAACCAATTGTGCTAGGGTAGTGAAGGGGCAGGGCAAATAAAACACTTCAAAACTGGACTTCTAGACTTCTATGGCTCTTCGAGACATCAGTAGTATGGGAAGGCAGGATGGAGCATTTTAGGCTTATTCTGTGGTCTCCAGTTAGATCCTGAAGTCCCTTTTATGGTACATTAGCATGCTCGAGTCTTGTTCTTCAAGAGATGAGAGAAGGGTCAGGTTAAACATGGATTGATATGATCAGGTTTGTAGTTTAGGAGGGTGACATGTTGTATAGTAGCTGATGGATTGGAGTTGAAGTCAAGAATACAGAGACTAGTGTTCAAGTGTAATGCCTGAAAATGTGCGATCAGTACTGATAGGAAAAGACAGATCTTTTGAACTATTTTAAAAAACATTTTCAGTGTAGTTATACATAATAGTGGGGTTCATTTTGACATATTCAGAAATGTATGCAACATCATTTTCTCCATTGGAAAAGACAGATTTAAACAATATTTTTGTTGTTCTTGTGTTGTTTTGGTACTGGGGATTAAACCCAGGTACACTTAACCACTGAGCTACGTTCCCAAGCACAAAACATATATTCTTGGTCTAATCAATAGGATCTTGTGATTTATCAGATAAAAAGAGTAAGTAAAAGGTATTTTCTCCTTTATTTAAAATACTTTTTCAGTTCTATGGTTTTTAGTTTGTGTTCAAATTTTTTTAATAGTTTGAGTTCCTTAGGTTAAAAAAAAAAAAAAGATTCAAGAAAATTTAGGTCAAATGTCCAGAAAACTAATTGGCTAATAGGAGGCAATATTTCAATGCATTTATGTACAATGTACCCCAGGGTCACTCGGTTTTATCAAATCTCCAAGAAGTGATTGGATTCCAGTAGGCTGCTTTGTCAGGCTAGTCAGACTCGTAAGTGATTTACAAACTAGAATCCACTTTATTCATTTAGAGTGAACACTGAATCCAATTCCAGAATTTAGCCAGTCTCTTTACATGATTCTCCCTTTTCCCTATTAGAAAAGCAAATTAACTTCAATAAATTGCCCAGTTTGCAAAAACTGAGAGTAATACTTTCAAATTTCCAAAAGATGTTAATCTTCCAGATACAGGAACAAGATCCCTGAACTAAAGAATTCTTGGAAATTTCAAAACCATAAGTTATTTGTAAAAAGTTTTCAAGACCTTTCATACACTCTGCTTATAATTATGAATAGCTAAAAATGTTTAACAAATAAGAAACAAGAATTCAGAAGTATTTACAAAGAACTGAATTCAATAGCAAATAATTCAAACTCTTGTAAATACCAGTGGACATTCAGTTTGTATTGAAGCAACATAATATTCAAGCCTTCTAGCAAGATTAATAGCACCAACCAAAATCATGCACGGAAATCGCCACTTTAAGGACTTGTTTTCTAAACTTTTATTCATTCCTAAGAATGCCACTGATAGAATTTGTATAAAGAATAGTCTCCATTTGAAGTTATTTTTTTCATGTATGAGCATGACTCACTGTTGGTAGCAGACAAAGTCACAAATGCATACTTAAACCGTGGCAACAGCTACAAACAAGACTGCCTGCTTAAATTTCACCTTGCCTTTGTCCCATTTCTGGATACATCAACCTTAACTTCTGACTCTATCAGTTAATGTTTCTGGCTCTTGCTATTACGTGACCATAATGGATTCCTTCAAGCAAATGATAGCTCTGTGTTGATTTTTAGCCTTTAATTATACTTTTTTTGTAATTAAAACATTTACTAAATAAAATAAAGCATCTTTTAGGGTCCACTCCTCTGTGTAGAAATTAAAACACAATTGCTTAATATTATGAGCTGTACTCAGATACAATTGACTCACCAACTACTAAACAACAGACATAATAATCAAAGTCAAGGATCCAGTGGCTACTTAGAGCAGAGAAAATGGAATCAGAACTCATCCTCTTGAAGTACTTGGAAATGAAATGGAACAAAGTATGTTTTAAGCATTTATGAATATATTAAAGTGAACCCCACACCTATGTATAGCTATAATGCACTAATCAAAACATTTTAAAAACTCTCCCTCTTTTCATTCTTATTAAAGTTCTTCAAATTTAACAATGGTTTTAGAAATCTGAATTTCCATTGTCATGTTTTTTTAGCTCTCTTACATTATTTTAATGAATAACAGTTGATATTGATTTTTCTCTCACATTGTCGCTTATGACTCTCTCCCATCACCTTCACCTGAATTTTGGTAATTACGATGTCATTCAATGTAATGTAGATCAATGGTGTTTAAACTTCTGGCTCACAAGTTCATCAAAATTATTATTTTTTTGTTTGTTTGTTTTTGTTTATTTTTATTTAATTTATCAAAATTATTTTGTAAAAGTATGTGTCTATTACACATGATAAAGTCGATGTTTAAATTTTTCATCAAACCTTGGTTATAAAGGGCATAATTTTCAAATGTAAAAACTGACATTATTTTTAAAATTCAGATCATTCTTTTAAACATACCCAGTGAAATTTAAATGCATAATGATTTGGTATCAATTTTGATTAATGCAAAAATACATAAACTAGAATTCCCTATTACCCAGGGCAGAGTATGAACAAAGTTATCTTTTTGTTTCTGTCGTAATTCATATGAAAACTTCATGAAGTTGAGAGCTCCTGATACCCTGAAGGTAAAAGAGGAATCGTTCCCATTCCTTCTCGCAGGAACTGACTTGTACAGATGGAATAGTGTCTACATCAATAAAAAGTGAAGTGGAGGCATCTACATCAAAGCTGAAGAGCAGTGATAGCAGCTGGAAAAGGCTTGCTGGTGGCTTGCACCATGGTTACCATTGAAACCCAGGGAATGACTGTGTCGTGTTCTCCAGGAATGCAGCCCAAACGTGTTACTGTCCTTTGGGCGAAGTTTATCACTGGGCTTGTTCCCTCCTGGACCTTTCACTATCTGGATCAAAGGAAACTTGTCTAGTGGTGGTTGTTGATACTGGTTGACCTTCACAGTGACAACCTGTGTTCATCTTCTCAACATTGCTCTATGCTAAAAGGATTCACCTCCTTCCTCTCTTTCTCTCTCTCTTTTTTTTGGGGGGGAGGGTGGGGGGACTCACAAAATTGTTGAGGCTTACCTCTAATTTGTAATCCTCCCCCCTCAGCCTCCCAAGTCACTGGGATTACAGGTGTGCACCACCACTCCTGGCCAAAACATCAAAATTTTAAATAAAATTTTTAAAGTAAATTTACCTGACTTGACTTCACTTGCTCACACTCATCTAGGCTGAGAAAATAAAATCACAATAGCTTCTATATCTAAAGCAGGTTTTTCCAATGTTCATAAATATGGAGCCGGGTGACTAAACTATGCTACATCCTCATCTTCATCCTGTTCTCACACAGGAAAGCAAAAAGATTATTAAAAAAAAAACAACCAAAAAACCCACCTCAGAACATTGAGAGGATTCCTTTGGTCAAGAACAGGTTACCTGAAGAAGAAGAATAACTACAATTGACCATGTCAAATGTGCTTAAATTTGTAAGATAATAATGATACTAAACACACACGCATGCACACACACACACATACACACACACACACAGCCTTAATGGTAACCTCTGAAATATCTTAGGAAGCCAGGTTACCCTGGAAAAATATCAAGGATTTAACCTGCCATTCCTATATAAAGCTACCTTAAAGTAAGATAGTAGTTAATAAATATTTAATAAATATTCAATAAATAAATATTAGGATATTTCTAGAAATATCCTAAATAACAAACAATAAGGAAATAATATAGTGTGAAATCTTCCCATTTTGCAAATTCTTAAAAAAATAACCTAAGTAATTATCATCAATGGCTGCTATTAACACAAATGAAAACCAACTGGGCATTTTGTGCTTGTCGATGAAAGTACACAGCATGCTTACTTATCAAGTATTGGGGGGGGCAAAAAAAAGCTGAAACTACATCAGTTCAAGTCTCTAGATTTAACTGCCATTTCTAGGAAGTACAGGAGAGAATAAGAACACCATCAACTAAATTCAAAGTATGGGAAACTTTACAGGACAAATGTCCCAGATTCTTTAACAAATAAATCATGGAATAAGAAACGGGAGAGGGAATGGGCCTTTGTTGTGATAGTGCTTAAAATAAACTTTTAAAGATGATAATATGAGATAATCAGGAAAATTTAATCATTGACAGAATGTTTGATGATATTAAGAAATTATAATCAATGATTTCTAAATGTTATAACTATATCATGATTATATATGTAATAAAAAATGTTTAGCCTTTAGAGCTATAGACAAAAATATCATGAATTGAATGTTGAGGATGGAGTAAAGGTTAAAGGGTTTCTTGAAAGTGGGTGATGGGTCTTGGGAGGTTTGTCATATTATTCTATATACTTTTCAATAATACAAAGAGAGGGCCTGGGGTTGTGGTTCAGTGGTAGGGCGCCCGCCTAGCACGCGTGAGGCCCTGGGTTCGATCCTCAGCACCACATAAAAATAAAAAAATAAAGGTATTGTGTCTACCTGCAACTAAAAAATATACATTTAAAATATAATAATATATGTAGGGAAAAAGAGAGTTGCTTTTCAAGGGTGATTTTATATCCAGCTCAGGGCAGAGGTAGACCAACTTACTCCAGCCTTCAGACACACATACTGTACTTTGTTTGCCTGGGTCTCCTTATCTCTTTCCCAGAGCTCACTGCAATAGTCATCACAATTTCCCCATCATTCTTACAGAGATGTCAGAGTGTAGAAAACTGGTCACTTGGCTTCTCTGTGGTGCTACAGTTAATACTGGGCCCAAGATGCCTGGAGTTGTCGCTTTCTTTCAAGGAAACATGATGCAGATTGCCAGTCAATGGACTCCTGGACTTCTTGAGAATGTTCTTTTCTGTTTAATTTTTTCTAAAGGACAGACAGCTTCCAAAGAAGGCCTGGGAAACAGCCACAGCACCGATGTTCTTAATGTCTCCACTTGTTAACCTCAGAAGGCTCCAACACGTTCATCTCAAGTTGGCTTCCTGTGGAACCCCTGCAGCTGCCGGCATCTTTTGGCTCTAACCAGCTCCATCTTGTGACCCACAATTTTTATTTAATTTGGGATTAGTTGATGGGAAGTACAGCAAAACAAACAAAGAAAAGAGCCAACAATTTTAAATAGATATTGGTTGTCTCACTATTCCAGTGTTTCTCAGTCATTTTACCATCTCTCTCTTCAGATCTGTTAAGTATTCCTGCATCTATGTGGTCTCTGTCCCCAAATTCCCCCAACATCTCAGCATTTGGATTTCAATCATTGAGTTAGGAGGGGAAAAATCTGCTGTTTGTTTAATATGCAAACTACTGAACTCTTCTTTGTTTGAACCAGTCTTCCAGGGTCTAAACCCAATGTTCTCCTGTGTTCCTAAACACAGGAGAAACTGTCTCCTGACAGGAATTCTGCCTTCTTCTAAGCCAACAAGTTCAAACTGTAGTTCAGTTCCCAGTAAAACAAGCTCTCAGATAACATTGTTTTTTCTTTCCCTTACACAATAGTTCTGCTTAAACTAGAGTAGGTTCTGCAACTTGACCTAAAGGTTGATGGGTGGGAGTAAACACATCCACAGTAAATACACCCAGAATCTAACTAGCTCATCATGGCTTACCTGGTGTTTTTAGAATGTTTACTGACTTAAAATAATGTCAGAAAACACAAAGTGAACTTTGTGCTATAATGGATTTGGATTCTTTGTTGAGGCAAGTTGATTTACTATAAAGCTGAAATGATAAATGTATGTGGAAGGACTCTTAAGTGTGCTATTTCCTTATAAGTACAAAATGATAATAGAAGTGTGACTCATTTTAAAAGCCATTTTCAAGTATGGGGTAATAACGGGGATGGCCGATCCATCCTGAGTGTGCACCCTTCTGAGGGTTTCACATTAACATACTCGATTTTCCTAAGTCATCCTAAGTATTTTTGACTTTTAAAACCTAAAATAACTCTTTGAGGGAGGTACTATATTATTAGCCCAACTACAGTGTGGTTAATGGATTTGTTATGGAATCTCTGACAATTTGAATTAGAAACCCAGGCAGATAATTTCTTGGTCCTTTGTTCTCCCCAGCTGTAGAGTCCTTTGTTCTATGTCTGTGTACTGGATTCTTTTCCTCTTTGCCAATTCTCTGCTTTGCTGATTCTCTACTTCATTCATTCATGATCAACTATGTCCTCTGGACTTGATATGTCCTTTATTCTAACGAACATCAAAACCTGACCATTTGCTTTGAATCCCAATTCTAAAGTACTATGAGAACAACTTCAATTAGCTTAGGAAGTCAGGGGTCCCCCACTGGAGCAGACATCTGTGGCTCTGAGGGGGTGAGGTCACTCATCATAATTCATGCACAGTTCACAGAAGACAATTTTCAGAGAAGCATATGCATTGCCAGAAAATTCAAAATACATCTATTTTAAGACTGACAGGTGTGCTGTGTTCAATTTATTGATATCCTTTGTATATGCAAATCGTGTGGATTGAGGTCACAGGGAGTACTTGGAACTAGACACACTTCAGCCTCCTCTTCCACAACAAAACTCGTTAGTGTTCTTCTGTAGTCTGACAAACACAGAATTTGTTTACTCAAGATAAAGATCTGTATTTGTTTCCTAGGGCTACCGCAACAAACAACAACAAATTGGGGAGTTTAGAACAACAGAAATTTGTTTCCCATTGTTCTAGAGGCCAAAGATCCAAATTCAGGGTGTCCACGGGCTGGTTCCTCTTGGACGCTCTTGGGAGAATCTGTTCCACACCTGTCTTAGCTTCTGGTGGCGCTGGCGCTGGCAGTCTTTGTAGTTCTTGGTGTGCTACAACTGAACCCCGCCATTGCCTCTGTCTTCACGTTGCCTTCTCCCTGGGTTTCTCTTCTTCTGTCTCTTATAAGGACACTTTCATTGAACTTAATTCAGTATGGTCTCATCTCAATCTTTGTTATTGTAATTATACCTGCAAAGCCTCTTATTCCAAATAATGTCATATTGCCAGGTTCCAGATAGACTGCAAAATTTTGAACTTTGAGGAGAATATTCAATCTACAAGTCCTCTTTTTCAACTTTGACTCCTAAGACCCTTGTGGCCCTACTTGTCTCCTCTAATCTATTTGTGTCTTGCTTTTGTCAAACACTTCCTTTGCAACAGGAACTGTTGTAAGCATTATGCAACTAACACTTCTTTTTTTCTTTTTTTCTTTTTTTTTTTTTTTAACATCAGGGAACCCTGGGCGCTTTGCCTCTGAGTCACATCCCCAACCTTTTTTATTTTTTATTTTGAGACAGTCTCACTAAGTTGCTTAGAGCCTCACTAAATTGCTGAGACTGTCCTTGAACTTGATCCTCCTGCCTCAGCCTCTTTAGATGCTGGGATTACAGTTGGGCACTAGCATGCCCAGCTATGCAACTAACATTTAACAGTTGTTATGAATTGGTGTTATTTTTCTTCTGGGTCATCTGTCCCATGTGTGAAAGCTGCCAGTTCTACCCTCAGCAGCTGGGACAGTTTTCTGAGCAGGGCAACCTTGATAACATATGTCCTGGGACCCACCTGCAGCTGCCTGACACTGACAGTCTGTATTGTCTCTCAGTTAAAACAAAACCTCCTGGAAAGAGCGGAAAGAAGAGATTCAGAAGCCTGAAGGTAAGATTTAAGGTTCTGGGTGCAAGTATCTTCTTGGAAATTGGGTAGTGGGAGAACTCTCTAAGAGGAGCAAATGCAAGTACCTGAAACAGCCACTGTGGCAGCAGGAAGCACTGCTGGCTGTGCCCACAGGGACGTCCCCTGGCCTTCAGGAAGGGGGCGAGGTCTTGATCCTCCAGGCCTCCTAGATAACCACCTCTTTCTCTTCTCCACTCAGACCTAATAAGACAAGTCCCCTAGTTGAGGGGCTTGGTGAGACTAAAATTTTTTTTAATGTTTGCTTTTGCTTTGTTTTAAAATACCTTGAGGATCTATAGCCTAGTAAGCTGCACACCAAGTAAGAATGCAGCAAATAAATTTTATTTCCTTCCTAGCAGAGTAACAAGCGTAAAAGCTCATGCAAGATTTACAGCTCCTGATTTTTTTGGAAGGGACATTTATCAGCCTCTGGAGTTGATACTGATCCTTCACAACATTCCTATCCTCCAGATGCATGAGTGAGCTGAAGTCACACTCTGTGGGCACTCCATAAAATCTTATGGTGCTTACAGTTCCTAGGAAGGATCTGCCGCCACAAACCACAAAGGTAGAAACCACATAAGGGTGACAGGATAAAGACACCTTCAACAGAATCAAAGTACTTCGAGGTGGAAAGAATGTTGGCCACATGTGAAGAACTGAAAACAGGAAACAATTATGATGCCTTCTGTTCCAGATATGGAGAGGGTTCTACCTTTCTTAATATTCCATATGAATATTGTATGTAATTCCACTCACACAAATCAGCACAATCCATTAGTAGACTCCAAATCAGAATGAATTATTCCATACCTTATTTTTTACTTGTCTTTTGAATAAAAAAAAAATAATGTTTAAATTGGTCAGATAATAATACCAAAGCAAGGGAAATTATGTTGAAATAAACATTTCCAATAATTTTTCATGGTGTTAGAAATGACATTTTGTTGAAATTAATCGAGAACTTGCTAATGATGCATGGTTTTATTCTTTGTCTTTTTTTTTTTTTTTTTGGTATTGGGGATTGGGCCCTGGGATGGTTTTGCATTTGCTTTCTCCCCAGCCCTCTCTCCATGTCTTTTTTTTTTTTTTAATTTTGAGACAGGATCTCATTAAGTTGCTTAGGCCTTCGCTAAGTTGCTGAGGCTGGCCTCGAACTTGCAATCCTTCTGTCTCAGCTACCTGAGACCACCAGAGTCACTGATATTACAGGCATGCACCACGCACCCAACAGTTGCATGACTTTAGTCTAAAGTTCTAAGATGTTATCAGTTACTTGCTAGGTAATGTACCTCATCATTTTATATAAATAGCAATTTGGTTTTGAAAAATATCAAAACATCTCAATCTGATAAACTTCAAATGTTGTCAATTTTTCAACTTCTAATTCTCTCTCTCTCTTTCTCTCTCTCCCCACTCCCCTCTTTCTCTCCTGTCTCTCTTTTGTTTCAGGGATTGGACCCAGAGGCACTGAGCCAATCCCCAGCCCTTTTTAGATTTTATTTAGAGACAGGGTTTCTCTAGTTTCCTTAGGACCCCACTAAGTTGCTGAAGCTGGCTTTGAACTTGCAATCCGTTTGCCTCAGCCACCTGAGCTGCGTTACAGCAGCACCATCACACCCAGCCTAATTCTTTTACTTATTTTAAAACATAAAAAAATGGTTTCAAGAAATAGTCCAAATATTTATACATTTCTGTAGTGGCTAACTTAATTGGAAACCCAGCAGAAATAAACTATAAGATTTCATGATGCAATATGGCCGTGTTCTCTTTAATCATTCCTGAAGCCAAAAGAAAGAATTTGCCTCCAGTCTTTTCCATCAGCTGCCCTATTTGCCTACCCCAGATCTTTCCAGGTGGCCTGCAGTTCTGGCTGAAAAGAGGAGAAAGAAGAAAAGATTTGCAGTATAGGGCTGGTCCTTCCAAAAGTTGATTTCCTAGACCTCTCAGCAGCATGTTTTCTCAAAAGATGCTCATTTCCTTCCTTCCTCCAAGAACTTGAACTTGTTAATGATACCCTCCCTTGGGTCAGGTGAATAAAAGTAGAAAAGGACAGCAGGAAACCAAAGTCCCTATGGGAATTCAGCTCTGCAATGACTTTTAGCAAGTCCTATTACTTTGTAGGATCAGAGTTCTCACCTATAAAAAGGGTGCTTATCAGTTCTGAGCCCCTTTCCTGCTGGGACATCCCATGACCAAGAAGCACCTCCTAGGGAAACCCAAGGCACTTTTAGAGATCTGAAACAAAGAGCAAGCAGGTTTACTTTTTATCTGTCTGTGACAACTGTGTTTCAGCCTAATATGAAGGGCTATCATGTAGTCCACTGTCAGCCAAATAGGATGCCGGCAGATGAATTTTATTTCCCTCTAGTGGATTAAGTAGTATAGTGGTTTGAACTGTTTGGGTTTTGCCTGTTTCATTGTAGCATGGCATTTCTGAAAGCATTTTTAAGCCTGTGATACAATTTTTTTAAATGCCATTCATTTCATACAGGAAAAATAAGACTAAACTAAATTCTTCAATTATTTCTATTTATTTACTTATTTACTTCTTACTTATATTTTACAGACTGCATTTTGATTCATTATACACAAATGGGGTTACAACTTTTCATTTCTATGGTTGTGCATGACGTACATTCATACATTGATGTAATCATATATGTACCTGGGGCAATCATGTCAGTCTCATTCCACCATTTTTCATACCCTCTCCCCCCCTCATTTCCTTCTACATAATCCAAAGTTCCTCCATTTGATATTTCAAGGTCTCTACTCCAAAATAAACTAAATCGAGACTTATTTATGTCTTGGTATCTTTCACATTCTGATGTGACCCTGAAAGCATAATAGAGCATGTAGGATGTACTCCTGGAGCAGTGTCTTAGGACAATGGTTTGGCAAAACTTGTTTGATGATCTGAACCTGAGATTTGAGACTGGAGACCTGGGGCTTGGGCCTAAATCACTGGATAACTATAGGAAAATCAACTGACCTCTGAACTTTCAGCGTCATTGTATATAATCAATGGAATTGCATTGTACCAGTGTGACCTCAAGACTGCAGTGAACACAAGAGAAGCTAGTAATGCTTTAATGACTGGTATATTGCAATTGGATAATAAATGCCGCCATATTTTCCCATTAGTTGGCACTTAGCGGCTGATTCTTATTCCTGCTATAGATAGGAATCTCATATGCATCTCAAATTTTTTACCACTCTAGAGTCATGGGAAATTCTCCAAACTGAGTGTTTAATTTTATTTCATCAATACATATTAAACATCCTACAGTGTACTATGAAAAATATGACAAAAGAATAAGACACCATTTTTAGCCTTCAAACTTTTATAATCTGATTGCTGCAATTTCCTCTGGTGTCTTAACTCTTCAATGCCTAATACAAAAGTTACATGAATTCCACTCCCCCTCACTTTTTAAAGTTAATTCTTACTTAAATATACAGAATAACTTGAATGGCCAAACAACATAGGTTGGTATTTACTTCAACATTCTACACAATTTGTAACCTCATTTAGAAAATGGGATCAGCATACTTTAAAACTCTTCAGTATTGTCTTAATTGCTTAATTGCCTAGAAAAGTCATAAATGACTTGAGCACAAGGAAAGAATCAACTAGGCTACACATGGGGGTCGAGGGCGTGGGGAGAGGAGTAAAGAAGAAACACAAGGGAAGCAGTTCATCATTATTTTTTTAAATACTAGAAAAGTTGCAAAAGGATATTTCATTTTGATTTAAGAGTTGGCAATAAGTTATTGATTTAGACAAACATGTTTATGATGTACAGATGTTTTCATATATGTATACATTGTGGGAGGGCTAAATAACTAATTAAAATATGTATTATGTCACATTATTTTCTGTAGTGAGAACACTTAAAATCCATCTTACCAATTTCAAGTATATGACTGCTAACTCTAGTCACCATGCTTTACAAGAGATCTTTTGAAATTTGTCCTTGGGTCTAACTGAAATTTTGAATGATTTGACCAATATCTCCCCAGTGCCACCCTTCCTCCAGCTTCCTGTGAACATCTTTCTAGTCAGGCCCAGTTGCACATGCCTGTAATTCCAGCTACTCAGGAGTCCAAGGCAGGAGGATTGGAAGAAGGAAGCAGATTGGGTGACTTAGTGAGACCATATCTCAAAATAAAAAGGGAAGAGAGGAGCTTAGTGGTAGAACAAAAATAAATAAATAAATAAATAAATAAATAAATAAATAAATAAACATACCATTCTAGTCTCTAAATTGGTTTAACCTTTTTAGATTCTGCACTGTATTAGCCAGCTTCAAATAAACTACAACAAAATAACCAATAAAATTAACTTATAAAGAGAGAGAGTTTAATTAGCTCATAGCTCTGGAATTGCAGTCCGAGACAAGGGGGCCCCACTGCTTTGGGCTTTTAGGGAGGGTGCCCAAAGGCAACAGTATGGAATACATGTTGGAGTAAATTGCTCACATCATGAGCCAGGAAGCAGAGAGAGACTGAGAAACTGGAATCCCACAATTCACTTCAAGGTCACACCATTAGAATGTGACCCCACTCACTAGCCCACCTCTTAAAGGTCCACAGCACCTCCCAAATATCACTACCCTCAGATGGAGCCTTTAACACGTGGCCTTTCGGGGATACTATCCTTATCTATAACATAGACCACATATAAGGAAGTTCATGCAGCCTTTGGTTCTGGTTTATTTCCTTTTACATACTATCCTCTGTGTGGAGAGCCATCCATATCTAGCAGAATCAGATTAGGCTGAGCCCTGGGATACAGAGGTCTGACTCCCAGGAACTGGCAGCCATGATACACTGTTCCAGACCACTGGAGAGTAAGTGACCATGTGTGGACCTGGCTTCCCATCTGATGATATGCTATTTCCCTAAACAAATGGCTTCCCTAACTCCACCCCATCCTGTTCCTCACAGAAGCCCCTCCTGGTCCAGGCCCCTTTACCTGTGTGACTATAAATAAAGGAGAGGTGGGCTACCCCATCTTGTTACAGACCAGATCTGGTATGGCCCAATCAGTCATTCCCCCTTCCATTTGGCTCTTGTATGTTTATTGATTAGATAAGTTTATTGGTAATTAATTGACTTATTGCTGGCACTGCTGTCCTCTGTCAGTTAACCCCTTCCTTCGTCCACGCGCAACCTGGCTGAAACTCCCAACTCTGGGTTCATCCTTTTTGTTGCAAATGCAAATGATAAGATTTCCTTTTTTTCAAAAGACTAAATAATATTCTATTGTGTACTTGTGTGTGGGGGTGGGTGTACCACATTTTCTTTATTCATTCATCTTCTGGTGGAAACAGGTTGATCCTCTGATGGACACAGGTTGATTACATATCGGCTATTGTGAATAATGCTGCAATAAACATGAGTGGGATATCTCCTTGACATATTGATTACACTAACTTTGGATATATACCAAGTACTGGGATCTCTGGGTCATACGCTAAGTCTAGTTTTAAGTTTTTGAGGAATGTCCATATTGATTCCCTACATGGTTGTCCTAATTTATATTCCCATAGTGTAGAAGAATTCCCTTTTCTCCATATCCTTGCCAATACTTGTTGCCTTTTGTTTTTTTGACAATATTCATCCAATCTGGCATAAGGAGATACTATTTTACTTTGCAGTTCCTTGATGATTGGTGATATTGAGGACTTTTTCATCAGATGTTTTTTGCTAATTGAGTTGTTTGGGTTCCCTATATATTTGGATACTAACTCATTATCAAATACATGGTTTGCAAGTATTTTCTCCCATTCAGTGGATTGTCTCCTCACTTTGATTATTCCTCCGTTGTGCAGAAGTTTCTTAGTTTGAAATGGTCCCACTTGTTCATTTTTGCATTTGTAATCTGAGCTTTTGATGTCATATAAAAATACCATTGTCCAGACCAATGCCATGGATCTTTTTCCCTATGTTTTCTTCTAGTAGTTTTATAGATTAAAGATTTGTATTTAAGTCTTTGATACATTCGAGTGGATTTTTGTATATTATGTGAGATGAGAACCTAGTTTCATTTTCCCAATTTTCTAGTTTCATTCACTCAATTTTCTCCAATAGTATTTTCAAAGAGACTATCCTTCTTCTGTTGTGTTTTTTACATCCTCATTGAAAATTAATTGTTCACAAATTAATTGACTTATTTCTGGGCTGCCTGTCCTTGATGATCATAGATACAAATATCTTCAACAATACTCACAAACTAAATTCAACAGCACATTAAAAGGATCACCAGCACAATCAAGTGGGATTTATCCTGGGATGCAAGGATGGCTCAACATATGTAAAGCTATAAATGTGATAACTCGTGTCAACAGAATGAAAGGAAAAAAATCATAGGATTACCTCATTAGATTCAGAAAGGCATTTGACAAAATTGAGCAACCTTTCATGATAAAAACTCTCAACAAAATAGGCACAGAAGGAATGAAACTCACCAAAATAAAAGCCTATTATCACAAGCTCAAAGCTAACATCATACTTAATAATAAATAACTGAAAGATATTTCTCTAAGATTATTAACAAAATAAGATTGCCCATTCTCATCACTTCTATTCAACTTAGTACATATGAGAAGTCCTAGCCAAAGCAATTAAGCAAGAGAAGAAACAAAATGCATTCACATTGGAAAGAAAGAAGTTAATTTGTCTCTGTTTATAAACAACATGATCTTATATACACAGAGAAAAGTTTACACCAAAAACTTACTAGAACTAATAAATGAATTTAGTAAATTTTCAGGATATGAAATTGACATACAAAAATCTGTAGCATTTCTACACACTAACAACAACTGCTTGGAAAAAATAATCAAGAAAATAATGCGGATAATGATAGCTACAAAAAAAAAAAAAAAAAAAAAAAACCAGAAATGAACAAGCAAAAAAATCCTTAGGCACAAATTTAGCAAGAAGGTGAAAGATCTATCCTTGAAACTCTACAACATTGATGAAAGAAAGTGAAGAAGACATGTATAAATCTGAAGATATTCTATGCTTATGGGTTGGAAGACTTAATATTGCTAAATCTCCATATATTCAAAGCAGATTACAGATTCAATGCAGCCCCTAACCTTGATCCAATTACATTATTACAAAAATAGAAAACACAATTTAGAATTTTTTATGGAACACAAAAGACCCTGAACAGCTACAGTGATCTTGAGAAAATAAAATAAAACACAAAGCTGGAGTCATCCTGCCATCTGATTTAACAATCTTGTACAAAGCTATAGAATTGAAATAGCATGGGACAAGCATAAAAGCAGACATGCAGAGCAATGGAACAGAACAGATCACATAGAAATAGGTTATCTTTAAAATATTTACTTCTGGAAGCACTCCTCTAGGAAAATAAATACTACTAATTGAACTTTTCCAAAATCATATGTATATCATGGATATTAGACACTCAAATATTTATGTCAAATCAAGGAAAGAGGCTAGAAAAATCAAAATGTATGCAAACTCAGAGTTATCAGTGACATTAAAATTGATGTACTACTTCTAGCAATACATAAAAAAAACCTTAAAAAGGTTCATAGCTTTTGACCTCACAATTCCACT
>JAJEJO010000592.1:380210-395307 GCA_020662805.1 Glaucomys volans | reverse complement strand
GGGAATTTATCTTTAGGAAAAAAAAAAAGCTGTCAGTTCATATCTTTATCAAACAGTGGCATATTACCAATAAAGTCTTGCAAACAATCTATTTGTGCAGCAGTTACCAAAAGGATGATTAAACAATGTCAGGTGAGATGAGAGAATCTATGAACAACACAAATAAGAGACTATAGAAAAGCAAATGTAAAACTGTCCTAAATACAAACACACATAAAGTGGTTATGACTATATAAAGCCAACACATGCATCTGCCTAACTAAAGAAGTCATATAGACAGATAATTCTTCAATATGAAAGGAATTTTTAATGTTTAACACCTTACTGAGATAATTTACATACCAAAAACCTCATCTGTGTACTACCCAATACTTTTATGCACATTTATAGAATGCATTTTTTTATAATTACATAAACTGTTCCTTTTTTCAATTAGCAATATCATGCCTCAGATAAACCTCATTGGCTATGATACTGCCACTGCACACAGCTAACTGTTCCCTTTTTAAAAGACAAGGCTAGAAATCAGTAGATTTAATTACCTAGTACAAAGAAAGAGAAGTCACATTTCCAAGTTCACCCAAGTTGGAGCATATATCAAAATTTCATTCCTTTTTTTTTTTTTTTTTTCCAGTCCTGGGGACTGGACCAAGGGCTTCATGCATGTGTGGCAGATACTCTACTACTGAGCTCTATCCCCAGACCTTTCTTCTTATTTTGAGATTGGGTCTTACTAAGTTTCCCAGAGTGGCCTCAAACTTGTGATTCTCCTGCATCAGTCTCAGGAGTAGCTGGGATTACAGGCTTGCGCCACCAGATCTTAGCTGAGAAATCACATTTTAATTTGTTTAAGACCATTAAGAAAATTGTTACTATCAAACTCATGAAATAAACATAGTTTCAAATTATCTATTTGTATCTAATATTGAAATAGGTATTGAAGCAGTCCAACAACATTTTTAAAAAATCTGAGCCCATTGCTGGTAGTAAATTTCCTTTTTATTTCCCAGTTTTGTAAACTAAACTGGGAAATATGTATTCTCTACCTACTGATACTAGCAAGTTTAAAATTACCATGTCTAATGTCTGTTCCAGAGCCTACAGACGTCATTGTATTCTACTTTGGTAGGAAGAAGGGAATAATCTTATTTAAATTAGCTTTATTTTTTTGAATTTTTTTGTTTGTTTTTTGTTTTGTTTTTTGGGGGTTTTTTGGTACCAGGGATTGAATTCAGGGCACTTAGCCGCTGAGCAACATCCCCAAAACAATTATTTTTGTTTTAATTTTTATTTTTATTTTTCATTGGAAACAGGATCTTCCTAAGTTGCTCATAGCCTTGTTAAATTGCTGAAGCTAACTCTGTACTCAAAACCCTCCTGCTTTAGCCTCCTGAGCCACTGAGATGATAGTTGTGTGCCCACCATGCCCAGCTAAATTGGCTTTGTTCTTAAGAATAAATGTGGAATGATGGGGAAGACGTTGGCTTTGTATTTAGACTTGAATTTGAATCCCATCTCTGTTAGTAATTATTCTGAGGCTTATTTGCCACAGTTACCTCATCTCTAAAATGGGACTAATGTCACTTACTTTTAGGGTGGTAATTGACATGATGAATTAAAGAACTTAGCACAGTAGCTGTAATGTTAATGAGGCTCATTCACTAGAATATCTATCGTAATTATTAATCCTGTTATATTATCATAGATCCAAATACACATAAGTCTTGTTTTGCAGACCATGTCAACCTGAGAAAACCAATTAAGGGCATGAGCTACAATTAAAGAATTACTTCAGCACCCCTCCTGTTCCCTGAGACACCCATGCTGTACCACTCAGGCTCTGCAGCATTCCAGAACTGAGGGACTGCCCATCACCTCCTCCTCAGATGTGTGTGTGTGTCCATGGAGCTGTTCGTGGAGGGTGCCTCCCCTGATAGTCTTCCTCCAGCATTGATAACTGTCTCACAAAGCGCCCACCATCGCAAGCATACGGGATGCTTTTTCCCAATTACATAACTTTTCCCTAAGGATGGTCTTGTTTCTTGAGGGAATAACCCAGCCAGACTGACCTGTGGTTGTAAAATTAAACTTCCAGTGCTTTGATAGGAAAGTGACCAACCTATTTGCTAGAAATTTCCATATCCACCTGTTTCAATTGTGTCCCAAACATTTTTGAGATTTTCCCAGTGTATTTTGGTTATATTTGGTTATGAATCACTCAACTTCCTCCAAGGACACTGCTGTAACTCTGTGGGTGTTTGTGTGTGTTGTGTTTGTGTGTGTGTATTTGTGTTTTCTTCTTAGACGTGGGCTTAAAAATGTTTCTTTCTGTTCTAATGAGGGTTGTCAAAGATTTCTATATTGAGAGCCTGAGCTTCACTTTTGCCAGAAAAGAAGTTAAAGGTTTGTTTTTATAAACCTAGAATAAAATCTAGGAGCTCCATTACCTAAAGTGATCCTAGGTCTGAGGATTGAGAGAGGAATGGCCTGAATGTGAGGGAGAAGAGTGGTGGAAGAGTCCATAAATGTGAAACCGCCAAGTTCTCACACAAGATATGACAAGGTTCACCTTGGGAAATGAACATGTCGACAGTGACCATGATACAGGCATGATCAGAGGTCCATATTCAAATTGCCAATAACTTTCAAGATTCCTATAGAATCCTGAGATAAAATTAATTTTTCTACCAAGTGAAAATTGAATTTTCCTTTAACTTTCATGAATGTTTGTGGGGACAACACTGATTTGATTTGGAAAATGACAATGCTTACTTTTGTTTTGAGGGTATGCAGTACATCACCTTGACGACTCTCCCATGTCAGCCGCATACAACTGGCAGCAAGGATTGTCAGGCCTACTACTGAGAAGGAGTATTACTCTACTTACCTTGAGAAGTTTTCTCAACAAGGGGTTGTCTAGAAAACAAAGACATTTATATAAAATGGATTTTCTTTCTTTGGAGTTTACATGATTGGATTATATCATCTAGATTAAATTAGATGTTGTCTAATATGGCAAATTGTGAATTCTAAGCAAACTATAAGAGATAACTTAAGTATGGTGCAGAGCTTGGGAAACAGAAATATAGGCCTTGACACCTTGAACAAGTCGTTTATTCCTTCTCGGGCTTGGTATTTTCATCTGGAAAATAATGACATTGAACATATTTTTCCTCTGGTGATGTGAAAAAAGTAAATACATACTCAACGACTTGTGACCTTCAGGAAATGCTCATTTTATCCTCTGTTATAACCATAGTTAGCTTCTTTTGATCTCCCCTACTTTTAAATAAACTATGTTGCTATATAACACACAAAAAAGAACATCATAAACATAGAGCTTGGTGAATTATGACAGAAAGGTTGTATTCTTATAACCCCCATGGGATCCAGAAATAGAACAGAGGTATGGCAGGAAAGCTCCTCCTTGTGTCCCCTCCCAATCATTCCCTCTCTACCTCCTCCCTTAATGTAACCACTCTCCTGGCTTCTAACCATCATTTGGGTTTGCCTGATTTTTAAATGTAAAACATATTGAATCATACAGTATATGTCATTTTGTACCTGGCTTCTTTCATTTACCATTATGTTGTGAAATTCATTCTTCCTTTGCATTAAACCAACTTTGTTCATGTTCATTGCTGAAGAAATTTTCCACTGTCTAAACGTGACACATTATATGAAACCTTTCTTATGCTGATAAACGTTGTGTTGTTTCCAGATCGAGGCTATTATGAATAGTCCTGTGACAATTCATATGCATGCGTAAGCATTTCTCTTGGAAGTATAGATAGGAGTGAAATTCTTCTATGTAAATGTGCAGCTTTTGCTGTCAAAGAGTTTTCCAAAGAGGCTGTGCCAATTTTTTCTCTCAAAGCAGCATAAGAGCTGGATTTTTACATCTCCGTATTTTCTGTTGACAGTTTTTACTTTTTAAATTTTAACCATTTGTTAGAGAAGGATTTCTCTCATTGTGGCTTTATTTACATTTCCCTGATAATTAGTGAGGTTCAATACATTTTCACACATTTGCTGATCATTTGCTAAAGAGCCTGTTTAAAAGTCTTTTGAGCATTTTTTCCCTTTAGATTGTTGTGTTTATTTTTTTACAAGAAATTCTTCATACATGAACCTTTCCTACTCTGTGGCTTGCCTATTCACTATATTAAAGATTTTTCCTAGTTGAACATCTGTATACCCTATCTCTATCAGCAATATACACTAGAGAAATTATTGCACATGTACATCGTATATGTATAAATTATTGTATATTTTGTACACAAAATAGTGTGCTATTATTCAGAACCACAAAAAACTTACCAGCAACTTGAATGTCATCAACATAAGAATACTAATTTGTCATGTGTTAATGCAATGAAAATGCCCAGATCACACATGTTGTATTCATCTGTATTATTAAATGTTGTAAATGATATAGACTAAAAAAAGTCAAGGAAGAATTATGAGAAACAGAAAGAGACAAAATCTAAACAGTTATTGTCCTACATATTTATCATAATATAAATAAAACTCAGGATGGTGTTTTCCTTTTGGACTGAGAAGGGAACACGAAGAGGAAGGGCACTCTAGGGTCAGCAGAAGTACTGGTACTGTTCTACTCTCAGCTGGTGGGTTCATGCCTGTCCATTTCATGACTGAAGGAAAGTTTCTAAGTCTAATGTGTCCCAATTTGCCAATCTTGCCTTTTACAGTTAATGCTTTCACCATGCTTAAATCATTCCTTACCCAAGACCATGAATATATTCTATGCTTTCATTCAGAAGCTTTATTTTTTAGCTTTCATATTTGGCCCAGGAACTGATTTTTTAATATGATGTTAAAAGGGGCTTTTATTTCACTTTGACTTTAGAAATTAGTTCTAGTGGTACAGAATTCTAGTACACTTACTATGTTTTAGCTCTGAAGTTTGGAGTCATTTTAATGCTCATGGTTCACTTTCTTTGATTGAGAATTCAAGTGTTAATCTCATTGCTGCATCTTATTCCTTTAGCTTGTATTAATATTTTCACTTTGTCTTTGACTTTTAGCAATTGTGGTTAAAAAACACACCTATATACTGTTTCCTCTGTATTTACTTTGCACAGAGTTTATGGCTTTATTTGTGACTAGATGCTATGTAAAATTCTGTCATTTTTGTCTTCTAATTTTGTCTTTTTTGTCTATTTCACCTGCTTTTAAACTTCTGCTACATATATGTTAAATATTTTCACTATTTCTCGTGTCTTATCTTTTTTAAAAAGATTTTGAGATATATTATCCGTTCTCTTTTTTCTCTGTGCTTTGTACTGGATATTTTCTCGGATTCTATGTTCATTTATTAATGTTTTAATCAGTTGCATCTAATATGCATCTATTCAGCTTTTAATTTTAATTATACACTTTTAAATTCTAGAATTTCCATTTGAAGAATTTTTCAATATTTTTTAATTGGCATATGATCATTGTACATATTCATAAGGTAGAGTGGGATGTTTCAATACATGAATGCAATGCGCAATGATCAAATTGGAGTAATTAGCATTTCCATCTCTTCAAACGTTGATTATTTCTTCATATTTAGGACACTTAAAAAATCCTCTCTTTTAACTATTTCAAAATTCACAAACATTAATGTTAACGGTAGTCTCCCTATTATAGGATTGAACATCAGAATTTAATCCTACTAAATGTATTTTAGTACTCAGTAACCAACCCTTTTCTGTCTCCCCTCCTCCCTACACTTCCTAGCCTGTAGTGACCTCTATTCTATTTTCTACCTCTCTATGATCAATGTTTTTAGCTTCACATAGAAGTAAGAGCATATGCTGTGTCTTTCTATGCCTGCATTATTTCACTGACCATAATGTCCTCCTGCCACAAATGACAGGATTTTATTCTTTTGTCTGGCTAAAAATATCCACTCTGCAAATACACCATTCATCTGTTGATGGACATCTAAGTTGACTCCACATCTTGGCTGTTGTGAATAATGCTGCAATAAACATGGAAGGGCAGATATCTCCAGATATCCCTTCGACATGCTGATTTCATTTCCTTTGGTTATACACCCAAAAGTGAGATTGCTGGGTCATAATGGTCATTTTTAGGTTTCTGAGAAAATTCCATGCTTTCCATAGTTGCTATACTAATTTACATTCCCACCAATGGTGTACCAAGTTTCTCCTTTCTCCACATTCACACCAACATTTGTTATTGTTGTTTTTATGTTAGCCTTTCTAACTGAGGTGAATGATACTCAGTGTGATTTGGATTTACATTTCCCTCATGATTAGTGATGTTGAGCAGTTTTTCATATATTTCTTGGCCATTTGGAGGTTTTTCTACATATCAGATCATGTTTTCTGCAGAGATGACTTGACTTCCTCCTTTCCAGTTTGGTTACAATTTCTTTCTTTCTCTTGCCTAATCTCTTTAGCCAGGTATTCCAGTACAAGATTGAATGAATGATTAAAGTGGGAATCCTTGTATTGTTCCAAATATTAGAGGAAAAGCTCTGAATTTTTTCTGCATTCATTATGATACCAGTTGTGGGTTTCTCATATATAGTATTTATTGTGTTGAAATAGGCTTCTTCTTTACCTAATTTATTAAGAATTTTTACCATGAAGATATGATGAATTATCAAATGTTCTTGAGGGCATCTATAGTCCATCTAGAATCATAAATAAAAACTACTACAAATGTCCAGAAACAGAAAAAACTTCTTTATTTTAAATATTTTATTACATTGATATGAAGTGTTAATTCGATGTGCCACCAATACCCCCAAATAACTAAAAATTGGTGGACATTAGTCTCACACTAAAACTACGGGGTCACCAAGATGTCAGGTTCTCATCTGTAACATTAAATTACCTTTGCCTTTATATAAACTCCTCTTTATATAAACATTCAGTAAATGTTTTGAATGTCTGCTGGCCCTTGATTTCCTGGTTAATAAAATTTTATAAAAATTTCCATCATGAATAAATCACCAATTATGAGTGGTACCATAAAAAAGAACATAAAGCTTATCAATTGCATCAGCCATAAGGCAGAGGGTTCCCACCTGCTTTATTACATTTTTATTATGTGTTTAATTCAGATTGCTATGAAAACTCAAAACAAATGACCATTATATCTTCTTCCTTTTCCAGATACATAACTTAACTCTGATAAGACCTATAGTATATGATTCAGTTCCTTATGACATGCTCCAGAAAATTTCAGAATCTCCCCATCTGTTGTTCCAAAACATTAGTTTTGAGCCCTGCAGTCTTTTCCCATGTTCAGGGTTGGCCAAAGATATTAGTCCTTAATGAAAACATTTTATAGTTTGCCATTGTATCTGTTCTTTTCATGTGATATAAAATAGGAAGTATCAATAATAGAGCTCTTTTAGGAGCTCCACATACCGGTCTTCTCTTCCACTTATTTTCTCATGGCACCAAAGATGCCCCTTTTAATATAAGAATCACCCCTCAGAAAATGTTGACAGGTACATGTTTCCTGATATAGGTCATGGAAATCCAGAAATGTTTTACTGGTTTCCTCAAAAATAACAAAGTGGACCAAAAAAATTTTAGGCTAATAACATTTACCCATTTCCTCCAAAGCTGTCATTTGTCAGCAACACTGAGCATCCTCGCTACACCCTTTTGAAGATGTGGGACCAGTGAGAAGTTGTGACCCTTCCAAAGAGAAAAGGATCCTTCTTCAGTAAAAAGAATATCTGTGGCTGTGGCTCCTTCTTCAAAACTAATCTATACTCACATCTTAATATAAAGAAATATTTCATTATAAAATTGTTTATATAGTGAAAAAAGTATGCAGTATGGTCTCAACTATAAGTATGTATGTCTATAAAATATATATGCACATACAAGAATATATATCAAAATGTTAGCTACTTAGATCAGATGCCAGAAAGTTTTTCTATGTACTTATGTTATTTTCCTCATTGTATTTAATAGGCATACAGAACTTTCAAAAAAACTCAAAAATTATTTTATCAGGAATTCATACATGCTTTGTGCTCTTCTAGGTACTTAAGTCAGTTAATAAACATGAAATTCATAGACCAAATCCTGGGATAATCAGTTCTCAATAACTGGTAGCTATTCGTTCACCACACAGGAAATTAATAGTTTTTTCATGCACTACATAAAAATTACTATACTTAAAGCCATGGGTCTTAAAGACCATGTGGATTACAAAGGTATCAAATAATGTACTAAAGATGCCCACCTCCTTTTTCTATTGAAGAATCATTATGACAGTGTGTGGGGGGAGGGAATCTATGCTAACTATTAGGCAGAGGAATATGAGAAATTTGAAATCAGCAGCTCTAGTTGACTGAGGTTAGTTACACTATGAGCAGAAATGAATTTTTAAAATTTCTGGAGAGTTAAAAGATGAGCATTATTTGTGACATGGATGAATCTAAAAGTCACTACATAAGGAAAACAATCCAGACACAGAAAAACAAATACCACATTATTTCACTCATATATAGAATTTTCAAAAGCCAAATTCAGAAACAGAGAGTAGAATGGTGATCACCAGGGACTAGGGAACAGGCGGTCGGAGAGACACTGGTCAATGATAGAAATTTTCAGTTAGAAGTAGTAAGTTCAAAAGATGTATTGTCATCATGGTGACTGTATTTAATAACAACATACAGTGAACATCACTGTGAGTGAATCTGATGTGTTTTTACCACAAAAATGTGGTACGTGTGTGAGATAATGCATGTTAATTAGACCGATTTAGCCATTTCTCAATAAATGCATATTTCAAAACATTACATTGCACACCATAAATATATAAAATGTTATGTCAAGAAATAATCTTGGAAAAACAAGGGATGGGCAAAGAAAGAGTAGAAGAGAAAAAGAAGGTAGAAAAGGAAAAGAGAGAAAAAGTTAAAAAGAATATAAAGATTTATTAGAGGAAATAGGAAAAGGGAAGATAAAAAGAAAGTAAAAGTTGAAGAGTGACATCCACAAGGACCAATTAACATTCACATATTCCAACCATTCCCCCAAGTGTTTTACGAGAACCGTATCATTTACTTTTTACAACAACCTTCTGAGTTTGGTATTTTATTTTTCGCATGTAACAAATAAGAAAACTAAAAATCTCACATTTTAAGTGTTTTCCCCTAGATGTTGTGTTCCTTCATTTTGCTTTGGTTTGTCCTGAGAAGCCTAATGCTCTCTGAACCTCACTTTGGCCTAATTTACCTTCTTGGAAGTGTGGAGTTACTTACTCTGTACCTCAGATCCTCCCATATCGTAAAACAAATGAACAGAATATCTGCCTCTTGTCTGATGTCCTGTCTCATTATTTTCTATCATTCTGTGAATCAAAGAGACTTACTAAGGCTCAGAATAACTTACTATAAAGAGAAAAGTCTGGGTCTAACATTAATAATATGTCCACATTCTCCAAACTAAAATTTACACCATTAATTTCAAGATGGTGTATCCAACAAACTTATTATATCTAAAATTTTTACTATAATACAAAAAAAATCACAAAACACTTCTTCAAAATATAGGAAATTAAATAAAATCTGATTGTCCAAAATTTTAATATTGTCACCATAAATATCTGACATCTTTGTGACCTCTCATTTAATAAGTATATTTGCCCCAAAAATGCTGAATAAGAAAGTGGTTGCTATGGAGTTTTATACTTGCCTTGATATTTGGTTAACAGAGTTCTGGGTTGGTAGTCAAGATGATGGTTTAGAGCACCTGGATTAGAGCACCTGCCTTGCCGCCTTGCATCTTAGTCCCAGTCCAAAACTTCTCTAGGTCTTAGCTTTTTTGATCTGTAAAATGATGATTTTTACAACACAGTTGCAAAAATCTTATAACTGCATAGTATACTAAAAATCAGATAGAAAGCTCTTATATGATAAGAAGTAGATCATAAGGAACTTTAAAATTAGTGATATTTAAGGTTTCTCATGCATTCACTAGGAAAAAAATTCACATATTGGTCATGGTTACTGTATTCTGTTTGGGAACTGTTTCAGTAAGATTTTTCACTGCTGTGACCAAAAAGACCTGACAAGAACAATTAGAGGAGGATGAGTTTATTTGGGGCTCACAGTTTCAGAGGTCTCAGCCCATAGATCTTCAATCCTCAGGGCCTAAAATGAGGAAAAACATCACTGCAAAAGTGTGTGGTGAAGGAAAGAAGCTGAGGATGTGGCACCAGGAAGGAGATGGGGAAGCTTTCAAGAGCTCTTCACTATGGACAAAATACATACTCTCAAAGGCATGCCCCCAATGACCCACGTCCTCAAGCCACACCAGATCTGCCTACAGTTACCAGCCAGTGGATCAATGCACTGAGATTAGATTAGATTAAGGATCCCCTAACCCAATCATTTCACTTCCAAACCCTCTTGCGTTTTCTCACACATAAGCTTTTGGTGGATGCCACATATCTAAACCATAAGAGGACCCTAAATCACAGGGATATGTTAATGATACATGATAACACTATGTACAAAAGAAAACAAATAGCCACCCCTGAATTCTAAGTAAATGAATACTATTCATTTTTATTAATTTGTAATATTTTTCTGCCATAGTCAACAGTTCAATGGAAACTGAGATGACTGAAAGGCAGTTGCATGCATTTTACTGATTTGCAAGGCAGTAATCACTGTGACTGACACATAGCTGAAGTATGCTGCAAGTGTCTGCCTTACACAGGAAGTGTTAGGTGAGTGAGTGGTGAGAAGTCAGGGTGTGGAAGGAAGAGAAGAAATAATTACTCAATAGTTATTAGAAACTATTCTTTAATTAAGGTCAAACCACACCAACTATTGACTACATTAAGATTAACAGCTTATTATTTAAGATTCTTTTTTCCTAATTTCAAAGTTTGGAAATCTCAAAAAGTATAAAACTTAAAGAAAAAAAGTTTTAATTCAAATTTAAAACAGTTATATTTTTCAAATCACTTAGTGTGCATGCAACTTCAAATAAAAGAATGGATTGCTAAAACTGGCTTTAAAAATAGGGATTTATTATTTTACAACCAAGAAGTCTGAGGAAAATGTTTAAAACTTTCATTAGAGGTCATCAGGAAGTAGGACTCTCCATCTGCCCTTCTTGGTACATTGGTTTGGGACCCTAATGTTTGCAGGATGGTTCCTCCTGTTCCATACATGACATGTAAATAGGACTATATTTGGGCTCTAAAATGCATCAGATTTTGTAACCTGAACTTATACTTAATGTTCTGCCATAAACATTTTTTTCCATAATAAATCTCCATTTAAATTTTTAATTTAATTGGTGGCATGTATTCCTTTCCCCCAAAAGGCATTATTTATTCAACTTGTAATGAGCAGTATTCTTTTCATTTATGAATACCTGAGCATTTAGCACTAGCACCAGAGGCTTTGCATAAATATCTCTAATCCTCAGAACAATCTTGCAAGGTGGCTATTACCATTCTTATTTTACAAACGACAAAACTGGAACTCAGAAAGGTTAAAATTTACCTGGTATTCCTACTGGTAAGTTGCAGAACAGGAAATTTGAGCTGAAGGTGCACCCAATTTCCAAACCATGATTCAAAATGTTTTTTAATTCCACATCCTTGGTGGGGGATTAAAACCCAAAGGAAAAGGTAAATTCATAAATAAAGAATTGACTAAGTTTATTACTAAGCAAAACCAACCAAACAAAACACTTGAATTCTTACAGGTATCCAGCAAATGGCTACAAAGCTATAATGCATATTCAGATCTGTTCATACGAAGTTAAAGCTACAGTCCATCATTCTATTTTTAGAAAATAGCAGTTATTCAATTTGCATCGGTTACTATGCTGAGCTCACTCTGACATCCTGTTTTCTTTCATTCTTAATCAGGCTTACTCTATTTTTGCTAATAGCTCACTAGCACTTCCCACAGTTGCGCCAACAGTGTATCTAAGACACATAATTTATCAACTTCTTCCACATTCCTCAGGAAGGTTAGATCAGGTTCAGTTCCTCATGGTACCCAACTATAGAAAACTCTTAATCTGACTCTCACAAAGCAAAATAAACTCCATTTAGCAATAGAAAATTCTGTGAAATACATATAAATGTGTGTGTATATATAATAAGATAAAGCACTGTATATTCTTATATAGGTTTGGTTCATATCATCAAATAGGTGACAATGGCAGTTTTTTTGGTCCCAAGGGCATTAAGGAAACCATATAGTTTCTATAGGTGTCAGTAGCTAAGTAGAATACATAAATTTAAAACGGTAAATGAAAGGTTGAAGGGCATTCCTATAACCATACGTTCTAGAACAATAAATTCTAGAACAGACTAGAAAACAGCACAGAGCAAAGGTTTCTGGCCAGCCAACAGAACTCGCAGAGACTAAGCCAAAGTGATTATGTCACGGCATTTCACCTTCTCTGAGGACACATCCTGCTCCCCTCCCAGCCCAGGAACTGGGGCAGTTGATCACAAAAACCTGGAACGGTTTCAAGCGCATTGGGCCCACTCTTAGGTCTTCTCCTAGTGCTTTCCAGGATGTGCTAAAAAAAAGCTTTTCCAAAACACCGTGTCCTGTCTGCTCTCAATGTCCAGTCCTCCCCTCGGGCTTCCCCTCCCCCTGCGTCATCCCTGCCAGTGGCACAGGTGGTTCTGGGAGAAATGTGACAACATAGACAGGTTCCCTCTGGATGCAGCTCAGCAGAGCCAAACAGGAAATGATGCTGGCAGCTTTCCTCACGAGGCTGGACGTTGGAAAGAGCTGACAGTCGGGTAGATCAGATGCTCAGGGCTGGAGTTTGTTGGTGAACAGGAAAGCACTCCCTGGGTCCATCTGGCCAGAACAAGGTAATGTGCAGGACCAGACCTCACCACGGCCCTTTCTACCACCCCAACATAAACCTCTGGGAGGGAGAGGGGGATTCAGAAGTTTGTTTTAGTTTGGTTTTTGTAACTATCAAGAAGGAAGTGTTCTTTTACTTTTTTTCTATTCTAGTTGAATAATATTCTTACTTTACACCTCAGTCAGTTACAAGTTTGGGGTTTGAGACAGGTAAAAGATGATAAGCAAATGATGACATGAGACACAGTAGATTTATTTAATACACTCAGACTTGCAGCATACAGATTTATAACCTTTATAAAGATCTATAAATGTATGACAAGGGAGGAGAAAGACTTTGGAAAGCCACAGATCTGGTTTTCATTCTGGCTTCCTCGTGTCCTAGGAGAGTGACATTAATTCCTTTAAACACACACTCTTCTTCACTGAGATGAGTGTGATGGTGCTGACATCAGAGGATTCTTAGATGAGAAAGGATAGCTATCAAGTGTAAGGCATAGAGTGACCAAGTAGAAATATTAGTTCCCTATCCTCTCTTTAATCATTTACCACATTAATCCATAGGCCCAAAGAAATGTAGATTTTGTTTTATTTTCCAACAAATCAACAAATACTTTTAAGTATTAAACATTATCACTATTCTGGAAAAAAACTTACAATCCAAATCAGAAATATAATGTCATGTCACATGGGACAATAAGAAAACAACACAAAAGCATTTATTAAGGAACCAATTATGTAATACGCATCAGATATTTAATACAATTGTTAAGAAAAAATGAAATAAAAATGGATGATTGAGATTTTCTATCAGATAGTGTTCCCTTTTCTACAGTATTCTAGGAATTCTGTGGAGCAAGAACGAAGTTTAGGTTAAGATGGATTATATAGAAATATTAATTTATATTTTTTCCATATAAAAATAGACTGAGAGATATGCGTGGTGACATTTTGGGGGTACTCAAGACAAAATCCTACTAATCCCTGAAGACTACCCCAAACTGTCAGAAACTAAAAAATAGCTTTTGAGACTTCATATTAGAATCAACCTCTCCTTCCAACCTGCTCATAACTCCATAATGGTCCGCTCCCATTTTATACCATCAGTAGGATTATAAAAAGATTTTGTACAAATTTTCCCATGCTTATTCAAAATCAGAAAGCACATGAAAAACATTCAAAATAAGTAGTTCTCAAGTTCTGTCCTGCTCACCAGAGAAGCAGAACTCTCTCAAAAACCAAGAAATTTTTTTAAAAAATGCAATTCTTCTTTGGTAAAGGGAGGGTTGGCATTTTTTTTTAAATTCTTGGTATTTGGTAGAGATCTGCTTCTCTTCAGTTTATACCCAGAGGAATTAAAATCAGCATACTACAGTGACGCAGCCACATCAATGTTTATAGCAGCTCAATTCACAATAGCCAAACTATGGAACCAACCTAGATGCCCTTCAACAGATGAATAGATAAAGAAAATGTGGTATGAATACACAATGGAGTATTAGTCAGTCTTAAAGAAGAATGAATTATGGCATGGAGCTGGAGAATATCATACTAAACAAAATAAGGCAATCCCAAAAAACTAAAGGCCAAATGTTGTCTCTGAAATGCAGATGCTAATTCACAATGTGGGGGTGGGTCTTAGGGAAAATAGAGGTAGTTTGCATTAAGCAGAGGGAAGGGAAGAGAGGGGAGTGGGTATGGGGGTAGGAATGACAGTAGAATGAATGGGACATTATTACCCTATGCACATACATGATTACACGAACAGTGTGATTCTATATCATGCACAAACAGAAGAATGAGAAGTTATACTCCATCTCTATTTAATGGGTCAAAATGCATTCTACTGTCATGTATAACTAATTAGAACAAACAAAAAATGAAAATCCTTCTTTGAAACTCCTTAACCTTCATGGGATTGAAATTCCATAGGGAAAAAATAAGAACATACTAGACTTCTTAGTCTCTTACCCTTAGAGTAGTTGATGAAAAACATTTTCATTTTTAAGATATTCTCATATGACTCATGAATCTTTTCTTTTTGGCCATCAAATACCAATTCAAGATGATGTTTATCATCTTTTTTTAATTAAATATAATTTATTTTGATTCATCGTACACGAGTGAAGTACAATTGTTTCTCTGGTTGTACATGAAGTAGAGTCACACCATTTGCATAATCATACATGTACATAGGGTATTGATGTTTGTCTCATTCTGGTATTTTTCTTT
>JAJEJO010000592.1:245854-380110 GCA_020662805.1 Glaucomys volans | reverse complement strand
TGGCTGCATCATTGTAGTATGCTGATTTTAAGTCCTTTGGGTATAGGACAAGGAGTGGGATAGCTAGGTCAAATGGTGGGTCCGTTCCAAGTTTTCTAAGGAATCTCCACACTGCTTTCCAGAGTGACTGCACTAATTTGCAACCCCACCAGCAATGTATGAGTTTACCTTTTTCCCCACATCCTTGCCAACAACTGTTGTTGCTTGTATTCTTGATAATAGACATTCTAATTGGGGTGAGATGAAATCTTAGCATACTTTTGATTTGCATTTCTCTTATTACTAGGGATGTTGAACATTTTTTCATGGATCTGTTGATTGCTTGTAGATCTTCTTCTGTGAAGTGTCTGCTCATTTCCTTAGCCCATTTATTTATTGGGTTATTTGTATTCTTGCTGTAAAGTTTTTTGAGTTCTTTATATATTCTGGCGATTAGTGCTCTATCTGAAGTGTGTGTGGCAAAGATTTTCTCCCACTCTGTAGGCTCTCTCTTCACATTGTTGATTGTTTCCTTTGCTGAGAAAAAGCTTTTTAGTTTGAATCTATCCCAATTATTGATTCCTGCTTTTATTTCTTGTGCTTTGGGAGTCATGTTAAGGAAATCTGGTCCTAAGCCAACATGATGCAGATTTGGACCTACTTTTTCTTCTGTTAGGTGCAGGGTCTCTGATCTAATTCCTAGGTCCTTGATCCATTTTGAGTTGAGCTTTGTGCAGGGTGAGAGATAGGGGTTTAGTTTCATTTTGCTGCATATGGACTTTCAGTTTTCCCAGCACCATTTGTTGAAGAGGTTATCTTTTCTCCATTGTATATTTTTGACTCCTTTGTCTAGTATGAGAAAACTGTATTTATGTGGATTTGTCCCTGTGTCCTCTATTCTGTACCATTGATCTACCTGTCTATTTTGGTGCCAATACCATGCCATTTTTGTTACTATTGCTCTGTAGTATAGTTGAAGGTGGTATTGTGATACCACCAGCATCACTCTTCCTGCTAAGGATTGCCTTAGCTATTCTGGGTCTCTTATTCCTCCAAAGGAATTTAATGATTGCTTTCTCTATTTCCATGAGGTACATCATTGGGATTTTAATTGGAATCGCATTGAATTTGTATAGCACTTTTGGTAGTTTGGCCATTTTGACGATATTAATTCTGCCTACCCAAGAACATAGGAGATGTTTTCATATTCTTAAGTTTTCTTTAATTCCTTTCTTTAGTGTTCTGTAGTTCTCATTGTAAGGTCTTTCACCTCTTTTGTTAGATTGATTCCCAACTATTTTACTTTTTTTAAGGCTATTGTGAATGGGGTAGTTCTCCCTGGTTTCTCTTTCAGAGGATTCATCACTTATGAATAAGAATGCATTAGATTTACGAGCATGGATTTTATATCCTGCTACTTTACTGAATTCATTTATGAGTTCTAGAAGTTTTCTGGTGGAATTTTTTGGCTCTTCTAAATATAGAATCATGTCATTCGCAAATAGGGATAGTTTGAGCTCTTCTTTTCCTATTCATATTCCTTTAATTTCTTTGGTCTGTCTAATTACTCTGGCTAAGAGTTTCAAGGACAATGTTAAATAGAAGTGGGGAAAGAGGGCATCACTGCCTTGTTTCAGTTTTCATGGGGAATGCTTTCAGCTTTTCTCCATTTAGAATGATGTTGGCTGTAGGTTTAGCATAGATAGCCTTTACAATGTTAAGGAATGTTCCCTCTATCCCTATTTTTTCTAGTGTTTTGAGCAAGAAGGGGTGCTGTATTTTATCAAATGCTTTCTCTGCTTCTATTGAAATAATCATGTGATTCTTAACTTTAAGTCTGTTGATGTAGTGAATTACATTTCTTGATTTCCAAATGTTGAACCAATGAAACCCACTTGATCTTGGTGCACTATCTTTTTAATATGCTTTTGTATGCAACTTGCTAAAATTTTGTTAAGAATTTTTGCATCTATGTTCATTAGGGATATTAGTCTGAAATTTTCTTTCCTAGATGTGTTTTGGTCTGGTTTTGGTATCAGGGTGATATTAGCTTCATAGAATGAGTTTGGAAGGGTTCCCTCCTCCTCTATTTCATGTAATACTTTGAGGAGTATTGGAATGAGTTCTTCTTTGAAGGTCTTGTAGAACTCAGCTGTGAATCCATCTGGTCCTGGACTTTTCTTTGTTGGTAGGCTTTTGATGACTTTTTCTACTTCATTGCTTGAAATTGATCTATTTAAGTTGTGTATGCTCTCCAGATTCAGTTTTTTGTAGCTCATATGTCTCTAGAAACCTGTTGATGTCTTCAAGATTTTCTATTGTGTTGGAGCATAGATTTTCCAAATAACTTCTAATTATGTTTTGTATTTCAATAGTGTCTGTTGTGATATTTCCTTTATCATTATGAATTTTAGTGATTTGAGTTTTCTCTCTCCTTTTTGTTAGTGTGGCTAAGGGTTTATCAATTTTTTTATTATTTCAAAGAACCAACTTTTTGTTTTGTCAATTTTTGAATTGTTTCTTTTGTTTCAATTTCATTGATTTCCGCTCTGATTTTAATTATTTCCTGTCTTCTACTTTTGGCAGTGATCCAGTCTTCTTTATTTAGGGCTTTGAGCTGTAATGTGAGGTCATTTATTTGTCCACTTTTCATTCTTTTATTGAATGTGCTCCATGCAATGAATTTTCCTCTTAGTACTGCTTTCATAGTGTCCCAGAGATTTTGGTACGTTGTATCTTTGTTCTCATTTTCCTCTAAGAATTTTTTTTATTTCCCACCTGATATCTTCTGTATCCATGCATCATTCAGTAGCATATTATTTAATGTCCAGGTGTTGGAGCCCTTTCTGTTTTTTATTTTATCATTGATTTCTAATTTCATTCCATTATGATCTGATAGAATACAAGGTAGTATCTCTATATTTTTGTATTTGCTTAAGAGTAGCTTTATGGCATAACATATGGTCTATTTTGGAGAAGGATCCATGAACTGCTGAGAAGAAAGTGTGTTTGCTTATTCATGGATGGAATATTCTATAGATGTCTGTTAAGTCTAAATTAGTGATTTTGTTATTGAGTTCTATAGTTACTTTGTTCAGTTTGTGTTTGGAAGATTTGTCCAATGTTGAAAGAGGTATGTTAAAGTCACCTAGTATTATTGCATTGTGGTCTGTTTGGTTTCTGGAATTAAGAAGGATCTGTTTGACTTACATAGATACACCATTTTCTGGGGAATAAGTATTTATAATAGTTTTGTCTTGCTGATTTATACTTCCCTTAAGCAGTATGAAATGTCCTTCTTTATCCCTTCTAACTAATTTTGGCTTGAAGTCCACTTTATCTGACATGAGGATGGAAAGCCCCGCTTTTTTACTGGATCCATGTGCATGGTATGTTTTTTCCCATCCTTTCACCTTGAGTCTGTGGGTATCTTTTTCTATGAGCTGCATCTCTTGAAGGCAGCATATTGTTGGGTCTTTCTTTTTAATCCAATCTGCCAGTCTATGTCTTTTGACTGATGAGTTTAGGCCATTAATATTCAGAGTTATGATTGAGATATGATTTGTATTCCTGGTCATTTTGGCTTATTTTTGGTTTTTAACTTGACTTGTTTTCTCCTTTTTTTGGCTATTCCATTAGGGTAGTTCCTCCCTATGCTGACTTACATTGTTGTTTTTCATTTCTTCCTAATGGAATATTTTGCTGAGAATGTTCTGTAGTGCTTGCTGGCTATTTGTAAATTATTTTAGCTTCTGTTTATCATGGAAGGATTTTATTTCATCTTCAAATCTGAAGGTTAGTTTGGCTGGTTTTAAGATTCTTGGTTGGCATCCATTTTCTTTCAGAGCTTGAAATATGTTGTTCCAGGCCCTTCTTGCTTTTAGGGTCTGGGTTGAGAAATCTGCCAATAACCATATTGGTTTCCCCCTGAATGTAATCTGACTTTTTTCTCTCACAGTCTTTAAAATTTTATCTTTATTTTGTATGTTAGGTACTTTCATTATAATGTGACTTGGTGTGGATCTGTTGTGATTTTGTACATTTGTTGTCCTGTGAGCCTCTTGTATTTGATTTTCCATTTCTTCCAAATTCTTCGGATTTGGGAAATTTTCTGATATTATTTCATTAAATAGATTGATTATTCATTCCTTTTGTTTTTATCTCTGTGCCTTCCTCAATCCCAATAATTCATAAATTTGGTCTTTTCATGATATCCCATAATTCTTGTAGGTTCTGTCCATGAATTCTTACCATCTTCTCTGTTTGGTCAACATTGCTTTCAACACTAAATATTTTGTCTTCAGTGTCTGAGGTTCTGCCTTCCAGGGGATCTACCCTGTTGGTTATGCTTTCTATTGAGTTTTTAATTTGGTTCGTTGTTTCCTTCATTTCAAGAATTTCTGTTTGTTTATTTTTTCAGAATCTCTACCTCTTTATCAAAATGATCTTTGCTTCCTGCATTTGTTCTTTTAACTGTTGATTGGTGTGATCATTCATTGCCTGCATTTGCTCTCTCATCTCATCCTTTGCTTCTCTGATCATTTTAATTATGTGCATTCTTAACTCTCCTTCTGACATTTCTTCTGTCCTGCTGTCATTGGATTCTGTTGATGGAGCATCTAGGCTTCTTTGGGACACTTTCTTCCCCTCTTTTCTCAAGTTGCTCATGTATCTTCCCCTCTATCAGTGAGCATCTGAGGTATTGCAGTTTCCCCCCTATAGATTTATGGTGTTCCTGCAGTTTTCCAATACCTCATGCAGGTGTTCTCGGCTGGGCTCACAGGCCCAGAAGTATCATGCGTCTGCACTGGACTGAGCCTGATGTCTGTCTCTAGGCCCACCTCCCCAGCCTGGAAGTGTCACAGGGCTCTCTTGGGCTGGGCGGGTCCTAGAACTGTGGGCTGGTCTCTCCCGTGCATGGAAGACTCGTGCAGGTGCCCTAGGCTGGCCTCCCAGGCCTTATTATCTTTGTAGAATTTATTCTTCCACATGTCTCTGGACATTGTTTTCTTTTGTTTGTTTTGTTTTGTTTTTTGTTTTTTTGTGGTGCTGGGGATTAAACCCAAGGCCTTGTGCTTGTGAGGCAAGCACTCTACCAATCAGCTACATCCCCAGTCCTGGACATTGTTTTTAACCACACCTTCTGGAATTATGTTGCTTTTCCTCTCAAGAATCAGATAAAATAATCAATGTGGAAGAAAGACAAAAATCATGATCTGGATAAGAACTGAAACTAAAGTAGAAAATAAAAGTTTCCTGTGCTATCCTCACTAACATTGCATGATTAACTCATTCATTATCACAATAGTTCTATGGGGTCAGTAGAAATGTCCTCATTTGGTAGATGAGAAAAGTTGGATGAGAGAGGTGACATCACTTATCCATGGTTACAGAGCTAGTAAATGGTGGAACCAAGATTCAAACAAACCAGATTCAAAATTTAAATGAATGTTCCCCACAAGAGTTCCATAAGCATTGCTGAATTAGTATAAAGAATGAATTTTTTCAATGTCAACACAGTGCTGATAATCTCTCTTTAAAGTAAAATATCTACTTCCATTTCCTATAAGTGTTTGTGAATGTTTATATACAAATGTACATATAGATGTACATATACACACACACACACACGTATATGTGTATTGCATACAGTACTAGTGTTCTTCAGAGAAACAGAACCAGTAGAATGTGTACGTGCACATGTGTGCATACACATACACATTCAGACACACATAGATTTATTTTAAGGATTTGGTTCATGTGATTATGGAACCCAGCAAGTCCAAAATGAGCCAGGTGGGTTAGCAGGCTAGAGATCAGGGAAGAGCTGATATCGCAATTCAAGTCCAAAGGCTGACTGCCTCAGAGTTCACTTTGCTTGGGAGAGGTAAGTCTTTTGTTCTATTTAGCCCTTCAATTGATAGGTCCATTGTAGAGAACTGGCTGCTTTACTCAAATTCTTTCAATTTAAATGATCTCATTTAAAAACTCCCTCACAAAATACTCCATTTATGTATGATCTATCAGAATGTATAAATGCATTCTACTGTCATGTACAGCTAATTAGAACAAATTTTTAAAAATTTAAAATGTATCCAGAATAATTACTGACCATGTATCAGGCACTATTGCACAGTTGCCTTAAAATTATCAATTGTATGTTTAATCATTAATATAAACTTTTTCATAAAAGAATGAAAATATGCTTATAGAACTTTGGGGATTATGAAGAAGAACACTTGAAATCACTACTCAAGGACTAAAGATAAAGAAAGCATTGGCTCATATTTTGTACTGACCACTGGACATAATTAACTTCAAGAATAAATTCTCTTAGGTTTTCTGGTAATTCACCTCTTTCTCCTAAATCTTGAGGTTAAACAAAACAAAAATCAGATTCATCAAAATTTTCCAAGTAAAGTGATATGTTTCTGTATATGTATGATCTATATCTCTATTTATCTATCTAAAGGAATTTAGAAGTTGGCCTGCTTTCTACCTAAGCCAGGAAGTAGGATGGACTGAAAGAGACACATAAATTTCTTTGCTTTCCCAAGAGAGGATGACCAGAATCTGCCCACACACACACACACACACATATAAAATTATGCACAAATGATTCAATAAAAGTAGTGTGAGTTTCTCCCAGAATGTTGTGGGTAGCCTAAGTGATGAGAAGGTATCTAAAGTACTAAGGCAAACTCTCCAGATAGTACACCAGCAATCAAAGGGGATGCAATTAGAATATATCAGAACACATACATTCTCTTTATATTTGGTTTTAGTTAGAATGTGAAAGTAAATTTCCATTATCAACCTGCCCTGTGATTATAAAGCAGTCACTTGTCATATCCGGTATGAAAAGGAACCTAAGGGACAACAGAAGAGCACAATCCTGACAGGTTGACGGTGGCACCATTGCTCATTGGTTTGCTACATACTGCAGACCTCGCAGGCTTGGGTTAGTGGATTTGTATACTCTGGTTCTTCAGGTCAGAAGCAGAGTGACTGAGAAGAAAGGAGTAGTTATTTGGAGATGAGTTTGTAGCTGTAATACCACATCTGCAGGAATAAAGCCAAGTTATTATTGGACCAGAACAAACTTCTATTTTACAAGAACAATTATATGATCTCTGGCACAGTGGGATACATGCTATGTTAAATATTCCTGTTAATGAAGCAACTTAAGCTTTATTTTAAAAATACAATGCATATTTAATGTTTCTCTCAAATGGCAAGAAAACTAAGATATACGTAAAAGCCATAAAAAAGTAAAAATGGGAAAACTAAGAGGTAAGCAAGAACCAAAGGTAGCACCTGCCTTAGGGTACCTCCAGACCCCAAGTGACTTCAAGTTTCTGATGACAGGAGATAAAACTCACAGAGCTACAAAGCTGGAAATCCAGTAGGACTACCCACTGCATGAAACTGGAACATAGGTGAATAATGGCTCCAAAAGATGTCCATGCATAATCCCTAGGACCTCTGAATGTGTTGTTACATGATGAGGAGTACTGACGTTGCAGTTGAAGTAAGCCTGCTTATCAGTTGAATTTAAGGCAAGAAGATTATCTTGGATTGTCCAGTGGACCCAACACAATCATAAGGTCCCTTTAAATGTGGAAGGTGGAAGACAGAAGGTCAGAATCAAAGGAAGATTTGAAAATGCTATGTGTAGACTTCAAAGAAGGAGGAAAGAACTCTGAACCAAGGCATGTACGTGACCTTCAAAAGCTGAAAGAAAGCAAGGAAACAGATTCTCTTGTACAGCCTCTGGAAACAATGTAGTCTGCTGGCACTGATCTTGCCCAGACTTCTGATCTTCAGAACCATAAATGTATGTGGTTTTAATCAGTAGGTTGGTAATGATTTGTTTCAATACAAATAGAAAAGCCATTGCAAAGCCCAATGAGGTAATACACTTCTAGAACACTTTCAATATAGAATTGTTAAGAAAAATTATGATTATGGATTTTCTATTATAGAAAAATTTCTATAATTAATATTAAGTGAAATACACATAAACATTATCTAGCCTATGCAGGAGATCAACAAATAAAATAAGCTTTATTAGTTGAATTGAATGTAATGAGATGAGAAATATCACCTAGCTCTGAGAAGGGCAGGGCAAAGTTCATTCACAATTATGTTCACTGGAATAAAAGAAGAGCTGAGTCACTATGCCTGAAGCATGAACATTCTGCAGAATTCATAATCTCATAAAATAGAAATAGATGCCTTTGTCCGAAATCTGTTCCTTATCTTTAAGATGCTTACATCATGTCCCCTCAAGAGAAAAAATGATTTTTATAGGCAAGGGAAATTATTCCATTTCGGGGCATTCAAACTACAAATGATGAGGGTTATTTGGTGAACATTTACCCTTGGGATGTGCATGTAGAACGCCAAAGTTCACAGAGGAAAAGAAAACTCCTTCTGAGTCTTCTATACATGAAAAGTTCTACTGCTTCCATACATGAGAAATGTTTTCGTCTTCCATTAAGTATCAGCACAGTGACTTCATAGTTTAATATTTCCCTTTCGAAGTTTCAGATTGTTTGTGCAGGGCGTGGTGACATATGCCTATAATTCCAGCAACCATGAGGCTGAGGTAGGAGGATCACAAGTTTGAGGCCAGCCTCAGCAATTTAAGCAAGACCCTAAGCAACTTAGCAAGACCCTGTCTCAAAATAAAAAATAAAATAGGCTAGGTATGTGGATCAGTGGTTAAGCACCCCTGAGTTCAATCCCCAAAATAAAAAAAAAAAAAAAAAAAAAGATTGCTTGTGGTCAGTGTTTCAGAATCTTTTTTTTAAAAAAAAAAAAAAAAAAAAGAAAAAGATTTTTTTTGGTGCATAATGTAATGATTTCAAAATGTTGAAGGAGAAGAAAATTAAGGGTAGGTGGGTTTTCAATGACTCACAGTTGGGGAAGGAGGGAGCCAAAGATTAGGGTGTTAACACGAGACTATGACACTGGCTTATTCCAAAGCAATGAAAAAGCAAATTGTATACCTTTTTACTGCCCTTGCCTTTAACCTCTACCCCTTGCCCAGTACTCAGGAACTAATACTGATCCCTGGCCACCTTACACCCTCCCCAGGGCCATACTGAGCAGTGCCCTAACTGGATATATCTTCTCTTTTCCATTCTCACATCTCACCAAACTTCAACTATTATTTTATTATTCCTCTGCATCCACTTCCAGCTATTTTTACTGGAAAGAGCTCATAAACTAATAGATAGGTGCTATTACCTGTATATAACCCTTGAATTTCCCCCCACAGAACAGGATACAGGTCTGATGATTCCCTTTCTCTCAGCACACATCCATTGACCCACCGTGTGTCTTCCATGTGGCTGCCAAACCAGTTCCAGCTTCAAATGGAAAGGTAGCAATGGAGATGTGCCCTGAGAGGTGGAAGAAAAAAAGAGAGAGGTTCAGTTAATCTTCAAAATAAACAGTTAAGAGAATTCCAGAAATTTAGGACAAATGAACTGTGCTGGAGTACTGTGAGCATAAGATAATTATGGAAGGGGAAGAAAAGGGTAAAAATGTTGATGCTGGAAATCAACTTCAAAATACATTTAAGAAGCACAAAAATTTAGATTGACATTCCATTTTTATTACTAATAGATATTTGGGCTGTGCTTGTGTGAGATACTCCATACACAGACTAGACCACATGGTCCATAGTGTTGCACACTAAGTTTAGGGCACTAACTCATCAAAACTTTCCCAGGATTTTCCCAATTCTAGCACTGAAATGTTCACAGCCGGGGAACTCCTTCAGCCTTTATCAACCTTAGTTGACTACCCGACTAAGTTTTAGTGACTAATAAGTGTTTCATGTGTTACATATCCTGGGAAGACTAGTCAGCTTTCATTTTTTGGAAGGAAGGTTGGGGAAGATGAAGGAACTATGATGAAACTTGCCCTTTAGTGAAATCCACAGAGATACTATCTTTAGTTGAAATACAAACACTACTAAACTCAATAGGCCCTGATTCTAGAATCTGAATTTTCTTTTTTTTTCCACTGCCTGCAAGAGAAGGTAGGTATAGTACTCAGAAAAAGAAACAATCTGGGGAAGATTAATGAATAGGTAGTAGGAGGAAGAAGACAAGGGGAGGAGGAAAAGGAGAGGGAAGAAGGATTAAGTGTGTGTGTGTATGTGTGTGTGTGTGTGTGTGTAAGGGAGAAAGCCTTGACCTAAAGCCAAAGTTCTTGACCAAGGATAGTTCTATCCTCCAGAGGACACTTGGCAAGGTTGGAGATAGTGTGGCTGTCCCACTGGAAGTGGGGACACTACTGGAATCTAGTGTGTAAGGGCAAGGATGCTGCTAAATGTTCAACAACACACAAAACGGTCCTCCATAGCAAAGAATTTTCTTGCCCAAACTATCAATGGTGCCAAGGTAGAGAAATCCCAACCTACAGGAATGTGTCATTAAAAGTGCACCAACACACCAGAAATATGTATAGGAGGATGGCTGGGGATCCATCTTTGCTGACTGTCCTTAGATCACACTGTACATAGAGCAATGCTGAAAAAAAAAAAAAAAAAACAAACTGATCCTCTAGTGTGTAAAGCAGTAGTGCGAGCACACACACAGAATACTGAAAGAAGGGAGGCTGGGGACCAGCTCCTTTTATTCAGCTGCTGGGTGTCAGATAAAACCAGGCAAGAGGATGACAAGTTTGAGGACAGCCTCAGCAACTTAGGGAAACACTGTTTCAAAACAAGATTTTTAAAAAAGGTCTGGGGATATAGCTCAGTGGTAGAGCATCTCAGAGATTAACCCACAGATCAGCAACAAAAATTAATTAATTAATTAATTAAGTAGCTGCGGCATGGAAGCAACAAGCAATAGAATCCCCACCCCACGTGTTTCAGCTCATATTATGAGATCTTCTATTCCTTATCTCATATCTTTCTAACACTTCTCTGTGTTGTGTTGTGTGTGTGTGTGTGTGTACATGACAGAAAGAGAGAGGCACCTATATCCCCATTTTGTAAATGAAAAATCCTAAGGCCAATAGAAATCAAGTCTAAGTTTTCCAAGGATGCACAGTAGGACACACAGAGCTAAACATACAATATGAATCAGATAAGAGTTCAACCCCTACGCAATATTGCTTCCCTTACCATGGACACAGTAAATGTAAGGAAGTGCATGATTACATCAAGCAATGTCATTAACTTCATTTTGTATATGAGGAAACTGGGATTTAAACAAACTCAATGCGTTATCTAGATCACACAGCTGATTAGAAGCTCAAACTAAGAACTTGGAGTTTAATGTTCTACATTTCAAGAAATCTACAACACAATACCTATATGAAAAGGAAAATATAATTTGTTTGTTCACCTATATTAGGAATGAAGCAAGTAATATAATTGGGGAGGGTTTTAAGTTTCTTTGGAGAAAAAGACAAATTTCAGTTTTTAGTCATTGTTTTGGCCCAAAATCATATTATAAAAATTTCTGGCATATTAATCCTTAATACTACTCAGCCATAAAGAAGAATAAGATTGTGGCATTTGCAGATAAATGGATAGAATTGGAGATTGTCATGCTAAGTAAAATAAGCCAATCCCCAAAAAACAAAGGCTGAATGCTTTCCCTGATAAGTGGATGATGATATAGAATAGGGTTGTGGGGGTGGGAGGTGAGAGAAGAATGGAGAAACTTTAAATTATGTAGAGGGAAATGAGAGGGGGAGGGGGTGGGGATATGAAAAATGGTGGAATGAGAGGCATCATTACCCTATGTATATGTGTGATTAACAAGAATGATATGAATGTACATCATGCACAACCATAGAAATGAAAATTTGTACCCCATATGTGTACAAGGAATCAAAATGAAGTCTGTAAAAATTTAAAAAATAATAAATAAATAAATAAATAAATAAATAAATAAAGTAATGAGGCCCTTAATTTTGAAGGGTGTTTTTCTCAAAAAAAAAAAAAAATTTAATAAGAGCCAAAAATGCTACCCAATGCCAATGTTCATTTGTTGATGAATAGAAATATACAAAACCTAAAATAGTTCAAAGAGTTTCATAGGTGGGCTATTCTCAGATCTTTGAAGTTTTCTTTCTTTGATAAAGTCAACATTTCACTTACAATTATTAAAATTTAATCTGGTCCATCACACTTTCATTACATTTCATTCACTCTCAACTCTTAGTTCAAGAGTGAATCCTGATGTTGTGATTTGGAAATGAGATGTCCCTTAAAAGCTCCTGTTAATATAAGAATATTCAGAAGTGAAACCATTAGATTATGAAGATGGATTAATAATTTGAATGGACTAAATGGGTGATAACTGTAGGCAGGTGGGGAATGACTGGAGGAGGTGGATCACTTACGGCATGCCTTTGGGGGTTATATTGTGTCCCTGGCACCTGGATATCTCTCTCTCCTGGCCAACATGAGTTGAGCAGCTTTCCTGCACCACAACCTTCTGCCATGATGTTTTGTCTCTTCTTGGGCCCAGAACAATGGAGTTGGATGTCCATGGACTGAACCTCTGAAACCATGAGGCTGAAATAAACTTCTACTTCTCACAATTGTTCTTGTTAGGTATTTGGTCACAGCAACGCAAAGCTGATTAAAACAACTGGGGTCTAATCTTCAGCCTGCTTGATGTGCAAATTTAGACAAATTATTTAACCTTTCAGTGTCTATTTTTCTGCAAGAGCTTTGGAAAAATAATAAATAATATATTGCAAATACAGTCACACACACACACACACACACACACACACTGACATTCACATTTTTTAAAAAAGGGAAACTAAGGCTTGGAGAAAACAAGTCTGGAGTTTCCAAGGACACACAGTAAGTAAATGTTTACCCAGAATATGACCGTTGGGCCTGCAACCCCTGATGACAGGGATACATTCTGAGAAATGCATTGTTAGGTGATTTCATCACTATGCAAACATCTTTGAGTGCACTTACACAACTAGAGTGCACCTAGGTTATGTGGTGTAGCTTATTGCTACCAGGCTATAAATCCACACATCGTGTTACTATACTAAATACTGTAGGCAGCTATAACACATTGGTAAGAATTTGTGTTTCTAAGCATATCTGAACTTAGAAGAGGCTTGGTAAAAAATATGGTATAAAAGATAGAGAATGGTACACCTTGTTATGATTTTGATATGAAGTAGTTTAGCTATGAGATGTCCCCCAAAATCTCATAATGTAAATGCAAGAAAATTTAGGTTATAAGAACCTTAACCCTATCAGTGAATTAATCCCTAATAAGGATTAATTGAGTGGTAACTGAAGACAGGTAGGGTATAGCTAGAGGAGGTGAGTCCTTGGGGGAACATATCTCTCTGCTTCCTGGTGTGATATCTTGAGCTACTTTTCTCCACCACACTGTTCCACCATGATGTTCAGCCTCACCTTGAGCCCCAAAGAATGGAGACTACTGTCTATGAACTGACCTCTGAAACCATGAGCCCCCAAATAAACTTTTCCTCCTCTAATTGTTCTTATCAGGTGTTTTGGACAGAGCAGTGAAAAAACTGACTAACACACCTGAATAGGGCCCTTTCATGAATGGAGCCAGCAGGACCAGAAGGGGCTGTGGGTAAGTTGCAGAGTAGCAGTGAGCAAATGTGAAGGCCTGGACACTAGTGCGCACTGCTGTAGATTTCACATGTCCCATACCCACTACATTTCCCTCCAAAGATTTTTCTTTCTTCAATTGTAAATTAACCTTAGCTTACTATATATGTTTTACTTTACAAATTTTTAATTTTTTAACTTCATTCTTTGTAATACCACTTAGCTTAAATACATCAAGTTATACAAAATATCTTATTATTCAATAAACTTCTCTTTAAAACTTTTAATGTTTTTATTTTATTTTTTTAACCTTGAAAAACAAAACAAAACACAAACATGAACACACACATTAGCCTAGGCCTATGGGGGATCTGAATCATCAATACTTCTGTCTTTCACCTGCACAACTCGTCTCACTGTTAGGTCTTCAGGGGTCACAACAGACATAGAGCTGTTATCTCCTATGAGAACAATGCCTTTCTCTGGAACAGCTCCCAAAGGACCTGACCTTCCTGAGGCTGTTTTATAGGTAATTATTTTTCTATAAGGAGGAGTACACTATAAAATAGTGATGAGAAGTATTGTATAGTAAATACATAAACCAGTACCATCATTTCTATCATTATCAAGGATTATACATAGTGCATAATTATATGTGCTATATTTTTATCCATCTTCGATGCAAATGTTGTTATGTGGCGTATGACTTACATTCAAAGTGTCTATGGTAATTTGTGACATACAGTTTGGGGCTCAGTGAAAGAAAGGTGGCTATTATAACTTATTTTGTTTCTATGGTCCCTGATGGCAATTCCCTACCAAAGATTGTGTGTGTTATCACTACCTGGAAAGGGCAATTATGCAGTTAGTGATCACCAGGTCAACACAGGTTCTATAGAAAATTTCCTGGCCCAAATTTCTCATGAGGATCATTTCAACAATCAATTCCACTATTAAAGAATTCCTTTTTCCTTACCTTAATAATAGCCAATAGACTACAAAGGAAATATTCTTTATTTCTTACCAGATTTCTGTTCAGCCAACTCAGAGATCGACTGAGCAAATAGAGTAGAGCCCAGTAATCCTTTTGCACGCACGTGTGTGTGTGTGTGTGTGTGTGTGTGTGTGGTGCTGGGGATTGAACCCAGGGCCCTGTGCCTGAGAGGTAAGTATTCTACCAACTGAGCTATATCCCCAGCCTCACAGTAATCCATTTTTAACTGATGTCTCTGATGAAGTGAGGCTCTAAATTTCCTTAGTGCTCCCCTGGACATTCCTATACCTTCCACTTGACATAGCTCTTCCATAACTTTAGTTCTGATTAACCACTCCTGCCACCAGGTTCCTGAGCACCCTGCTCTCATGGCTAATTCAGCAGGAACCAGGACATGCTGAAATTAGCTACTTCCTTGTCTGTCTCCCTGATTAGACAGGAATCTACTTGATGTTTAAGATCCCGTTTCTTTTTTACTTCTTCTTCCTCTTTTTTTTCATTTTTTATTCATTTAATTTTGATCCATTGAACACAAATGGAGTACAGCTATTGTTTCACTGGTTGTTCACAAAGTAGAGTCACACCATCTGTGCATTCATACATGTACACAGGGCAATGATGTCTGTCTCATTCTGTTATTATTCTTGCCCCCCCCCCCCACCCCCCCCCCTCCCTTCCCTCTATGCTATCTATTCTTCCTCCATTCTTGCCTCCCTTCCACCCCGCATTATGCATCATCATTCACTTATCAGAGAGATCATTCGGCCTTTGGATTTTGGGGTTTGGCTAATCTCACTTAGCATGACAGTCTCCAACATCATCCATTTACCTACAAATGCCATAATTTTATTCTTCTTTATGGCTAATATTGCTTGTTTCACTGATCTTTACTAGCTGGGTTCTCCTTATCATTTAGGACCCAAGTTAAAAGTTTTCCTCCCCAGAGAAACCTGTGCTGATGTCCTAATGAAGATGCTCATCAGTCATTCTCTGCCCTGTCACCCTACTTCAGCCTATCCAGCATAAAGCACAGTGCTTAGCACAATAGACACTTGATCAGAACCAGATTATCCAAAGACAGGTCAAATATTTTCTCAGGGCACCAGGAAAAACAGACACCAAGCCATTTTTGGAGAAGTTGACAAATGATTATTTTTAAACAACAGAATAAATCATCTGAAAAAAAAAAAATTAGAATCTCTTTTAAAAGTAAAATTGTGCTGGCCTCATTTCCACTTCAATTTTGGACTTATATGATTTCTCAATAGAATTACATTTTGGGACATTGGTTCTCTAAAAGTTTTAATCTGGCACTGCTTAGTAGTGTCTGTTTATCAATATTTTTTGTTTTCTAAGATACTTTGAAAATAATTGTGTAGGCATTATTTACTCCTTTCCATTTTGAAAGTTTTTTTTAAAAAAAAAAAAACAGAAGCACAGAAAAAGAGAAAAATGATTAAACTGATTATTTTTTCAAAATCCTTCACAAATTCAAAAGTTTATGAGGTATATTCAATCGATAAATTGAACATTGAACACAGTCTGAAGAGTATGTGCTCTCCATTCAAAAAGCCTCTCGAACACTAAAGAATCTACTCTGCAGAAGTTTAGCCTGGACAAGACCTTCACCATGAGGAAATTCACTCGATTGTTCTTACCTGTGAAGCACAAGGACTAAACTATAACCTGTAAGATCAGGACCATGCCATGAATCATCCAAAGACACTTGGAGCTTGAGGATCTGAAAAGCTGGGTGACTGAAGAAATTGTATCAAGGCTCTTCTGACAAAAGTGACTTGTTATCTGATTAAAGAAGAAATGGTCTGGCATAGTTTTCATTTCTTATAGTCCAACTTGTTCTTCGGCAGGAACTTGAGTTTGTCTCATATTAAATATAGCAAAACAAGGATAAATTTAGAAAGTACAGGTCTTAGCTCTGGAAAGTCCTTCAAAATTTCTTATCATGACTAAGTTCTCGGTTTTCTGCTTTCGGGGATCTTTTGATCCTCAATGCTTACATTTATTGAACTCTATATGCCAGTGTGCCAAAGACTTTATCAACATTTCCACTGAAGTTTTACAAGCAGATGGCAAGGGATTAATTTTATCTCAAGTGTATAAATGATAAGATGGAGGCACAGAGATGAGTGATTTATCTAGGCCATAAAGTGTGTAAACAGTGTGGTTAGAGTTTGATATCACATCACTGGGTTCCAGGTTCCAGGCTCAATAATATACACCGCAGCTTCATCACGGTCCTTTTCTTTCTTTCTTTCTTTCTTTCTTTCTTTCTTTCTTTCTTTCTTAAAAAATTTTTGTTGTAGATGAACACATTACCTTTATTTTATTTTATTTATATTGATGTGGTGCTGAGGACTGAACCCAGTGCCTCACACATTCTAGGTAAGCGCTCTACCACTGTGCTACAACCCCAGCTCCCATCATGTTCTCATCCTTGTCCCCAGAGTTCTCTTGGCCATGAGTCCTGCAAACAGTGAACACTTCACAAACTATTTTTAAGTGAATGAATGCTTTATAGTCATTCTCTTTTCTATAACACCATTTATCAATTTCCTCCTAGAAATGTGATGCCTGGTGTTGAAAAATAAAGCATTAATTCATTTATTTAATCATATTTATATAGATAGCACCAAATAATAAATAATTTCTTGCTAAAAGTAGTTAATGAAATTTTTTTAAGTACCTGATGCATTATCAAAGCCCATGAAATTATATTTAATCTTCTTTTGCAGCATGTAAATGCATCCTTTTAGGGGAAAGCTTAAGGCATATAATTAATATAATGAGAGCAAGCACAGAGTTTATGTACCCTAGACAGCTTTTTCTTGCTTTTGTAGACCTGAAAATTCCTTCTCAGTGTTCTCCCCTTTTGTGAGATTTTTTTATTAACATGCATTAATTTTATATATTAATAGGGGTACAGTCTGACATTTCAACACATGCATACAAGTGTGCACTGATCAAATCAGGATACTTAGCATTTCCCTCTTCTTATCATTTCTTTATGTTTGAAGTCTTTGAGTTCCTCACTTCCAGATCTTCATAAAATATATAATAGGTTATTGTGAGTTATAGTCATCCCTTTGTGCTGAAGAATACCAGAACTTAAATTTTTTATAGGTGTTTTGCTACGCATTATCCAACCTCCCTTTATTCCCCCTACTTTTTACCCATCCCAGTCTCTAGCAATCTCAAGAAATTTTTGACTAGAGCAAAATAAATGGCATGTGTGGGAAATAATGCCTCACCAGTCCCAGACATCTACATCCTAATCACCAGAACCCGTAGATATGCTACCTAACACTGGAAAGGGAATTTGCATATGTGATTACATTAAGGATCTTGAGATGCGGAGATGATCCTGGATTATCTGGGCGGACCCAATGTAATCACAAACTCCTTATAAGAGGGAGGCAGGAGGGACAGCCAACAATGTGATGAGGTTAGTAGGGATCGAATTTAGAGAAAGTGATTTGAGGGTGCTGTGCTGCTGACCTTGAAGATGAAAGAAGGAGCCAGGAGTTGAGGAATTCAGTGGCCTGTAGAAGCTGGAAAGGCAAGGGAACAATTTGCTTCTTACACCCTCCAAAAGGAACACAGTCTTGTTGACACGGTGATTTCACACTCTCACATCCAAAGCTGTAAGAAAATAAATTTGCTTTGTTTCAAACCACGAAGGGTATGATACTTTGTTATAGCAGCTGAAGGAGAATAAAGTAGATACTTTTTTTGGACCTGGTTATTATGTTTCTACTAGTCCTCTGGACTTTTGATACATTGAGTTTTCAGACTGCAGAAACATTTGGGTCTTTTTGGAATCCCTTCCTCTTCTGTTCCCTCCTCTGTCCCCTCTTCATTTGTCTTCCTCTTTCCCAGTACTAGGGATTGAATCTAGGGGTGTTCTACTACTTAGCTACATCCCCAGCTCTTTTTATTTTGAGACAGGGTTTGTTACGTTGTTAGGGTCTCACTAAATTGCTGGGGCTAGCCTGGAAATCTTCCTAATCTCAGCCTCCTAAGTAGCTGCGATTACGTACATGCATCAGCACTCCCAGCTTGCTTTTCTCTAAAGCATCTTAGTTAGCTTCTGTCCTTTCATGCTGTCAGCCCCATGGCTTATCATACCATCCTAGTCCCTGTTTTTGACTCACAGTGATGCTGCCTTTAAGGAATTTTCCTCCCAAGATTAAGGGAGTGACCTCAAGGCACATTCACAAGAAATTTAAAGCAAAACAAAACAAACAAAAAACTATCCCTCCATCGTGTGACTGCCTTTCCACAAAGTCTAATATACTGCTTGTTACAGATATGGTAAAAAAAAAAAAAAAAAAAATTAATTAAATTTCTAAGACATTTGTTAATGGGAGAGAAAAGCAGTTATTTCAAGTCAAATCATAAAGATTCAAACTTCCAAATATTTTTAATTCTAACTAGTGGTGATAGAAAGAGGTTTTGGTCTTCAAGTTAATAGATCATTGCCATTGAAGATATATATTTTGTTCTACCTGTTTATAACTTTGTATTTTATAAATACCATAGCCTTGAGCAACAGAGATTTAACAGTCTTTTAATAATAATTTTAAGTTGACAAATTAGTAGGTTTAATCTCTTAAATCTCTCTCAGCTTTTTAAAGTGATGCCTCTGGACCTGCTAAATCAGCAACTCTAAGGAAACTATTAAAAGCAAAAGCTATCCAGCTGCACCCTAATCCTACAGAATTAGAAACCATGGGGTAGGGCCCAATAATCTGTCAGATCATATGAGAATGGATTTAAGCCTGCCGAATGTAAAGACTGAAACTCCAGTCACTATGGCTTTAAAACTTGTTTATCATGTCAGGTTAGATACCAGCATTGCACATAGCATGCATGTTAAGATTTTATTAAAATAAAATTTACTTGCCACAAAACGACTACCACCAAATTGCTTGGAGATATATTGGGTGATGTGGTCAGTGTTTGAGCCTTAAAGACCTTTCTTGTCAAGTTACTTCACATCTCAGTCAGCTCAGAATACTTAGAAATTTTCTTCTGACAAATTCTGAATATATGCATGTGTTCTTTTAAGCAAAGATAAGACAAGGATGGCAAAGGAAAATCTTTAAGAAAAAAAACAGGGAAGGTTTATTTTTGGCATTAAGCTAATCACCAGTGCCATCCTTCCCTTGCCCAAAGAAGTCATAAGTAGAAATCCTAACCTCTAACTGATGATTTTAGCAGGTGAGGCCTTTGAGGTGCGCAGGTCATCAACAGGATCCCTACCTTTTATAAAGAGACCACAGAGAGCAACCTGACCTTTCTTTTCCACATGTGAGAACACAGAGAGTGTCTTTGATGAGGAAGCAGCCCCTCATCCGACACTCAAATCTGCCAATTCCTTGCTCCTGGAGTCCCCACCCTCCAGAACCACCAGGTCATAGTATTTTGTTAAAGTAGCCTGGATGGACTAAGTCAATTTGTGCTAACTTAAAAGCATGAAGGAAGGAAACTGTCTCGTCACCACTGTATCATTTGAACAGAGCACAATGCATGATTCATACAGAATTCCTACAAACATTTGCTCTGGATGCATATTTCTTCCAAGGTGCTTCTCAAGACAGGAAACCTAACATCTAGTATTTTGTATAAATGGTGTCTAGATTGTCACTACTCTGGACATACAGTAAGTTCTCATTAGAAATGAATAAATGAATGAAATCATGAGGCACATATCAAATCCCATTCCCAAGTAGCAAGTAGACAAGGGCTGGTGCCAAAGGAATTTTCATTTCACTAAGATTTTGACTGAAAAACATTTTTTTTTCCTGATGCAGAGAATTTAGATTGCACAAGCTACTTGTGTAGAAATAAAGACGAGCCAGCTGGCAAAAAAGATAGAAAATTGCTTTAGACATTATCCTGAATTTGGACCAGAATCCATTTATTTCTGACTAAAACACAGTTTAAAATAATGACGAATCACATTAAGTGCTTCATAACAAAATGCTAGGGAATGCTGATACCTGTATATTTCCAAGAACAATAAAGCGACTTTATATTAAACCTGTCACTGCAAGTTTGCCATACAATATTTCTCTAACTATATTTCTCATGAAGTAATACCATGTGAAATCTTTCGTATTCATGGTTGATTTCTTGAAAGGATCCCAGACCTTGGTTTTCTAACTGGATATAGAGAGAACCAAATCTAGAGCAATCTCGTTCTCATTGTTTTGTTTTAACCGATTTTAGGAGATAGGGACAGGGGTATATTATGAGGGAATCCTGAAGAAAAGAGTTGTCACTTACAAAAACAAGTTTGTTTAGATGTGTCAAAGCAGTAAGCAATGTTAACACCTTCCTTTATTGCTGTTTTTAACTGCCTCATTAATGTGGCAGTTAGTGTGTAGGGCCCATCAGGGGAGCACGGTTAAAACTCAATTTTATTTTCCTAGGAATTCTTTGTTCTTGGAATTCAGATTAGCACCTCTCAAAAGGACACAATTTGGGAAAGACTGCTTAATTCCAAATCAAGTCTTGAATCCTGTCTGAAAAAAACATGTACAAAGAGAAGAATTAGGAAGTACACAGGACTTTGCTTTGCATCAGACTTTGCTTTTTTCTTACAGACTATTTCGGGATTGAGTTGTTGTTGTTGTTGTTGTTGTTGTTGTTGTTGTTGTAAGGACAGTAAGAAGAGCACACTATCTACTAGGAAGAAGGAGGAGAAAAGGAAGGAAGGAAGGAGGGAGGGAGGGAGCAAAGATTTAATGTAATCGAATTTTTGCTGAAATTAAAAAAAATTAAAGACATGAATGTCTCAGTAGTTTATGAATTTCAGAAACTTGGAAGTTAAATTACATTTTTCTTTCTCCTTCATTTAAAATTTGTCTTCCTTGTGTCATCAGAACCAGTCGAGGGATTTCCTAACAAAAGCATTAGATTCTTCTCTGAGCTATGTGCTACAGTTTTGGTCCAGCCCAGACCTAGGTTTGAATCTGGTTTTGTTTCTGACTGCTATTGCTCTCTTTTTATTATCTCCATAATGACCTATCTTCCAGGTCTGTTACTCTTACATGTGATAAAGTTTGCGAAGCGTCTCTTTAGCATTCAACAAATGTGATTTCTTTTCTGCCACACTCAATCTCAAGTCTGTTTTTCTTCACTTGTAGCTGCCTCATTTTGACCGATGACTATTAGTAAGAATTTGTAGGTAATCTTTTTATATACCCCCACACACTCCTGCTATAAATATTTGTCTTTTTTCCCATCTCAAGGTAACCAAGCTTTGAAGTCCTGTTTACCGACTTCCTTGTTAAAGAGGAAAAAACAAAATTCACCAGATAATCAGAAGATAACATGTGCTGTTATTTAAAAAAAAAAAAAAAAAAAACCTGGACTGATTAGGTCAGATAAGGTGGAGTCCACTCTTGGGCTTTGTATAGGGGAATGAAGATGGGAGAGGAGATTGTTCTAGAAAGAAGCTGGTAAAGAAGGCTAAATTGGAAGTTGGGGCAATCAGCCCAAGACTGAGAGGTAAAAGTGTGAGTTGTGGGTCCCTAGGATATTATCATGTAGAATGCAGCTCTAGGAGATGGACCTCTGGAGGGATGACTCAGGTTAGGTGGATACCAAGTCAAGGGAAGCATAAGGGATGAAGACAGCAACAAGGGTGCTTTGAAGACTTTTCTGGCCACCATTAATTATCAGACTATAAGCTCTAGGAGGACACAGATTTCTGCTTCCCCATCTGCATGCGAACTGCACTCCTAGCATCTAGAACAACAGTGTCATCCAAGTAATAGGCATTTGGTAAATATATATTTAATGATTGCACATGAAGTAGATTAAAAACATGAAGGATGCATGTTCTAGTAAGATGGGGTAAAGAAGGTGAGGTCAGGATAGCTGTGAGGTTTCACAAATGAAGAGAGAAAAATGTGTTGTCACTAAAATGTTGGTTGAACTGGAAGACTAGAGAGTTTGGTTTGGGATTTGTTGATTCTGCTTTTGTAAAGGACTCAGTAGATGCTGATAAAATACATGTTGAACTGAATGCTTGGCAAGCTGCTGGACATACGTGGTTGAGACTTAAGAAAGTAATTGGAGCTAGAAATAGAAGACTCCCACATCCCTCTGTGGAGGATGGTGAGAGAATCCCTGAGAGAAGGCAGAGACAGAATAAGTGTGGGGGAAGGGGTTTCTGAACTTCAAGGAATATGCACATTTCCTTAAGTGATATATAAATGAACCTATGAATCATCCTGGAAAACTAAAATTTAGGGACAACTTTCAAATATTTAGTTTTGAGATTTTACTGTTTTCCAGTCTGTAGATTAAAATTTCACCTGAGACTCCTAATGCTCCAAGAAAATTCAAAATATTCAATTTTGTAGTCTATAGCTAGCACAATCTTTTATCATTTATACAAAAGTTTGAGCATCCAAAATCTGGGATCTAGTTGGCTTTGTTTAAATGCATTACTTAATCCAGTGATAGGCACTGGATTGTATGTCCGGCAACATACAATTAAATCCTGTCTATTCACATTTTTTTCTCCAAGCAAAAACATAATTATACACACTTCTTTTCCATTCCTTAGATAAAGATACAGAATAGCTTCAATTTATGGGATAATAACAAAGTGATAAAAACTAAAGTCATTGGTATCTAACACTTTTGGTGCACTACAGATAGCTTTTGGATGGTCAGTACATCGCCATGTAGTTAACATACTCATTATAATTAGTAATCATTGTACAAGTGAAGGATTTGAAGACTGCTGCTCATATGGCATAATAAGTGCAAAAATTTTAAACTTTTATAAGAAGAGGCAGCAAAAATAAACAAAAGTTCTAGCAAAACAGATGACTAATTTAAATCGCTGGCAATCTTTTCTTTCTGCTTCAGATGCTCAAGACTGGTGTCTCAGTCAGTTTGGGCTGCCATAGCAAAGAATCGCATACTGGGTGGCCCATAAATAATAATGTCATTGTGGTTAGCTTTAAAATGGGCTCTACTCCCAAAACGAGTTTCAGGTATGAAAGAGAGCACTGAATCAGCTAGAAGGAAGATGAGTGGCGTCCTGAAGAAAGGTTTCAGAATACCCATTCTATATATCCCTGAGGGAAACACTTTGGTTTTGGAAACCGGAAAGGGAACAATGGGAACTGGAAATGACTTCAATTCCATTTCAGTTGAGAGCTTGACAACAATTCACAAAAAGCTAATCAGGGCTTTACAGGATTCCCATTTGATTTACTATCATTGCAAATGTTCTGAACATCACACCCCAGAATAACAGACAAATTTTTCTCATATGAATCATTTCTTTAAAAGAGAGGGTGTGAAAAGAGGGTTTTAATACTTAATCTAGATTAAATCCTAGCTCTGACACACATTTGCTCTGCACCTTTGGACTAATTATGTAACTTCCCTGATTATTCAATTCCTATCTGGAAAATAGGCATAATGGTAGTTAACCCACAAGGTTGCTGCATGCACTAAACAACATAATTCATATGAAATCACTTAGCACTTGACAGAAATATAAAAAGCGTGAGCACGCATTTGAATGAATCCAATAACCCCCACCTTGCTGTTCCTCCCCCACCCCTCCGGTTTATCTCCAGGTGTGAAGACAGAAAGATGGAAGAGTTCTAGGTATGCACAGGGGAATCACCAGCACTAACTTTGTATCGGATCAGTGTTTCTCAGCCTGACAAGTCACCCTCAAAAATAGCCTCATCTTCACATAAGAAGTCCCTGAAAGTATAGAAGTAGATGAGTTCCTCTAATTCTGAAGTAGAATATTATAGATAACCCCAAACATGGTCACTGTCAAGGTTCTGATATAATGGCACACTTATCCCCTTTACAAAATCTGTTTTGTCACAACTTCTAAAAAAAAAAAAAAAAAAAAAAAGACTCTCCTTTCTCAACAAGTAAAGCTCAATTTGATTTTCTAAGCAATTGCATGCAAAATTACCTAAAGAGCAAAATGCTTTGAAAAATCTTTTTATTTTCATTTACAAATTCAAAAAGTACTTATTGCCGAAATCAGACTTTCAGAAATGTTTTTATAAACACACGAAGTGCCATAGAGCAGATCCAGCTCTGTAAAACACCTAAGATGAGAGACAAGGGTGTAAGCATATTAGCATAACTAACACACTAAGCAAATGCCCAGCAGAAAGTTACCTGTAAGACTTTGACAGAATGGTCCTTCAGGGAAAAGGGTAGAGATGAGGAGAGAGACTCCACAGACAGATGGGAAGATGGGATCCTTCCCCTCTCTTCTGGGAGGCTGTCCCATCCCCTCGGATAGAAGTCCAGGCCTCTCACCCTTCCCATAGTTGAATAACAGCTCTGAGTAAGCTGCTCTGTGATGCAACCATTTTGGAGACTGCCCCACACAGCCCCTACCATCTGCATTGAAGCTGCTCAGAAACTAGAAGCGTTCTTCCTTGTGTTGACCAGATAGCTTAGAGTCATCTAAGAGATCTTGAGTCCTTTTTCCCCTTTCCCCTCTTCTAGGTTGCATATTGACCTGAGGCCAAACTGTAAGGAGGAGAGTTAAAGAACTGTAATTGGGGATTTGAAATCCAAACCTCAACCTTCTACATTTGAGAGCAATCACTAAATTGCCCTCTAAAAGGAAGTACCACTTCAAACTTACAAATATAGTTTTCTGACACCTTTTAACAAAATTGGACCTCATTAATCTTTTAAGTTTTTGACAGTCTTGTTTCTAATCATTAATTTTTCTTAAATGGTATTATTATAAAAGGACATTGAGATTTTTGCACATGCTTGTGAACTATTTGTATTAATCCTGTGAATCACTTTTTAAAGCCTGTGTTTTATTTTAAAATGGCTTATTTTTTATGACTCCATAGTAATTCCTATTTATTCTGCATGTTAACCTATTTTTAATAACTTTTAATAATTATTAAAGTTAATAATTTTAATAATTTTTAATAAACTATTTCTAATAACTGACAGTTGTTTTCTGTCAATTGTCTTAATTATGGCTTCCACCACACATACAATCTTGCACCATACAGATGTTTCACATGTTCAGGTGCTTGGGATGTACTTATCTCCACTCCCATCCTCCAGCCTATGAAAGGAGAGTAATATCATCCCTGAGACTGAGCTAAGACCTTTGAAAACCTGCAGGGACTGGTTAGAATACAGTAACACCAATATTTATGAAGAAAAAATAAACTTCCTCATAGAACTGAATTCCTTTTTCATGCAATGAAAATGCAGGGAGAATCATCATAATGGATATTTACATATGCAATAGCTGGGTTCCTGCTCTGGTGTTGGAAAAGTATGATGCTGTTTGAAAGAATAAAACTGCTTTTTGTTAATATAACAATTTTTCACTGTAGGCAGAGTCACAGCCCTAAGACAGGATTTAGACTGCTTAGGCACATGTTCTTTATTTATTTTTATTTTTTTAAAAGATAGGACAATGGTTCTTTTATTGTTTCTTCAGATGTACATTTGTTTCAGTCCTCCCAAAAGTAAGTAAAACTGTGAGGTTTTAAAGAAAGGGTTTTTGTGCAGAAGTGCCTGATAAATATCCCAAAAAGCTCTGTCAGAGTCACAAGTTTGTTATGAGTCAATTTGAGACCTACAAATCTTCCTAACCTCCTGCATAGATGGATTTGATCTATGTCTCTGTTTCATTGTTGTTTGTTTGTTTGTTTGTTTGTTTTCTAGTATGATTACTATGAGCTGCTGCTCAGACTCCTCCTCTGGAGTTCACAATTCATCACTTCCAGTCTGGCAACTTGATTTTAATCAAGTCTTGGAAAGGCACATGGTTCTTTAAACAATTGCTTACAGCAGATAAAACCCCAGGAGACTGGAAGACTCAGCTGGCCAGATCTTCACTTTGAGTTGGAGAAAGGATTGTATGTACATTATGCACATAAGAATTAGCTTAGTTAAGCTCAGTCTTGAGCCAGATATTGTTTAAAACTCAATTCAAGCACAGAGAAATGTTAAATAACATAAAAACCTAAAAAAATACTATTAACTTTTAAGGGGGTATTGTAAGAAAGTATTCTTGTCACTTTATATCTATCTCCAGTTCTGCATTTCACCCACTATGATCTGAGGTTGTCTTGTTGAGAGTGTACCCTTATGAATAGGTCTCTCCTAAAAGGAGAAGATATTCCTACCATCCATTCTGCAAGGAAAGGTTGTACTTGAAACAGAACATGAGAGTTTGAAAGGCAGGCCCCACAGGGGTGAAATACTATATTCCTGGACCTTCCACTAGATGGTGAATCTGGAAGTGCTGAATGACTTGTCAAGGTAGTAGGGAATTTGGCTTCTACCTGTTTCTAGATATGCAGAGGTCACATCTAATGAAATGGTATTTTATTTCAAAGAGATTCATTATCCATAATAAAAAAAAAATGATCCTAGCAAACAGGGCCAGCTCTACATGTACACAACCTAAACATTGTAGCCTCAGAGGCTTTGAAGTTTTGCATGTCCCAAGTGTTCTCTCTACCTACATGGCTCTCATCCTTCTTGTCTTACTAGAATAAATGTACAAAAAGCTTTAGTAAAATATATTTATGTGGTAAAAACAATTTCCCCAAAACAATTACCAAAAACACTAATAAAGAGAGGGTTAACAACATGTAAACCCATACACACTTAATCCTTTGTCAGTTTCCACAGGAATTCCAATTATCTTCATAGTGTGCCTATATAATAATATATCCTCAATTTTTAAAAATTAATTTGCATAGATCCAAAGCCTCTGCCACAGAAAGTTATGTAGTGATGATATCCCAGAATAAAACCTGATTTCGGTCCCTAGTTCTTGCATTGAATCACAGCTCCAATTTCTTCATTTCTACAGGAGTTATTCTGACTTGCAGGGTGAGTCTCAGAGGAACAGACATGATGTGTGGAGGGCAGCTGACCCATGTGAGCAATGACCCATAGCTTATTAATAATTCTTTGTATTATTTTGAAATTCAACATTTTACTTCCTGAACTGATGGTTTTTGTGATAAGCATTTTGTCCAGTATTCGAGCAAGTCAAGGAATACCATGATGGGATAAAAGGCTGGGGCAAGGAAATAAACCCCTGGGTAAAATAAATTATTAACCTTTGTGGCATGGCATGTTGCTTCTCTATCCTTGTGCTCTTTAAACATTCCTGTCATGAGACCCTGATAAAACCACAGAAACACATGCTTGTACAAGATAAAATTGTTACTAGGGAAAAAAAAATACACCCTCTTAGTTCTTAGTCAACTTAAAACTCATTATTTTTGGAGGTCATATAGCTGGACAGTATATATATTTTAACTCTTCAACCAGTTTTGCTATCAATAAAATTTCTGATGTGTGGGTATAATGCTAATGGTTGCCTACATTCCTTTTCAGGGACTTGAAGGCCACTTTTGACAGGAACACTCACTCACTTGGGCCTTCAGATGTCTGATGGGTGATGAGAACAGGATGAAAAAGTTTGGCATCTCTCTCTTCATTTCATTTCTGCCCCTCTGGCTACCTTAACTTTGGGGTCGGATTCACTCAGTTCTGCCTGTCGACATGTTGATCACCTGTTGAAGATGGCATGTTTTTCTTCTACCCCACCTTTGCAGCTTTTTCAGCAGCTATAGCAAGCAGCCCAAGCACCTGAAGTCCTTCAGCCCTATCAGGATGTTGCACAGGATATCAATTGCAAGGGCAACTGAGAAGTTCCTGGAACAAATAGACCATGACTTCCTAGCAGTCCAAGTATCACCCAAGAAGAAACAACTTTTGAAGCAGTGCCCTGGTCACTGGAAAACTACCAGACTTTAGCCCACCCCCCAGCAAATCAATGAAAAGCTTACATCTTCCTTTATTCAGGAGCAGCCTGGTCTTCCTTCGGCTGAAGTCCCAATGAATGCCTTGCCTGTGCACAGGTTCACATTCACTTGGCTCAGTTCCCTTTCTGTCAATGAGTTAGAAATTCTCTTCTCCAGTAACATTTCCATCATTGTGCTTCAGTCCTAAGGAACAAAACCTAAGATAGATAAATTGTCTCACTTCAGCACTGACGAAAAGGAAGGACACTGAAGGGAAGTCACTTACCCAAGGTCACACAGCAGGCACCAGGTGAGGTAGCATTTGAACCAAGTTGGAAGAACAGTTGCCATTACAGCACACTGCAGACATCGAAGAACAGTGGAAGGCCCCTCCCCTCAGTCCATTTGGTTGAAGAGTCAAAAAAAAAAACTAGGAGGGCTAGAGGGAATGAGGTGAAATACAGGTTTAATTTTGAAGACCATAAATAATAGAAGGAAAATGGGGAGCTCAAAAGAAACTAAAAGAGCAAAGTACAATTGAAAAAAAAATTAGTCAGATGAACAAATTCCCTAAACTTCTTTAACTATCCTGATGTCCCAAGAGCCATGTTTAGAGTTACAAAATCTGTGTGGTTCATGTCAAAGGCAATTTGTGGAAAGGGCAAAGAATAGTTATCTGAACTCTTTCACTGTTTCGATTAATAAAATTGGGGAAATAACAAGAGCTACCTCCAAGGACTGTTTTTATAATTAAGGAAAATACTAGAAGGGTCATGACAGGTGAAGGACTTTGTTTCAGTGTGTAACACATTGTCAGCTTTGACCTACTCCCATCTCCTGAGTGCCGTGGCTTTACTCTCTCGAGGTCACTCGATTGCATGTGATTGTGTCCAGTGCCCCATAGCTGGAGCTATGAACTCAACATTTGCTAGACAGTGAGTTATTTGACAAACACTGAAATTTTAAAAACCTTCGGAGCCATCCAGGTGTGAGGGCATCATTAATATAGACGCTTCCCCTAGGGAGGGCTAAACAAGAAAAAAGAAGAAAAACACATCCCATTTTCGTTCTTCTGCCTGAGGAAACAGCGCCTTCAAAAGATAAAAGCACTGACGCATTTGTCCATAAAGAGCAGAGCCTGGGAATTCCGGAGCTCTCTGAACACACCTCCCCTTCTGCTAGGGACCAAACTGCTAACCCCGCCTCGAGTCACAGTGCTGGGTGCGACAAGCTTCACTGTTTTATTTCTGCCGCCCGCCAGCGGGGCGGGGATGGGGAGAACCCCACCGCCCCTCACTTTCGGCTCCTACAGCTTTCCAAACAAACCAGGGCGGGATGGGAGTGTCTTCTTGGCTGTGGAAGGCGATCCTCCTACCTTGTCCTGAAGCCACCCGCCGCCTTTCGCCGGCCCTCCCTTCGCGGTGATTTTCCTGTCCCTGACGCCCAAACAGGGCGCGCGGCTGTTATCCGCCCCGCCGGAAAGGTAGGGGCTCCGCAGCGCTCCGGCCTCGCCGCCCCGGGGGATGGGGAGCTTCGCAGCTTTTATCTGCATTGCACCTTTTTTCTCGAACTTGGTGGCGACAGCCGCGGAGCAGGAGGAGTTTCCTGCGGCTTCAGAGGCGCTCCGCGCAGTCGCTGGGGATCCACACCCCGGCGCCGCTGGCAGCGCGCGGGCTGGCGGGCGCCTCGGACTCCGAGCTGCGCTGCGCCCTCCTCCGCTCCTGCGCCAAGGCTGGGGGGAAGGAATCGTGCCCGCGCCACCTTCCTCCGGTTTCCGCCAGCCCAGGGCTTGGGGACCCAATGCGGCAGGCGCCGCCGGGGAGGCAGCAGTCGGCTGGAGCGAGCGGCGCAGGCAAGCGGAAAGCAGCGGGCCCCGGCCCCGGAGCCCCGCACGCCTTTGCGGTGGTCGCGCCTGGGCCTTGGCGGGTAACTCTCTGGCTGGCTTCGCTGAGGGTTTGCTAAGCTGGGGTGAGGGAGGTTGGTGATGCGAGAACTGCGTTCTGGACTGGGTCCTGGAGGCCTGGGGTCTGAGCTGCCGGGCTTTGGAGACACGCTGCCCCTCAACACATCCTGCCAGCTTCGGGGCGCTTTGCAGGCGGTGGCGTCAGGGAGCCAGGGCGGGGGCGCGCTGGGACCCCTGAGCCAGCCGCGGTGTGTGCGGGGGACACCTAGGAGACTGCCCGGAGGTCGGGGAGTTGCCAGCGAGGATCCGAGGGGTGAATAGCCCCCGCGGCCTGACCGAGGGGCGATGGAAAACCTAAAGGGACCCGCACTGGGGCTCTCTTTTCAATCGCAGGCCAGACGGTGCGCTGAGAAGCCAAAAGAGGTGCCCTATTTCATGTTCACTATTGTCTTCTTGTAAGAGGGTCTGGACGCGAGGTGGGTCTGGAAGGTTCTCGTCTTTTATCGTGGAAAGTTTTCTGAGAAACCCTTCTTCCCGCCACACGGAGACCTAAACCTAACAAAACAAGCACAGAGGCAGTTTGGGGCAAAGGGCGGCGGTGAGAAAATTGCAATGTTTGGTCTGCGGTTAATTTTCAAAATAAGGGAAAAGAAACTTGTCATTTTGCGGTTGCAGGCTCGGGAGCTCCTGGCGACTCAGCCCCTTTTTTGCGTGCTGTTATTTTGGCCTAAAAGCAAATCTATAAAAAGCGATTTCCAGTAGCCAAAAACAAATCCAAAACACTTTTAGGATTTTCAGCGGGGCAGGGTTGGGGGTAGTGGGAGGGGAACGAGCTGGGGTGGGGGTGCTGTTCAAAGGTAATGTTTAAAAATTGTGTTGGGGATGGGGATGGAGAAGACATAGTGAATGCTAGCGATTCAGAAGCCACACCGATTCTAAAGCCACAAGTCATATTTTGCTTTAAGAGGACCACCTCGGAACTATGATTAGGTAGATGGTTAAGGAAACCATCTCTGCAGAGCAGCTGGAAACACTTTTTTTTTTTTTTTTTTTCCTGTGCCTTGTGTCCACACTTTCAGAAGGCCTAATTCCATCTATTACGCTACCCAGAACATTTGCCTTTCCTGTCTTCAAACTCCTTTTCCCAGCTGCAGATCATGAAACTGTCTTTTTATTTACATGGAGATATTAAATATTTGTGAAGATCTGATCAGGGTGCCAGGTTATTTTCCTTCCAAAGGCATGCTAATTCGACATTTGTAAATTGGTTTGTATTGCTTCCTTTTCTGCTCACTAAGGACTGCCTTTCAAATTGAGATCTGCAAAAATACCCTTAGTGGGTTTTTTTTTTTCTTTTCTTGGAGGCACTCTAAATAATGACAACTTTATGAGAACTTTTCTATAAAGTGTCATATTGCCCTGATCTGTCTTCCTAAAACTGTCCTTAACTATAACGTGGGAAGGGACAGATGGTTATTCATTGCCTGATAATGTTTTCCTCGAAAAGTATTGTTAAGTGATCCCTGAATGTCAGTCCCAGATTGTAATGTCTTGATTTAGTGGTGCAATTAAATGGGGCTGTAATTTTAATAAAACTTCAGTAGATTTATTGGATATATTGAATTTGTTACTCTGTTCCAAATCAATTAAATGTCTTTGAGACTAAGAAAGAATAGACAATATTGGCAGAAGAATACCATTAAGAGACATACTCTTAAAATTGTATTAGTTTGTTTTTTGTGAAATTGTGGTTCTCATGTTTCCTATTCCAGAACTCAGTGGCAGAAGACTGAATTTCAGAACCATTTTCTTTGTTTGGAGGTATTTCTGTGTTCCACATCATGGAACAGAGATGAATAATGCCATACTTCCTACTTTTCTCTGATAAGCATCATTGGCTAACCATACAGCCTGCCAGATAGCTTCTGTGAAAATTATGATTCCATCCAGGGTTGAGGACAAAACATCTGTTTAACATGCATTCTAGATGTTTATTAAGGAGGTGAGAGAAGCATCAAGCATATATATGGCACCCACTGTGATCTCCCACGTGTTCTCATATGCTGTTTCATTTCATCTTCCCAATATCCCCCAAGATAGGAATTTTTATCTCTATCAGACTGCTCCAGGTTGAGTTTCAATGAATTATATGAAGATCTGTCTCTACCTCTGCTTTATATCATCTCAGGAGGCCTGCACAGCACACATTCTTCACAAATCATTCAGTTCTTTGTCCATGTTTTTCTCCTTTCCTTTTGTTCACAAGCACACACATGCACATGAACACATACACACACTCAACTTACAAATACCTTGATCTGGATATACCTTCCTAATAACCCCTCAAGCTCAGCTTCTTGGATGATTGTTTTGCATAGTTTACCTCCTATTCCCTTTGACAGCTTTAGGTTTTCACCAATTAGATAGCTTCTATATTCTGCACATCTATGATGTGCCACTTTGGTGTGCTGTGTCTGGCCAATCCAGGGGATTATAGTATCACCAATGGGTTTTATTTCAAAGTCCTTCTCTTCCTGAATATATTTTCATTCTCATCCTTCAAGTACCAGCTTTATCTTGCCTGGCAGAAGTCTTTTCAGGGCTATATTCCTATCCTCACAGTTGTATAATAGCCTTGTATTAGATTAAGATGTGTCTAATTTGGAGTGAGCTTGATGTATGAAATAGAATGTATGTATTGGGTCCTATATTGTTTCAGCAGTAAACAGTAGTTGTGTTTTTATATCACGTTGTAGAAACAGTTCTCCCACCATTCTGGGGTAGCAGGAGCTCTTTCTCCTGATCATGAAGCCTCAGCCCCAAATCAGCTATAGTGTATCAGACTTGATTGCAGTATAGTCAGGTTAAAAAGGGATTCTGGGAGTAAGGATCTGGCTGTCTTTCCTAAGTCCATGTTTCTTTACTGGAAGAGATGTTGCCCATCCATATAGGAATGGGTAGCTTATCTTTTTCTGCTACAATATTCTGTTCTGACACAAAGGACTTTCCTCTTCCTGAACCTTTAGGGGAGAGAGGAAAGGAAAGTAACCAGCTCTTAGGAGATTTCCATATAAATACTAAAAAGCTGAATGGAAAGATTCTCTTCTCCTTCATTCTCTTTCCCCTTCTGATACCCCTCGCCAAAGATTAAGTATGTAAATGGTATTACTTTGTTCAGTAGCACCTAATGTTGGACTTCGAAGGATTTTTAAACATTAGTTTATTTTTTAATTTTATTGGGAATGGAAAGATCTTTAGATAATGAGAATAATGCCTCTAGAGGAGATGCAAGGAAGCTGAAGATGGCTTCATAGATGTACAGTTACTCTGGCCTTCCATAGGTTGTAGGAGTAGGCCTGGAGTTGGGATGGCCATGGGTCACTGTGCTAGGAAGCAGGACAACAAGAGAACAGTAGTTTTGTAATGGTGACATTCTGCATTTTCATCCATCAGGTGGAACTTTGTTTATGTTCACCCAAGTATTACTGAGTATTCACCATATAACAGATGTTCTTGGGGGATGGAGGGAGAGTTGTGGAGTGTCGAACAAAACAAGGCCTATGCTCTTATAGAGCTTTGTGTTTTTGTGGGAAACAGAATCAATGAATGAAATACATTTCCATTAATGGAAAGCATATTTCAGATAGAATCAGTGTGGCAAGGACAGCTCCAACGTGGGGGTGTCATAAACAGGGACAAAGAAAGAGCATTCCCTGCAGAAGGAATAGCAGCCACAGAGGTCCTTCGTCACGGATGGATTGGTGATATTTGAGAAACAAAGACCAGTCTGAGAAGAGAGTGTTTGGATTACTTGAAGAAGCACTAGTGCAAACAGGGCAGAGTGAAAAGAGGTGGTCAGTGAGATAGGAGGGAGGCAGACTGGAACTTTCAAACTTGGAAAGGAGTTTGAATCATATTCTAATTAGAATAGGATGCCACTGGAGATATTTACTTAGGGACTGATTCAGTGGGCAGTGGACTTCACACACACACACACACACACACACACACACACACTTTCACCCTTGGTTGGCCTTTCTTCTCCTTGTTCATTGGCCATTGTTGATTTCCCTTCTTCCCTAGGCCTGGGCAACAGCATATCCATACTAAGGGGCAGGCCTCAGAGGACCCTATACAATATTCCTCATATCCTCTGAAAAAAGTCGTATACTTTCTTTATTTCACCTTCACGCATAAAACTCTACAATACAAGCTCTGTGTCCCAATTACTCTCCAGACTGAATATTGAGTCTCTCCACAGAGTCTCTGAATTGACTGATAACATCTGAAACTTGATATTACAAAATAATTATCTCATCCAATCAAATCATAGTATCCATTGACAAGACAATACTGGTGCCAGAGGCAATATTCCAAATAATGCAAAGGCCTTGACTTGCAATTCTGAGTCACGTCACCCACTGCCCCCCCCTCCTGTGCAGCCTGTCAGTGAAGACTCTTGCTCTTTGCAGAGAACACTTTCAGTGGAAATGTGTCTATCTCTTGCAGTACTTGTCATGGGATTATATATGCCCAAGAATTTCATTTTTACCCATTTTACATATGATCTTGGCAGTCTTCAAGTGGCACAAAACTTATCTGATAAGACAATAGTACCAGTTTATCAGAAATGAACAGAAGTTCTAGCATTTAATCAATTACTTGTTGATTTGAGGATGTTTAGCCATCACCATTATAAAACTCTCTCTTTTTAGTTTTCTCTCTTTTGCTTCTTTACTTACATAGTTAGTGTAACTTAATTCACTTTTGGCTTTCCATTTTTATTTCAAATTTATTTGGTGACTTGCAATCTAGAACATATTTCTGTGTGAGAGGACAGCTGTGGTGTCTTCTAATGTTCACCTCTATGTCCTCTACCTGGCATGGTATTCAGCATATTCTCTATTTAGCAAATATTTGTCAGACAACTAATGTCCATTTATTGATTTACAATGTTAATTTATTAGCTGTTTTAACCTTGTTACAATGATCATCATTCATCTGAATAATTATTATGGTTATCAGTTTCTCATCTCAAAACTTTACCCATTAGAGAAAACAAGTTCATCCTTTTGGATTTGTATATATTAAATAAAACCCTAGGAAAAAATTTTGTTCTTTCTGAAAAAGCATAGTTTACAAAGAAGATATTGGTATGTAAATGTCAGTGAATGGATATTCTTGAATTTTGCATTGCTGAGGAAATGAATGCATCAAGAATGTTTATAACAATTCATTTTCCTCTTTAATTGTATAACATCTAATGTCCACAACTTTTTGCATTTATTTTCAAGTTCTTCGTGAGATTTTGTTGCTTAAGTTCCCACTGCTTATTATGATATTTTTAGATTTTTATTAGGTGTCACTTAACCTAGTGAGACACGGATGCCTTGGGGACAAAAAGTTCCCTTCAGAGTGGCAGAGCTGTAGGAGAAGTTTGTGGCAGAGAGAAGAGAATTTCTCCCACTGGTCTGGTCTTTGAGGTTTTCTGCCCACTCCTGTAGTGAACTTTGTTTTAACTCTCCCATTTGACCCTGAAGCCATGGCAGGCTTCCCAGGGGTTTAGCTTTTCTCTGACACTCAGGGCCTTCTGTCTCACACCCTCCTGTCCAAGCCAGATTATAAACTTCGTTCCATTTCCAGCCTCAAGACCTATCCCTGCATGACTCTGAATAAGTTGCTTAACTTCTTCAAAACTTATCTTCCTTATCTTATGTGAAATAATGTCCACAGCACATTATACTGACCAAAGTTATTAGGATGATTAGGTTGATGATTAAAAAGTAATGATGATGATTAAAAAGAAATGAAGATTGAAAAGAAACATAAATCGTTCTGCACAGTTTCTGCCAAATATCAAATGTTTAATGAACGTTACCTACCACTGTTACGGTTGCAGCTCTCTATATTATAGCTGTTACAATTCTGTTCTTCCTCAAATAGTTAAAGATTAACTTCCTCCAGAAAGCCTTTCTGACTGATCTTATATAACTCTACAATTTTCTCACCTTTCCTTCTAGCACCTGGCTTCACTTTGGATTATATTACAGCTGCCTACATTATATATTTCTTTTGTTGTTCTTCAGGGAATAGCAACAAATTTTGGGGCATCTATCATGTGCCAGGCACCGTGCTATCCATAGGGATCCATGGACACACACTAGGGATGCAAAGTGCGTGTATATGTACGTGCTTTCAGTGGAGCTGAGGGGAAACTATTGGTTCAGTAGGACTATGAATTTTTCAGAATAAACTAAACAGATAAAAACTTTGCTCCCCAGATGTTAATTTAAAAACTAAACGTCTTTTAGTCTGAGGTTTTCTATTGTTTAAAAATGTGAGGGTTATAGTTATCCCTGTTCTTGAAACAGCTTTATATATGCTTTCTTTTTTAGGCTCTTCTCCATCCTTACTCAGATGCTTTGTAGAAGTAAGCAGGAAAGTGCTCCAAGAAGAATTGGGTGGTTGTTGGGAGAAAGGAGGGCAGGACCACGTTCCAGGCAGCAGGAACAACGTGATCAAGGGCCCTGAGTTTTGAGGAGGATGGAGAACTGCTTGAAGTTTGGTGTTATTAAAGGACAATGTTTAGTCAAGTGTTTTAGGAGATGAGGCAGGAGAGGTTACAGGAGTCAGTTTGATCAGAATTCAGGCCTGTGGCTTATATATTTTTATTTCCCTAGAAAGCAATGCACTTAGGGAAGTAGGTCTATGTAGACAGTTATTAACAGGCAAATTCTGCATGTTGATTCTAAAAGTGGATTTATGTTTTACATACGGCAAGTAATACATCTCTTCAATGGTTGTTTTCATAAGAAAATGATAAAAGCATTGAGTTTAAAGGAGTTTAGACTCCCATGTCTTGTTTGCATTTTCTGAGGCATGGAAGTCTAAATGAAATTTGATAGTCTAAATAGGCTTTCACCGGATGGAGACATCCAGTGAGAACAGTTAGGGGTTCACTACAAATTCATGGCTTTGAAACTTTCAATACCTCCCTGAGACATTTTACACATTAGAAGGCCAAGTGCTTCTACTTACAACTTGATTTTGTACAACTACATGTTTCATAACTTACATGTACATTTTGATGATCAATGTTTGATTTGTATGTATTGCCATTGTTGCTAATTTTTGGCTTCCTTCCTCTCACCTATCCTTTGATTTATCAATATGTTATTCAGTTTATGTAATAGCTGATGTAAAACATCTGAATTAAATTTAATTCTAGAAACCTTTTGCTTTTACTCCCAAAATATGATTTCTACTAAGTCTAGTATTGCCCAGTAGTTGGTTTTTATGATTTTAGTTTTTGTTTTCAGTATTGGGTGTTGAATTCATGGACTGAGTTACATCTCCAGTCCTTTTTATTATTATTAGTTTTTAGTTTTTAGGCAGGATCTTGCTAAGTTACTGAGACTGGTCTCAACCTGGGATCCTCCTGCCTCAGCCTCTCAAGCAGCTGGGAATACAGGCATGGGCCATCATGCCCAGCTGCCCAGTAGCTTTTCACTCTTGTTTTTTGAGGGTGACTTCTCTTTCTTGGAAATTAAGCAACAGGACCCAAATACCCTAACCATAAGAGCTTAAAATTCCCCAGGAAGAATTAGATGTGGTTAAAAAAGAAGAAGAGAGAAAACACTGGAACTTACTTGAACTGTAATTAACCTGAAAATGGAATGTGGGGGAGAGGTAACTAGGAAAACAGAGAGCAAAGCAGAATGTCTCAGCATATTTCTTGCACTATGCAGGGCAGAATGTAGCTTCATTTGGGGCCTGTGTTTATCAAACATTTTTTTAATTATCTCCTGTGAATTTGGCTATAGAAATTTCCAGTTTGCTGATTCAAACATATAGACTCCTTGGCCCTTACATTCTTCTTCTAAGTGAATTACTTTGGCATTTCCAGTTACACACCAGCCTTCTAGCATTGCACCTCTCTCGAGTGGTAAGTTTACTTGACTACTCAAGTGTCTGAACCAACAGGGCTGAGCTGCTCGTTCCCAGCTGTGTGACTCCTCCCAGATAAGGCCTCTCTCTGAGGTTATACCTGGGCTTCCTGGATCCCTGTTCCATGGACAGCTTTATCTTCTCTAATGTTTAATAGAGTTTTATATCAGAAATAAGAGTACACAAATCATTTGAGTATGCCATCAAATTTTCTCACAGTAAACATATCCAGATAAGCTGCCTCCCTGTGAAGAAATAGAATGTTCCCAAACCTCCAGGAGGGCACCATGTGCTTCTGCTCTTACGCTCCTCAGATGTAACTACTATTCTGACTTTTACTACCATATGGTTAGATTTGGGGTGTTAGTTTCCCTTTAACATTGATTATGGGCACCTGGGTATTCTGAGTGGCTGCAGAGCATCAGGGTCCCTCTCGCTGAGGATGAGGACTGGGTATGCTCAGGAGGATGCTATAGGTTTATATGTCTCAAGCCTAAAATGATGGATTGAAGCCTGATCACCCAGCATGTAAGAATGTAACCTTATTTGAAAATAGAGTTATGTCATATGTAATTAAGTTAAAATGAGGTCACACTGGAGTTGGATAGGCCCCTTATCCAACGTGGCTGGTGTCCCTGTGAGGGCAGAGACATGGGGAGAGCACCGTGGAAAGATGGAGGATTGGAGTGATTTACCTATAAACCAGGGAATGCTCAAGTTTGCCAGCAAACCACCCAAGCTTGGAAGGGGCAAGGACAGATTTTCTCCTGCAATGTTCAGAGGGAGGATCATCTGGCCAATCTCTTGATTTCAGACTTCAAGACTCCAAAAGTGGGAGACAGTATATTTCAGTTGATTTAAGCCACCTAGTTTGTTGTGTTTTGTTCTGGTAACCCCAGGACAAAGAACGCCTTCCAGGGTTGGGTGCTCTGACCCCTGTTCTCTGTATTCCTGGGAATACACCTGGCCTGGGACCTGGGACCTGGGACCTGAGATTGCCTGACTGAGCAGTGGTTATACCCTGTCCAAACTGCTTTTCTCTGAACTGACTGACTCACAGACTGCCTGGTTCCTGCTGTGTGTGACATGTCCCATGGGAAGGCAGGAGTTTCAGTAGCCCTACATGGCTTTTCCTTCTTCTCCTCTCAGCTTTTCACTAACACTTTTAGATGAAGCCTCTTTGGTTTCCTGAGGTTCTCGAAGCTGAGCTTTTCACATCAGCCCTTGTACCCCTCATCTGGGTCTCTCCAAAAATATCCTTCTCCATCCTCACGGACACACACTGGGGCCATATCCCTGATGCAGTTTCTCCTGGTTTCTCTGTTCAAAGTCATCTTTAACAAGAAGGAAAGAAGGAAGGAAGGAAGGAAGGAAGGAAGGAAGGAAGGAAGGAAGGAAGGAAGGAAGGAAGGAAGGAAGAAAGAAAGAAAAAGAAAAGAAAGAAAAGAAAGAAAGAACACTCACTGTATTTTTAAAATGAAATGCCACTTTTTCAAACAGGTTGGTATGTTTTAAATGAAATCTTCATTTTTCTGCACTTAACGCATATCAAAGTTCAGTTCTCATTTGAAATAATAAAAAAGTCCCTAGATCCTGGAGCAGGCCAACCATTAGATTTTCATTAGTAATAAAGAACTACATAGAGCTTATTAGGCCCCTGAATATACTTTCTTTAGCAGAGGTTGGTTTCAAACCACATTACAACTTTTCTATTTTTTTAAAATTTGGACTCAGTTTTTGGCATTAGGGGAATCACAAGGAGGGTACTGTAGTGAAATCCCCAGGGTGATTCCATGGGCTCTGGCCAATTCCTGCATTCTGCAGTCCTGCCCTCCCTTGGGGACATAGGGACTCTACCGGAGACATTTCTTTTAAATGCTCTTAGCACAAACTGTCCTTTAGTCAGTCTCTGACTTCCCCAGCCTGGAGTGATTGCAGAGTGGATGTGTACTCCCCAACTTCCTCTTCCCTTTTGTGCAGAAGCCAGCAATTATTACTCATCACTATGGGAAAGTTTTCAAGTTGTTAAAAAACATCACAAACTTAGGAAACTTTCGGAAATTTAAGTGATGACAGTTTTGGTTTCTGGTCTATATGCTATTCATTATTCTCTCGTTAGGATCCTTTCAGCTTCCAGTTTCTGGTGTTTACTCTTCGTAGATCTTTGGAGAGGGAGTTTTAGACTGATCATATCTTATGTATAATATACAGATTTTGCATAATTGAAAAATTATAAAACAGTGCTCTTTCAACCTATAGTTAGTTAAGAGGTCACAGGTGTTTATATTGTGTTTAATGCTTAACTGTGTACTACGGGGAAGTAGCTTTAGTACCTCTGAGCTCAGTCCTTGCATCCTGTGATTCCATGGTCCATGACAGATGGATAGTAAATATCCTGACTTGATTTGTGAATGAGTAGACAAAGATGGAGCTGCTCCATTTGCCTGGACTATTTTCTACAAAAAAAAAAAAAAAAAGTGTGAATGAATTTTGGTGCCGTTCAGGATTGCCTTCTCAATCCTGGGAGTTCTCAGCCCACGAGGATTTCTGGGGCTTGAACCAGGGAACTTCTAGCTGACTTCCCCATGGAATGTGCTGAAATATTTTCTAGTTGTTTGTGAAAAGGGACCAAATAGTTGACTCCATGGGAGCCCCAGTGTGTGCTGGTGTTAACTTCTTCCATTGGCAGCCCAGATTTCTGTTTTTATTTATGTTCTTAGGGATGGTGTACACTTTATTGGAAATTGGCTAGAAGAGACTTTTCTTCCTCCTTCTCAGAAAAGAAATGACTCTCTTCAATTTCATTTTTTTTTGTATTTTATTGACTTATTTCATAGTGTGAAGAATACAGTCATTATTTTGAAGTATCTACCTTTTGAGGTTTTCTCAGGTTCTTCTTTATAAAAACTAGTATTAAAAGTATAGGAATTCTGTAAATGAATCTTTATATGTAACCCTGCCTTTAGTTTACATTTAATAATAAACCTGGTACAGTGTCCTTGATATAAAAATCACCATTAATGTAAAACCATCATTGTTTATAGTTATAGCATTTTTAGGTCTAACCATTTCAATATCCCAGAACAAATATTTTATTGCTTGGTTTAATTTTTCACTTCTAGAACATTTTCTCTTGTAAGTATTAGGCACTTTGCATTCTTTGATTCTAAAAAAGTTTGGTAACCTTTCTGTAAAGTCATGCCTTGGATTATTTTCTGGTCAGAACAGAGGACAAAGTATCCAGAGAAAGGTTTGGTGTGTTTATCTAAACACCAGGCTGATTGTTCTGTCCGGCCAGTGCAGTTATCATGAAGAAAAAGTGGTTGTAGTAAGACTATTTTCAATACTTACTTTCTCTTCATTATGTTTTGTTTCAATAGAAATGTTTGTCAGCTTTTATCCTGTGACCAAAATACCTGACAGGAATACTTTAGAGGAGGAAAAAATTATTCTGGCTCAAGGTTTCAAAGAATTCCGTCCATGGTCCGCTGGCTCCAAGGCAGAAACACCATGGTGCAAGGGTGTGGCAGAGGAAAGCTGCACAGCTCCTGGCAACCAGGAGACAGAGAAGGGAGTGGGGAGAATCCCTTCCAGGCCTCTCCCTCCAGTGACCTTCCTCCAACTTGGCCCTACCTCCCAGTAGTCCTCTCAGCAGCTAATGAACCCTCATGATGAATCCCTGCCTAAAAGCCCCACCTCCAAACCTTACTACATTGGGGTCCATGCTTTCAATACAAGACTTCTGGGGACATTCCAGATCCAAACCATTCCAACAGGGTTATTATAGATTCACATAAACTAGAAGTTTATTTTCTCAGTTTAAATACTACTTACTTTTATTTTCAGAGATTCATCTAGTTTAAATATCTAGGTATTTTTATATAACTTGAAACGTTTATATTTTAGATAGAAACTGTTTGAAAAAAAATTTTAATCTTAAAGTATTTCTAGCAATTTGAAGGATTAGATGACAAAGCAACCTGTTTTTACTGGATTGGCAAGAAGGTATTTGACTCTAAAATAACATTTAAATAAGCACTTCTCTGAAAACAACCTAAATGTCTACTCTAGGAAATAGATCACTGTGTGAAATATTTGATTGAGAGAATGCTCTATGGCATTTGAAAAGAATAAGCCAGACCTTTTGCATTATATGGTAGACCTTAAATACAGTAGAATATTATGTTGGCTAGGTAAATTTTAAACATCATTTAAAATGACATCTTATACTATATAACTTTTATGAATGTGTGTGTATGTAAATAAAAAGTGGATTGGGTAGCTATCAAACTTAGGATAGTGATTTTTCCTGGAGAAGAGAACATAAATCTATTTTTAAAAATCCAAGAAGATATGCTTATTTTGGTTAATAGCTTCCTGGAAATTTATTCCATTAACATTTAAACAATCTGTGTAATACTTTCTAACAAAGTAGATTCTAACTAATAATTATACATTTGTCAAGACTCTGGGAGTGAGACTGGGTTATTGTTTGTCTTCATATTTCACTGTGTCATTCTGTGAAAAATGAAAATTAGCAGAATGAACCCTGAACATGAGCAAATCTCCCAGTTGAGCTTCCTGGGAAGCTGAAGTAACGTCCAGGTCAGGAATAGACTCCGGCAGCATACTGCCTGGACCTGAATTGGCCTTAATACCTTTTAGCTTGAGACCTTGGGTGAGTCATTCTTCAGGTCTGTTTCCTTACCTGTGTGATGAGAATAGCGCCCGTCTCAGTGCTTTTGGGGGGATTGTGTGAACTGGTGCATGTGAAGTGCATGTGTAGGCATGCAACGCAGATCAGCTCTTATTACTTTCACCACCACCCTTGGCACCAGTAGGCTTAGTTCTTCCAGGATACCTTTTCCATTCTTACCTCAGAATAGTAGTCAGTGCTGTTTCCTATTGTCTGGAATGTTGTTTCTTACCACTCTGTTTCATCTGGTTCACTTTTGTTCATCTTTCAAAGATGCTTCCTGTCCTTCCCTACCTAGGTCAGTTCCTACTTTGTTAATCATGCCACACCTGTAATTTGATAATTGCTTGTGAATGACTTGCTGATGTCTGCCTCTCTTGCTTGGTCGTAAATGTCTTTCTTCTTCATGACTGTATCACTGGTGCCTACAACAGTGTCTGGCATCAAGGAGCACTGGGAAATTCTGTATTGAAAAAATCAACAAGTTATTGTAGAAGGTAAGAACACCATGCAGAGATAGTTTATCAAGAAGTGAATTTGACTCAGGTCTGGATTGCTGGTAATGGGAAATGAACATTTTGAGCCAATGGGAATGATGGTCTTTTAACATGAATGTGTTCACTGGCTCTTGCAGTTATCAATTTTCCTACTTTCAACTGTGTCCTCTTCAGTCTCACATTTATTCCTCATTATGTAAAGAGGTCACGCAGAAGAAAACTGAAGCAACATTCAAAAGTTTCCTCAATTCCTAAGATAAAGCTTAGCGTTAAATTTACGTGATTTCTAAAGCTATTTCCATGCTCATGTGCAGTTAAATGCTTTAGACCTAAATATTAAATGATGATGTGTGATTTCCAAATAAAAAAAAAGAAGTGAATTTGACTCAATGCACTTTGCCTTAAGTATTAATCCACTGATATTAGGAAGTAAATTTAAGATTATATGGTTTCATATATATTGCATGTATTGATTTATTTGTGATAATAAATTATAAGGTGCTCCAAATTAAGACCTGCCTCATATTTTGTTTTTACATTTTTTGTTTGTAGATGGACACAATACCTTTATTTTGTTTATTTAGTTTTTTTTACATGATGCTGGGGATTGAACCCAGTGCCACAAGCATGCCAGGCAAGGACTCTACCACTGAACCACAACCCCATCCCAAGATCTGCCTCATATTTGTAACTTGGCTTTAGGAGATCATCTAATGGATAGTGGTTATAAATACTGTCACGTATTTTCATTTGCTGCGAAAAGTAGGACAGTTTCCAATGCTGGAATTTTAAGGTTTAATATTTCCTTATCTAATTACTCACTCTTAACTCATTTTTTTTTCTTTTAAAAATAGCAGAAGAGGTACACAAGAAAAATTCAATGATAGGAGATATTTCAGAAGGGCCAGAATAATCTAGGCTCATTTCAAATGAACTGACAGTAGTTTGAAAAGGGCACTTTTATAAGTCTAATGGAATTTATTTGTAACTTTTATGCAAAGCAAAGCAGTAAATCTTTTGGAAGGGGGACTTTTACAGTCAGGGAAAATGGAGGAAACTGGTTCCCTTTTATTTTTAGATTTTTGGGGGGGTACTGGGGAATCAAACACAGGGCTTCCTGCATTCCAGGCAAGTGCTCTAACACTGAACTAAAACCGCAGTTGCCTGGTTCCTTTTTAATGTAGGATTATTTAGTATGGGGAGAACTGTAAGAATACTTTCAATTTTGAGGAAGAGCTGTGTATTCAGGTATCCGCATGCTCCAGGAAAGGTATCACTTAGGATTTATAACTTATTGACAGCCCGAAGTTTTTAGATAAGTTGAGGAGCAGAACAAAGTAAGACCAAGCAAAAACCTGGACTTTGAAATCATTGAAGAAATTCTTATGGTTCAGATGGGTGGTAGGGATCTGAATGCCAGAGCTAGGAAAATAATACAAAGCCCCACACTGACAAAGACTACAATTTGTGGCCTTGAGAGACTCATCCTCTTTAGAGACATGATTTTGTAATGGAAATCACTGAGAAAAATTACTTTACAGCCATTTTTTTTTCTTTAAACCTCTATGTTTCTATTAACTGTAGAATATTGAAATGAATTTTTCCATTCATTCGTTGTTTTCAGTTACTTTCCAAGCTCAGATTAAAATAGCAGGTACCACATATTTAGAAACTTTGTGTAGCAGCACCAGGAAGCTTGCTGTTAAGTGCAGATAATCACACCTGTGATTCAGACCTGTAATTCAGAATTGGTAAGTGAACGAGGTACTCACATGATCCAATGGAGATTAAGATTGAATAAGCATTGCTCTACAAACCCCTGCCAAGGGGACCTTAGAGAAAAATATCTTTAGTAATGGGTGACCCATTATCCAGCCATGCAACATATTATTATCTTTAGGCACTCTAAATATGAGCAAGTTCTTCCTAGTACAGAGTTCAGACTGTACCTCCTTAAATTTTGAATTCCTTGACCTTGGCTTAACCCCATGGAAGCCTTCAGAACTATGCTAATTTCTCTTCTTCATGAAGGCCATTCAAATATGAGACTGGGCATCTTGTTTCTTTCCTTGATTTAAGTTTCTCTGGGTAAAACTGAAGCCCCATCCTTACTCTGTCCGGTTAGACATTGCTTGAGTTTTCTTTTCCTACTTATTCTGACTAAATAATCCTAAAGAATCCTTCCAACTTGTGATTGATCTTTTACTCCAGTTAGTAATAAGTGATAGTGGATAGAAGATACTAGAAACTTATAGTTCTTTATGTTCACTTGGGGACAATAATTCTGATGCACAAATTTGTCATGTACTGTTAATTTCTTTAGGTTCAAAATTCTCATGATGAAGAGTTCTCCTCTATTATAAAGGGAGCCACAAAAGAGTACCACTTTGCTTTTCTTCTAATTTCTAAATGGATCAATACTTAGCACTTCAAAAGTGAAATGTATATAAAAATATATGAAAAGAATAATTTTGTTTTTCTGTATAAAGATTAAGATCTATGCACTTTCATTAAAAAAATCCCCTGTATTGCACAACTCAGACTATCAATTAACATACTTTGTCTCCAGTACCTGTAAATCAAGTATCACATTCATACAACAGATAGACATTATCTCAGTGTACTCAACTTTTAAACAGTTTGTTTTTTCACTTGCTGGAATCTTTTTGCATATTACTATGTAATTTTCATAATAATCAAGTATAATTATTACCCTATTGAGGACATCAGATTTATTAGTGACTTCTGATACAAAATATTCACCAGAGTTTTGTTAGTTTTGCCTTTTGATATTTGTTTCCTAAGAATGTTTTAAAAAACACATATAATTTCCAACAGAAAAGAACATGCAGTTTTTGTTGTTAATTTTTGTGTCAATGTTAGTCTGTAAGAAAAGTTATAGTAGGAGCAATGTGAGAATGTTTTTCAACTTTTTTTTTTTTTTCAGGAAGTGGTCTACACATTCTGACACTAGTTGCTCTTGTTAATTCACCCACACTTCCTTCCTGCTTTCTTCTAGATATTTCTGGGGGTTTTTTAAACCTCTTTCTTCTGCTCTCTTCTTCCTTTCGTCTTAGGATTTTGAGAGAAATAGCTCCTTCTCTCACCTCTGCATTTGGCAATAAAGCTTTGTATGTGTGGAGAGAGGTTGAAAAATAAGACAGATGGTTCTTTCATTACCAGGTTGCTTTGGGTTAATTGAGCTGGATATGCTATTTTTCTGAAGGAGACTGAGAGGGATCCTTTGGAAGACCAGTCAAAAACAGCAGTAATATAATATGTGCTATTGATTTGGCTGTTGAATTTTTGGTTTGTTTCATTTTGATTTTGTATTTGGTAATTTTATTATCCTTTAAAGCAGTTGGTAGATCAGAAGTGAATTACTAAAATAGTATTTTCATTACAATTTTTTTTAATGACTTCAAATTTTTCTTGGGTATCGTAGGCTTTCTTAAAAGTAAGCTATCTTCATGTTTTATTTCAGCACTTGCAAGGGAAGAAACAGAACAACCCTGGATCATTTTTGGTAGAAGGCCTCAACAATTTAGCAGAGAGCCTCCCGAGCCTTCACATCCGGGTCCCACACTCTTCATCTTTAGGAATAGAGAGCCTTTGAGAAACAGATTCCTAACAGTGCTGGTAAGCAAAGACAACACTATCATTATCTTAGATTCTTTCCATGTAAGTATGAATATTTGAAATGTTCTTATACAGCGTTTCTATATCTAGCAGGTGATGTTAAAAACCCCTCTGTTTATACAGCTGCTTGTTATTTGCCCTTTTACCAGTTTTGCAGATGGCCGGGAGGCCCATGAGAATGTTAGTATAACCATCAAGGCTTTTTCAGCATGTCCCAAAGTCAGGCTACATAAATTTTTAATGTTATTTTTATTTTAAATCCAAATATGCCTTCTTTGGGGCTGTTCTAGACCAATAAGGAAGTGAGGAGTAAGCAAACTGAAGTTAAAATTACAACATCACTTGCAATGCAAACATTGTAGAAATTCTGCTATTAACAAACTATATAATTTTGGGCAAGAGATTTGCACTCAATATGACCTCGCTATCCCACTTCTTAGTATTTACCCAAAAGAACTAAAATCAGCATACTATGCTGATACAGAAACATCAGTCTTCATAGCAGTGAAAATCACAATAACCAAGTTATGGAACCAGTCCAGGTGCCTGTTAACTGATGAATGGATTGAGAAGATGTGTTAAATATACACAATGGAGTTTTATGCAGCCATAAAGAACAATAAAATCATGGCATTTGCTGGTAAATGGGTGGAACTAGAGACTATCATGCTAAGTGAAATAAACCAGACGCAAAAAGTCAAGGATAGAATGTTTTTTCTCAAATGTGGAAGCCAGAGCAAAGTAAGAGGAAAAGGGGGAGGATTTACATCTCATGAAAATAGAAGGAAGATTAGTTGAGTAGAGGAAGGAGCTTGAGGGGGAAGAAAGAATGGGAAAAGGGAGGAAATGCAGAATAAATTTGACAAAATTAGGCTATATACCTGTGTAAATATACCACAATTAATTCCATCTTTATATATCTATAAAGCACCAATGAAAATACAATTAATAAATGAAAAGAAAACCACTAGAAGAAAATGGTGAAGGAAAAGGGGAGGGAAAAAGGAAGTAGTGGGAACTGAAATGGAGCAAATTAAATCCCATGCATGTATGATTATGTCAAAATGAATCCCACTATGATGTGTAACTATAATGCATTAATAAAATCATTTAGAAATGGAGAGAGAGGGAGAGGGAGACACTTGCTCTCCTGGGCCTTGTTTTCTTCATAGAACTAATTCTAATTCCCTTTGTATTTAAAGGCAGCAATTAGTAGTAATTAATTTCATTAAAGTGCCCTGAAACAACTTTGTTATTCTCCTTACCATTCCTGAAGCCTAATGCACAAATTGAGGACACCAGCTTATTACCTTTTTTCTAAGGTTTAAAACAAAAATGCCCCCCAGAAATTAGCTATATGTTTAACCTACTGATCTTGGTAGTCTTTCTGTTTCATTAAGGTTCATCCAAGAACTGTTATTCTAGCAAATTTGTTACATTGCCATCTTGTTTGGCCATCTTTTTATAAAGGATTCATATTGACAGAGAACTTTGTGTTTTTGTGATCCTGGCAAATTTGAATATTCACAATGCTCTTGGAATTTTGTCCTTAGAAGAATCTAGCTCTTGCGTGTTCACACTGAGATTATTTGTGTTGGTTTCAAACCCCTTTCCCAGCATAGTCCTGAGCCACTTATTGGACTTGCACAACACTTGACTGCTCAAGGGTGGAAATGGGGCTAGATCCTCATATTTCTTACTGCCTGGAACCTCTAATTTAAATAGAATCTGGCTTGTACTCGGGATGATTTGTGCATCTGGCTTTCCTGTCAATCTTTACTTTTATTATAGATACCTATTTGCCAACTCAAATTATTTGTAAAGTTCTTGATTCTTTTTCTTTAAGATATAAAGTTGAAATTCTGGTTATACACCTGAATTTGTTATTTGTTTGCCTTTACTAAGTTTCAGTGCAGTTTTATTATTAAAAGCATAGAAGGATGTATTTTCTATAGTCAGAAATAAGGCCTAATTCTAAGCTGTTTTGCTGAGAAATTACACCATTTTGAATGTCTTTCATTTTATATTGAGAAGTGGATTAGGAAGACTTCATCTCACAGATACTTTGAAATGTTAAAATTAATGTGCAGAAATAATAACTACCACAGTAATGGAAACTTAATTTTTTGAGGCTGTTATTTGCACAATGCCACAAGTTCCTTAAGATCTTTACCAGGATGTTTCAAAGCTCATTTTTTTTTTAGTGAAGTCTTGGTACACAGCAGCTAGTACTTCACTAGTTTGAAAAGAGAATTAAGACAAGATTAGATGAGTCCTTCCATGTGCCAGATACTTAGATGCTTTATATTTACTATTTACAATAGCCTTATTAGGTACTGTTGTTATTGTACATTTTATAGAGGAAACTGAAGTAATACAGAGGCTGAGCAAATTTCCAGGATTATACAACTAGTCAAAGGAAGAATCAAATTCAGGGGGTTTGATGGTTAAGCAGGCAATCTTAGCACCTACCTACACTGCTGTCTACAAGAACAGATTGCATACAGAAAATGAAGATGAGAAGTAAAATGGAAGAAACAAATGATTGAAGCCTTAAATGCTAGGCTTAGTGATTTGTATGTTCATTTGGAAGACAGTGAGAAGCCAGTGAAAGTTTTCCTGTGGGGTTTGTGACAAGAGGAGAGCTGAGCATTGAGAATTTTCTGCCAGGTATAAATAACACATGGGCCAGTTTAAGGGAGAAGATCAGAGATCATTGCGAGTAGCTGAGGTAAAAAGTAATGAGAATGTGGCTTTAAAAATAGCTTTAAGATAACAGACTGAGAGCACCTGTGCTGAGGTGGGCAGAGGCTGAAGAGATCTAGAAGCTCAGACAGAGAAGTTTCTTGAGACCTGGGCTGGTGCCGTTCCCCCCAAGAAGAAGTGGTTCAGGAATCGAACACCATGGAGATCAGAGAGGACTGGAATGAAATAAAGACGGGTGGGTTTAGCAATAGCCATTAATTCACTCCTTTATTGACTTGTTTCCTTACTCACAGAATAAGTAAATACTATTGTGCTGGAGGGGACCCTACATAAAAATCTCTCTATACTGTAAACTCCATTACTTACTGGCAAGATCGCCTTTGACAAGTCTTAAAATTCTTTGCAATTTCGATCCTGGTATTAAGATGTTACTCTGTCTAAACACATTTAACTCTTCTGGTCTTTCTAGCTCTAAGGTTTGTAATTCTTGGGTCCAAGTTGTAAATAGCAATAATTGGAAATATTGTTGTACATGTTTGGCCAGTGATTCATTTGGCACTTTTAGGTGAATAAGCAGAAGCAGAATGAAGTGTGTGCTGTAGATGTAAAGTGAAGAGAGGAGTCCTACCAGTGGTATCCCAATGATACGGGAGCAGATGGAAGGGTAAAACTGGAAATAATGTAGGATGGACAATATCCAGGGAATTAAAAAAAATTTTTTAAAAATAAACCAAACATTCCCTAGAATGGTGAGAAATTTTTGTAAGTCACTGCTCTTCAAAGAGAATCTGGCTAGTTTCTTCAGAGAAAATTCTGTTGATTAGAAATTTTAAAAGGTCAAGCCCCAAGTACTTGTTTAAAAGATGTACCTTGGGACTTAGAAGGAACTTCTAGTTCCCCTCAAAAATATTTTTTGTGAAGCCCTGATCCTCCCAGTGTGATTCAGTTCCTCTCTCCCTGGTCAGTGCTTCTCAAACACTGGGATCACTGGAGGACAATCTTGTTAAAATGCGAATCCTGACCCTATGAATTGCAGGGTGGGGCTGAGATTCTGTAGTTCTGCCACCCTCCCAGGTGATGCCGATACTGCTAACTCATGAACCACACTTTTGAGTAGCAGAGATCTAGACTATTTTGCTTTACTTCTCATTACAGATAATCAAAATAATTTTGAATCAGTGTCCCTTAGCTCCTTCAAGGACTGTGAACCCTATTTTTCATAACCTAACTTAGAGTACATATGCAGTATGCATGTGTGTAAATACATATGCCTATCTCTTATTAATGTTAATAGATTAAGAGATTCTTACTTTGGTCAATGATTTGTATTATTCAACATCCTCAATAATTTGTATAGTTATAGGTAGGTGGTTTTCTTTTTAACTGAGAGGTTGAAGTAAATGTGTTAGAAAATGGGTACTAGAATATGATATAAGATTTTCAAGTTAAGTTAAAATACATTTGCTATATGACTTATGAAAATGTATTTCCACCCAGAGAATTGTACTTGAATATTCTATGCAGCTTTATTTACAATAACCAAAAATTGCTAGGACATTAAATATTTATTGAGTAGTGAACTAATAAATTGTGGTGTGCCATACAATGACATGGTACTTAACAATAAAAGTAGATGATCTTCTGGTAAAATCTGCAACATGGACAGCTTTTTCAAAAGCATTATACTAATTGAAAGAATCCACATACTGTGTGATTGCATTCATGTGAAATTTAAGAAAAATTCAATTGCAAAACTGTAGTGATAGAAGATCAAGTTGTTAGGGGCCAGGGAATAGGGGAAAGGAATTGACTGCAATGAGGAACAAAGCAACTTTGGGGGTTGATGGAAATGTTTAGTATCATGACTTTGGTGATGGTCACATGAATGTATACGTTCTCCCAAACTCATCAAATTATGCACTTAAAAATGGTGAATTTTATTGTATAAAATTTTATTCCAATAAAGGTCATTTGTTTTACAAAAGTAGCCATAGTTATTATCTGTTCACAATGCCTAATACTTTTTTGGAAATTGATATTTTATCAGTAGGATATTAATTAACATAAGAAAATAGAAAAAAGTATCCACTCTTAAGAGAGGTAGGGCCTGGGGAGAAAACTTTAATACACAAAAGTTCCCTTAAAAGCTTCTTTGTCATTTGCAGTGCATCTGAGTCCAAAGCAAGAGATCTTGAAAACAGGAACTCGAGTTCATTTATTTTTAGCTTGTGGTATAGTTGCTATTAGTTGAATGATTGTAGTGTGTCTAGCTGTGCTATTAAAAAACATTCTGCTGAAAAGCCATTTCTCTCATTTTCATATTCTTTGCAGTCAGTGCACATTTTCTGTAGAAGATTTGGTCATCTGCTTTGGCAGTAAGGGCTTAGATTCAATTAGAGATGAAAAGATCTGTCTACATATGCTCAGGACAAAATCTGGCAAAAGCTCTGGCTTTCTTGACAGACTGCAGAGAAGGGGGTGTGTGTATGTGTGTGGTCGTATATCAAAGCATTCATTGAGGCATTGGGGGAGGTGAGGAAAAGAGTTAATTGTACATGGTCCCTGTTTACTTCCATGCAGGAAGAAAAGAGCTATGTATTTAGCAGTCAATAAGAATTTATACAGTTGGTTCAACTTGCTGAAACTACTCAAATCTGCTTTTTGGAAAGAGCATAAATTAATTTATAATTTCTGCTAATTTATTCAATAAATGTCAGGGGTTTTTTTTCTTAATTTGTATGAAATAACAGTAGATCATACTTTCAAATTTAATTTTCAGGTGTAATAGTGCATGTCATTTAACTCTACATGTGCTATTCTTTATTTCTTTATTCTCAAATTCTATTGAGAATTTTCAGATCCTTCCAGCAGAATATTCCATCAACCACATCAACCAGACTAATTCCTGAAGATTTATCTCTTTACTTGTGAACTGAATGGGTTCTGGCGACTACTTTGAGTATTAAACATCTCTAGCAAAGGGGTGATAATACCCTTGACCTAATTATTATGTGGAAAAAGAGCTTGCTGGCATTTAATAAGTGCTTGATAAACTATGCTCTTTTTACACCTCCAGAGGATAGAGGTCACTGGTATATAAAAAAGGCTGCCCATACATTGGGACTATCCAATAAGAAATAAGGACCACCATACTTTAAAAAGGGGTTGTGAGTTGAATAGGACTGAGCCCTTTACATCTATCACTGTGAGGTTCTGTGCTTATCCATTAAGGCTTGGGTTATATGCATATGACCAGGTCTAGGAGGCTTAGGCTTAGAGGACCTGTGGGTTGGGACCAAAAGAAACAGACATTAATGCAAGGCTGGAGCTGGAGGGTCTGTCCTCGGTTTGTTTACACAGGTTTGTTTAACATGTCCTAGGCATGTTACTATAGAGAATAATCACAGAACTGAGTTGTAAGTACAAAGAGGAAGGAAGGAAGGCTGCAAAATCTGTTGCAGCCTTGAGCATGTGTCAGTGTGAGCTGAGGACCCGCAGAGACCTGAAAGGAGGAAGGCTTTTCAGAGGGCTGAGTAGACACTAATGTTAACAAGGCCACCAGGTGAGGGTGTGGAGGGAAGCCGTGAAGACAGGCACCTACCTGGCTAAGGGATAAGTTGTGGCTGAAATCTAGCTGCTGTCAATATAATAGATATTGGGTACCCACAGGACTATGTGGAGCTGTTATTTTCTAATTTGCACAAAAGTACAAGTTACTGTATAGTGCTAAACACCATACTAGATGTGAGAGGAGACCCTGTAGTGGAAAGATAAAGTCATCTGTCACTGAGGAAGCAGGAAGCAAAAGGAAGCCTTGCTATAGACTGGCTTGGACATGGTTTAGGATCTTAGATACAAACATTGAAAGTTTTGCTGAAAAGCTCCTGAAGCCTAAGAGAAGAATACAGACATTACAAAAGTATGATATGATTTAAGAATATAGCAGCAAGAACCCAGTTTCAGTGGTTGTGATACCCAGGGTTGGCATGGGCTCCACAGGAACTGGACCAAACTACTGAGCTCCCTTTTCTGGGACCCAGATCAACCCCAGAGCCTGGGGTGGCTGTGTCTGAAGAAGGGCATTAGGAAGCACCTGAAACACCAAGGCCGTTTCTTCCTTGGTGTTATATAATATTTATTGAGATACTTTTGTACTGAGTGAGTGGAACAAAGTTTCCAGAATTCTTGCTGAATCTGATGTTTTTTCTAGCTGGTTGGGAAAACAAGTTCCCTTTGGTTTGAGAAAGCATTAGGAGAGTCTGAAAATAAAAATCTGACCATTTTTTTGAGTGTCATTCCTTAGGATTTGTTTTGTTTTTATAAACAATGCCAACATGGTTGGGAGGAGCAGAATTAGAATGGGGTTAGTAGCAATAGGGCTTTATTTCAGCAGAGTTTGTATCAAAAAGACTATAAACTTTCTGTTTTGCCAATTGATCTTAAATACATACTGTGCTTAAGGAGCTGGTAGAACTGACAAATTAGATGTCATGTTTAGTCTGATATCAAAAGAATGGGCCTGTGCTCCATTGTGAGAGCTCACCTCTGTGAGAGGCAGTATGGTTCAGGGAGTCTGGTGTGGCATATTGAGGGTTGAGTCCTGATTCTGCTACCTGTGAACTCGGGAAAATTATTGTACCTCTCAGACCTTCAGTTTCATCATCTCTAAAATAAAAATTGCAAGTTTACCACTGCCCTCACAGGATCATTGACAATATGACTGGAGATAATACACCAAAAGCATTCATCCGGCTTGGCACATGGTAAGCACTCATACTTCTCCATGGTTCAGATCAGCTGTTATTCACTGGGCTTGTGCCACGTACTAGGCATTTAAGGTAAAAAAGAATTAACACAAAGCATCTGGGATCTGTCTATTCAACAACTGTCTGCTTAGCCTCTTCTTTGTGACAGTGCTGTGTTAGAGTGCTAGAAATAAAATGCTAGAGAAGGCAGACAGGACTGCTCTTGTGGCACTTGTGGGAGTACTAACTGTAACATCTGTTATGGCCTCTGCAGTTCAGGAAATCTGTTATTTCTTTTTCCCTCTATGATATTGTACTGTACCCTACAAAGTGGTGTTTCCAAACTTTTGTGTACATAAGAATCAAATCAGAGGATGCTTGTAGGGGCTCCAGAATCAGCAGGCTAACACCCTCCACCCCACTGGTGCTAACCCTTGAATGCCGCCCTAGAGCTGCCTTCCCTTCACTGCTGGGTGAGTTGGCCTGTCCAAAACTGCACACACCAGCGGAGTACCATAAGGAGGTTTTAGATTAGAATTCTCCCTCATGCATTTTATCTTGATGATAGGATGACACCAGGAATAGAACTCTAAGAAATGGTCAGACTGAAAATCTATTTCTTTCTTCCTCAAACTATGCAATCTGAGACAACTCAACTTTAGAAACTTTCATTTCCTCATTCATCAAGAGAATCATATCTGCACACCCATTCGACAGGCATATTGTGAGCCAGATGTAAGTCAAATGATAGGCAAGCTTTGTATGAACTTCAGATCTCCCTACAAATAAAATGTACTTTTATTATTAAAGAGGAGGAAAAACCATTGCCGCAATGGAGCTAAGTTTGGTGTATACAGAGTATACATACTTAGGTTCCATATCAGAGTTTAAGAAGAAATGAACATTTGATCTCTGCCAATGAGTTCTGCTTTCCCTCTCTGCCCTTTATCCATGCTGTAGAGAAATTATTGCTTTGTGACAAACTTTATCAAGGATGTTGTAGGGCCCTGGTTTCAGAACCATCCGCAGTCCCCAAACTGACATCTGTTGTGCTCAATGTCAAGATCTTGAAACATGTTTGTATTGGTAATTGAAACTGTATTCCAGGATCTTAGGTATTTTTTTCCTTATTTTTATTTTTACAGACTGCATTTTGATTCATTGTATACGAATGGGGTACATCTTCTCATTTCTATGGTTGTGCATGATGTAGATTCATACCATTCATGTAATCATACATATACATAGGATAATGATGTCTGTCTCATTCCACCATTTTTCATACCCCACCACCTCTCATTTCCCTTTACATAATCTAAAGAAACTGTGTGGTATATATATATGTGCAATGGAATATTATTCAGCCATAAAGAATAATATTATGGCATTTGCAGATAAATGGATGGAATTGGAAACTATCATGCTAAGTGAAATAAGCCAAGTCCAAAAAATCAAAGGCCGAATGTTTTCCCTTAAGTATTTTTTTTGAAAGCACACACCCTATGTTAAATTCCAACTTGGTTTTCCTTTGACAAAAGCAAGATGGTCATCCATTTATAGAATTATAATTACAGAATTCATTTATTTGTGTTAGCTTTTTCCTGTGAACAAGCAGAGGAACCATACATGTTTATTACAAGGATATCCTGGCTGACCCTGCAATTTGAATATCAAAGGTTTAAATTGGCCATGAAATACTAGAGAGTAGCTAAGCTTCCTAACTTCTTCTTTTTCAGGTGCTGTATATAATGGCTCTTTAAGAGTGGTTTCATTTTACTTTTTGAAGGAAAAAAGAATTCTCTCTCACACTTCTTTGTTTTCAGTTAAACCACATATTACTCAATGAAAAACAATAAAACAATAACAAAATTCTTACCCATAACTCCATGCTCTGTAATACATAAATTGCCCAAAGAATATGGCTTAGGGGCTAGAGATATGAATTTTAAATGCTGACTTTTTTATCTAGGCTTTTATACATTGTCTTACCTTAGATGGAAATATATTTTTTAAAATTTGCGGATACTGGTAAGTTGCATCCTTGCTGAATATTTACATAAATTATATTATTCTTAGAAGAAACATAAATATTAAACGTGAATATTTGAGCAAGTTGTTGGGTGACTATTTTGGCTAATGGTAGATTGCCTTCCAGGACAGTGTAATGATCCAGTGAGGTAGAGGGTATGTTCTCACTTGTGAACATGTTAGGACACTTGGGCTAGAAGAAGCAAACAGGCTTACCCAAGGCCACCCAAGCCTCATGTGGAGTTTGGCTGTGAATCATGTCTTCTGATCTCCAAATAATGTTGACTCTTCCCAAGAATGATGTATAATAAATTAGAAGTATGTGCACACTGAAGTTTGTCCCTTTAATTCATTTGTTTATTTGGTTACTCCTGACATAGCATTCATTTCTAACTAATGTACAATAGTGGCATGTGGGAGTAGTGGCTGCACAGAGCAATAGTTGAGAGCAAGAGAGGAGCCCGAGAAATCTCAGCTAGATAATTACTGCAGCTTAGGGACTGCTAAGCAAATAACCCCACACTTTCATTAGCTCCAGAGGGGCTCAACTCAAAAATGCCAGCACAAATATGATGTTTGTTAAGATTATCTTGCCTCACCAAGAGAAGCTCAAATTATATTTAGTGTATTCCACTTAAAAAGGCCAGGAGGGGTTTAAAGTTTTTAGATAAACTTATTTTTTTCATATTATCATTGGTGCATTATAACTGTACATAATGGCAGGATTCTTTGTTTTGTATTTGACATGCACACATTGCACTTGAACTTATTTACCAGTGAAAGTGTGGCAACATTACTTTTTTTGGAAATGTATCCAACCAGACTTGCACTTACTATTCTGCATTGCTGTGACTGAGATTAACAGATATGGATAGGAGTGAGAGGAGTGACACAATTGTTTAGATGAACCAGAAACTAGGTAAGGGAGGCAGAGAGATAGCATACCTATTTAAAGTCCCATGCACTGAAATAGAAGATTTATTATGGAACCATATATCAAATTTGTCTTTTACATTTAATCACATATGAAAGTCGAAGTTCTTCATTTCCATTTTTGAAGTGAAGAGTGGGGGAACTAAACAAATGTGTTAGAAAGGTTTTTTAAAAATATATTTAATGAAGGTTTTTTACATTTACATTCTAGAGAGGAATGTGTTCAGATTTTTGCACATATGCGGTGAATAATAACACCAATTCAATACCAAAAGTAAGCAAGAAATGAGGTCAATGTACCTGTGTAGAAAAATTGATCACCTAAATGTACATAAAAATTGAGAATGTCAGAATTATTTTTCAGTAGGTTTTCCCCCTCAGGTTTTTCAAAATTAGAAAAAGGACTCATGAAAATCATAAGGTATGACATTTAAAAGCCACTTAAAGCATTGAATAAATATCTTAAGGTACAATATTCATTTTCTTTTGAGTGGAAGAATATGGATATTCAATGTTTCCGAAAAGAAAATTTTGGTATACACATGTATGAAATTTTGTTCTGAAGGAACTTTTCTTTCTAACCTAACTAAAGAAAGTGGTAGGGAAGGCCCTAGCTTTGAATCCATGGAACTATTTATTGGTCTAAACACATACCATGTTATATTGATGAGTTGATGAGGAGAAGCAGAAAAAAAATTTTCATTCTGCACATTGAGTATTTTCAAATTTACAAATCTACGTCATTTTTTTCTGTTCCCTCTTTGTATGTTTATTTGCTATGACTTTATATTTGAAGCATTATAAAAAAACTATCTAATGATCACCCCTTTTCTTTGGATTTTGTCTTGTATTTCAGGTGGGCCAGCCATGAGAGGCTACGTCGTGGCCATATTCCTCAGTGCTGTCTTCCTCTATTATGTGCTGCATTGTATATTGTGGGGAACAAATGTCTATGGGTAAGTTTCATTTTTTGCTACTTCAACACAACTCCCAAAGTAGTCTTTCACACAAACTCACTCCTCAAATCATATTAGAGGGACCTGTTTTTAAAAATCCTAAAGCATTGTAACATTTTGAATCTTTTCTAAGTTTCCATTGTAATTGTCTAAGTCTTATCATTCCAGTTCTCATAGATTAGTATCTCTAACAATTTAAAAACTTATAAATAACAGTACTCTTTATTGACTCTGCAGTGAAGCAGGAGTGTTTACCATCTTTTGGACATAATATTTGTATTTATACAGTAGTTCATCTCCTTGAATTAATGGAGTAATTCTTAGTCTCAGTGGCATTTGACTTGTGGGGCTTAAAATGCTTACATAGGAGATTATTGATAAAATGTAAACACTACATTTGGTTTCCTTTGTTTGAAATGTTTGATGAATGATGATATATATATTTAAAAAAAATAGCTTGACTTGATAATATCAACCCCCAAACTTTGAAGAGGCATAGATAATTTTTCTGCAGAGAAAATCTCTATAAATAGGTTTTATCCTTTTCGCCATTGTCAGTCCTTTGGCTAAGAATAATGTTTTGATGACCTTTAAATCCTAAGTGGAGGGCAGTACTCAACTAGGTCAAAATACATTCCATGGCAACTTCCTGTCTTAGACAAAAGATCAGTATTCTTTGTTAATGTTTCAATAGTAGATCTTAGATCTTAGACTATGTTTCTAGCTTATGCTTAGAAGATAAAAATATTGATGGTTCTATAACTAATTTTATCATTGGAAAATTACAGTACTTTTCTTACAAGGAAGTTAGGCATATAGCTACTGAAACAACAACAACAACAACAAAAAACAAAAACCCAATGCCATTGGGCTAGAGAGCTTCGAAGTCTAATTATCCATTCAACGAGGATCATACCACAGTGGTCTCTCCCTCCATCTCTGCCACATCCTTTTTATCCCACTTTTAGTAGTGAGAGAGGAAGAACAGAGAAAACAAAAACCTGTTAAATTGTTACTTTCCTTTAGATCCTATTATTTGTCACAGGAGAAAGGATAAAATAATAAAAAGGTCAAATACAACACAGTCTTTTGTCATCATATCTTGAGGAATATCCAAACTAAGCAAACACATTCTTACAATCACAGAAAGTACCTAGGGAGTTATCTCAAATGAGTGTGTGTACCATGAATTTGATTCTTTAAAAAAATATTTAAGATGGTAATTGTTTTCACTTTAAAAGTCACCCAGAGTTTATCTTTGCAATATCCTGAAGTAGTTTGTTTTCTGTTTTAATGACCTTTGAAGTCCAATAATATATATCACTTTTTCCTCTAAACATAGGTCAGTGTTGACATCCTGATGGCCCATATCTTCCTTATTTGTTAATCAAGGGGTCCTTGCCATTTGTACTCACAAAAGGTGTTTCCTTGCATAAGGACTTTATGAGCTTCATAGTTCAGAAAACTAGCGTTCTAACAATGGAGATTTTGTATTTAAAAAATTGAAAATTATGTTTATCCATAAATGGTTTAGTCTACTTCTTTCAGTTTTAATCCTGCTGATTATAGAAGAAAAGTGATTATTTTTATAGCATTTCTTCATACGATTGATAACTGTCAGTTTTTATATTAAGCTATTTCCTTCTTTCCTGGCTAGTCTGGATCCTGCTATCCTCCACCCCCAGGGTTTATTTTCATTGTTGTTCTCTGTCATGTTTCACAATACCCTTTTAAATTGTGGAGACAAGTACTCCATTCAGGAGTCACACAAGAGCCTGACCTGTGCCAAGAATAGGGGAGCATTAGATAAGATACCAAATGGTGTGATTTATGGAGTCCCCAGGATCATAAGGCAAAAAGGTCTGTTGAACCTGCTCAGGTCAGGTGTTTTCATGGTGTTTGCTGTTAGTAGGTGTCCCTAGATGTGTCGTAGGAGATGAAAACCATGTGCCCTTGGAGTGAGTTTGGTTTCTCTGGCTTTTGAGAGAGTCTAAAAATGGAGTGTGGTTTTGGCTTCCACTGTGGTAACCTTAGCCTTTCTCTGAGAGTCCTTTGAATCACTGCTCTTTGAACCACTTTTTGGTTTGCTAGTCACCTCAGCCTTTTCTACACTCCCTTGCCTCATACCCCGGAATCCTCAAGTGTGCGTGGGACTTGGAGAAGGTCCTGTCATACTCGGGGCTGCAGGAAGGATTTTGACACCCTGCCCAGCAGCCTGTCAGTGGTGGCACCGAGCAGCTCCCAGGCATTGGCGTCCCTTTGGGCAGGCTTCCAGGTCCTGCTTTCTGATGGACACTATTTTTGTCTTCTAGGGTACCACCTGTAGAAATGAAGCACCGAAACAAGATCCAGCCTTGTTCATTAAAGCCAGCTTTTGCCCCTCTCTTGAGGTAAAAATAAATAGACAAAAAAAAAAAAAAAAAGTGCAAAAAAACTGTGGCACATCAAATATTCATGTTTGCAATTATTTTCAACACTGGTTTACAATTTTTTTTTTCATATGATTCTTTGCTGTGTAAGGTAGACACACCATAGTTAAGGAAGAGCTTGAATATCCTGTCTCTCTTTGTGCTTTTAGTCAGAGCTCTGCATATATTTCAAGAAAAGACATTGAAGAACTCAATCAGACTAGTATTCTTTCCACACAGCTGAGATTAGAGAGGCATATTTATGTTTGGTTATAAAAATGAGAAGTATTCTTTAGGTTGTTTTCACCACCTTGTTTCCAAGCTATTTTTCCCCCTTATTATTTTGTGGTTTCTCCTTCTTTGCTTCCAAGTTAAACTTGATTAGAATTTTTGGTCCTTATCCTGTGAAACACCCTTGGCTGGCAATGTGCATTTTTCTTGTCTCCTTCTGTTTGAACATGGTGTGGACTGAAGCAAACAGTGTCCCAGGCACCTACACAAAAGTGGTGGCTTCTCGAGCCCCAAGAAAGACTTGGTTCCTCCACCTCTGCCACTAATTCTACATTGCTTTCATCAAGGAAAGCTGAAAATAAGTATGCAGAAGCAAATGCGGTTTGTATACATCCAACTCCCAAGTGGCAAAAAGGACTGGAGAATTCTTCAGGCTGTCCCCTAAAGATTCTGAAAAGGAGAATCAGATTCCTGAAGAAACAGGAAGCAGTGGCTTAAGAAAAGCAAAGAGAAAAGTATGTCCTTTGCAACCTGACCACACAGATGATGAAAAAGAATAGAGCTTACTCATCTTTGAATAATGTCTCCTGTTTACTGTGGTTTTCTAGGGTGTAAATTTGCATACATATATTTGTTCAATAAGCTTTATTGAATAGGCATTTAATTTTAAAAATGAGGATGAAGTTTATTAAAAACAAGTTATGAAAATAGAGAATTCATAAAATTACAGTTACTTGGGTTAATATTCAATTTAATGCAGTATGTTGATTCTTTTACCTGTACAAAGCTTCTTATTCTTGCTAACATTAATTCACTGCATGATGTTCTACTTACTAATGTTCCGTATTTAAGATTTGCTTTCCTCTTTGGACTGGTGCCATTTATATTGTCATTTGGGCACTGAAATAATGCTATGCTTTTATTCCCTTTATTTGCTTTTAAAAGCAGAGTTAGTTTTGCACATGAAAAAAAATCAGTATCAATTAAATTTAATTTCTGTCATTTTTCAGAAAGGTGGCCAAAGATATCATCTTGAAAAAAATTTGGATGAATATGGAAAAAGTTAAGGACAACTTAGCCTTAAAGGTTTAAACAATTGACAGTTGAAGTTTCTAAAACAACAAGAAGACAAAATATAAGCACAGAATCAGAAAAAAGATTCCATAAGCCACATTAGTAGGAAGGAATTTTTCTTGGATATGTTTTTGAGTCAGCATCATGAAATATTACCCTCTGCACCTATACCTTTAGAGTTGGAAATCAATATATGACAGGCAGATCATGCCATAAGCCCAGAGCTGTCTAAGGTCCTTAGAACTTACTACATTTCTCAAGATAACCAGTGTGATAACTGAAGAAGTTCTAACTGATGTTCTTGTTTTCCTAGCACTTTTTGCTTACTGACAAGGTGTCAATTTTCAAATTTAACCTTGTTTTAACAGGCATGTTTTTCTAAAATTTGAGATAAAAGAGTACTTATTTTCATAATAAAAAAAGATTCCCCTGGCTTTTACTCACTTTTAGTGAGCTGTATAGTATGCAAATAATAATTAATCTATATGCAACGTAAATAATGACTCTCTATTGTAGTCGTCAGGATTTGTAAAGTGTTTTTTTTTTTTTATCCACAGATTTCTTCTTTCTACCTTGACTTTGTAGATTGCCAGTCAAAAGTTTTCTAGATAATAAAAAATAAGCAGCATATCTAATCACGTTTAATTGCGTGAACTGGATATAACCTCTTCAGCATTTTTTTCATTACGCATCCAGAATTCAGAATTTCTTTTATTATGTGACTACGTCTTTCCATTACTGGTTCTTAACCTTTGGGGCTACAGATCCTTATCAAATCAGTCACTGAGAAAAACTGAAGAAATGTACAACTCTTGCACATGATTACATGCTATGGCTGTTTGTAGCCTATCCATGGGTGTGTGTCCAGGTAGGGCCACTGCAAAACTAGAAGAGTGTGTTTTTATGCTTTTTTTGACTGTGACTCATAATAAACACATTTCACCTGAACACAAGTACACACGTGTTTATAATAAGAAAAAAAAACACAATATTTTACCCTTACTATTCCAGATACACTATGTTCTGTTCTGTTCATATTTTTTGAAATATGCCGATTATGACTCACAAAATGGATTTCATGAGCCTCATATAGGTGGCAGATAACAAGTTATTATACTACTCTAGAATCAAGGTACCCTGTAACTTTAATGGAAAAAAGAGATATTTACTTTTTGAGAAAACCCAGAAAGGTTAAATAAAGTATTTATACAAGTACATATGTTCAGCAGGTCTGTAAGTCTGTTTTCTAAGGGACAAGTAGATTTGTACTTGTGATGGGAGCAGTATTCTCTGAGCACAGTCCCGTAGAGCATGTCACTTTCTCTGGAACAGAGGAATATTAGTAGCAATCAGGAAGTTGCACACAGAAGCATGGAGTGTTATAAAGAGGACACTTTTCTTTAGAATTAGGTTTGCACATTCAATCTGTTCAGACAGACAGATTTCAGCTTTGTCTTGTGCAGGTTAGTGACCCCAGATGAGTTACTTCATTTTTCATACCTTCAGTTTCTTCACCTGACTAATGTACTTTACCTACCTTCCCAGGCTTTCTACCAATAACAGTCACAGAAATATAATGTAATACAATATGTTATATTGTAATATTGTATACTGTAATATATATATGTACAATATGTATCTATATAATGTACCATATTTTATAATGTATGTATACTCTAATATACACAATATAATATACACAATGTGACAATTATAAGAAATAGTCATATACTGTACATATATTAATAATTACTTGCATTGTATGCAGTTCACTTAAAGTCAGTAAAAGGGAAAATTTCTAATCAATGTGATATCACACAGTGTAATATGTAGCAGTATTTTATACTGATACATTGATATACTGAAGTATATGCAATGTAATATCATGATTATTACAGATAAAGCTAATACTTATTGAGCCCCTGATATGTCTGAAATATGATGTCAAACAGTTATTTCACTTAGAAATAAATGTAAGTTACCTAGTCCAAGGTCCAACTGAAAATAGACATTAACCATTAGTCACCATCAGTGTTCCTCTCGACAACTCCAAGGTGAACAGTTAGCTTGATGCAGTTAACTAGGGTTCAGTTTTCCAAGGAAGACAGGGAGGCTCATGAACCTTCTTTCAAGGTTAAATCAGGTGACCTGATGTTTCCTCTTCCTAAGGCAGATCCTAGGCTTGGGATCAGCATTCATATAGAAATGACCTTTGCCAGTTGGCTGTCCCTTGAGGCTGCTACTCTGTCACAGCTGAATCTGGGACATGCATCATATCTGGTGCAGGGGGAGCTGATCTTACCTAATTACCTTCTGAATGCTCTGTAATTTCATAATTCAGCTCTGAAAACATTAAGCTCCTTTGACTTGCCTGAGTTTTATGACTCCTGAATGGCAATGCTAGGATAAAACTGAAGCTGTCTCACTCTTCCAAAGTCTTCCATTTTGTCATGCAGCCCTCTGAAGCCCCTGCATCACTCTGATCTCCACCTGCAGTTTTTAGACTAAGTACAAAACTGATGTGGCATGAGAGATGGTGACAGGTGTGGGACTGTGTTAGGTTTAGCTAGATTTGTCCTGCAGTGTGTAAGTGTAAGTACCTTGAGTCCTTCTGCTGGGTGAAAACAGCATTTTAATATGAGCTGTAGGACCTTTTCAAAAGGTCTTGCATGTTTTTTTCCTAATTCATAATAATCCCAAAAGATTGATTTGGAGGGCTGGGGAAGTAGCTCAGTGGTAGAGCTTGCCTAGCATGCACAAGTCCTTTGGTCCAATCCCCAGCATGGCAAAGATAATAATAATAATAAAAAAAACAAGTTGAAATTCATTTAATCACTTTTTTAAACATACTAAACTCTGTGTTAGGCACTAAAAATAAGAAAAAAACAGAGGCTAGTCCTATGTTGTTCAAGCTTTCTCTTTTGTCTAGAGGATTGGGGGTTTCCTTCAGGGCAAAACAGGCAGTAAGAAGATAAATGCCCTCATTCTTGTTCTTGAGTAAATCTTAATTTAATGATATTAGGGAAGAGTTAAGTTCTAGCTTCATCTACTTTTTAATATGTTTTTATAGCTGAGACAACTTCCTACAAATTTAGGAATGACATTTAGGAATGATTTAGCATCAGTACCTTTATGATTCCCTTTGTTCCTTCCTGGCTATTCTTTGATTGCTTGGTGGTGTTTTTAAAGTTTGTTTTCAGTATTTGGAAAGTGTTTCCATTCCTGTGTGTAGTTCCACTGCATATTCTATACTATGTAATATTTAATACTATTCTATAAAATAATTTAAAAATACAATATCAGTTACACGCTACAGTTATTTTCAGCAGCAGTCTTTAAAACCTGCCAACTTAGAAGGCCCTGGTCATTATCACTGTTTTTCCTTTCTTCCAGGTTTCCTCAGTTGCACCCCTTTCTGTGTACGTCTGATTTTAGGAATGCTGTTATATATTCTGGTAGTGATCGGTTTGAATTGCCCTATGGAATGAAAAAATCAGGTCAGTAGCAGAATTCTGAACCTGCCCTGTTAAGTTTGAGTCCTATTTGATGAGAACCACATGTTTATATAATTCTAAGGTCTTTTTATCTTTCTGCCTCCTAATGATTCCTAAGGGATACAATTGGGGGATGGGATAAAGGGAATTATATTTTAAAACAGAAACACACTCGCTTTTGAGGCAGTACAGAATTAAATAAGGAGGTAGGTTTTTGTTGTTGAGAAACTGTGTTTTGCTTTTGCTTTGCCACAGGGTGACTTCTGTGATTCGACGTCTTACTTTATTCCAATTCAGAATTAGCAGGAGGGGCTGAGGATATAGTTGAGTGGTAGAGTGCTTGCCAGCATGTGTGAATCCCTGGGTTCAATCCCCAGTACCACCCACCCCCATAAAAAGAATTAGCAGGATAACCCTGGAAATTTACTTCCTTTCTGTCTCCCCATTTCACCTCTTTTACCGCCTTTTTTTTTTTTTTTTAAATCAGGAAGTTTTAGCTTCTTAATAAGTATTTAAATTAACCAGTGGATATTTTCCTTTTGCTAAATTTAGAGGGAATTATCCCTTCTCCTAATGACAAAGCAGTTTTGCTTCTGCTCAGTGAGAACTATTGGCCTTATACAGCTTTAATTTCTAGATTTTTGGGATACCATAAAGACCTAAGATGTGACAGGCCTATGCTTTTGTGAGTTAGATTTTAGCTTTTCAACTGATTCCCTTGTTTTTTGTTCATGTGCTTTTTTTTTTTATTTTTTTTTTTGGTATTTTAAAAATATTTTGCAGAGAATTTGAGAATTTGTTTAAACTTACTCTTGGTTTTAATTTTAATGTCAGTTTCAGAATCATCAGATATTGTTAAGTTTTAAATGACTTTTCAGGATTGCTTTCAGATTAGGCATCTTATTTCTTTCTGGGGTTTGGTGAGGTATGTTCAGAGCATCTCTCATTTTGAATGTGCTTATGGAGTAGTGTGGGTAATCGTAGTTGGTTATATCATTAATTTTTCACAGAGTAAACCAAATGTGGCCTTACCAATTGGAAATAGGTTTGTGGGGGAGTGAGCGAGGCGGCTTATTAGTTACCTAAGAAGTCATGATTATCTTTTTATTCATAATATTTCTTTTGTTTTCTAGCAACATATTTTAAACTTGCTCTTTCAAAGCTGATGAGTTGTGATCTCTTCGATGAGTTTGACAAGTGAGTTTATTTCCTTGCTTCTTTTTGACTTTTAGCTTGGCTAGTACAATGGTTCAAATATGTATCCAAAGAGATGTCTGTGTTTACTCAGGAAAATTCCATAGCATCCGTGTATAAAGCCTTCTTTTTCCTTTTCTCTACTACATCAACCACATTTTTTACTTTTTTTTCTTTTCCTTTTTCTGATAATAGCCATTCTGACTGAGTGAAATGAACAGTCAAGGTAGTTTGATTTGTGTTTCCTTAATGGCTGAAGATGCTGAACAGTTTTCCCTGTACTTATTGGTTATTTGTACTTCTTTTGAGAAGTATTTATTCAGCCCATTTGTCCATTTATCAATTGGATTGCTTGTTCTTTTGGCCTTAATTTTTTTGAGTTCTTTATATATTCTAGATGTTAATCCTCTGCCAGATAATAACTGACAAATAGCTTTTATTTTTGTTCTTATTACTCTTGAAGTAAATGAACTACAAACTCAATTTAGAAGTACATAACTTGTTGGCTGAATTTGCAAGAGTTTTAATGATGAGCAGTGCTCATACTAATCCAGGTCATTCTTAACCCATGATCACCCTTTCTAAGTTGTTTCTACTTAAGAATTAATTCATACTATTCATGGGCTGTTTCCCATACCTTCCCTTGTGTCGTAACCTACTCCTGAAGGTCCTTTCTGTTTCTCTTGTTAAAAAGGTTAACTATTGGATTTTGGAAGCTGTTCTCTTCCTTTTTTTTTTTTTTTTATTTTTTTCAAAAATATATTTGAAGGAAGCAGATAGCTTACTTAGATATATGTTTTCTGACTACAGAGGTTTTAGTTTTTAGAAAATTCTTTTGCCAAAATAACTAACCCTGTACAAATTGAGTTTCCAAAGAAAGACTTGTTGGCAGGCAGGCTCATTTCAAAAAGGTTTAAGCTACATTTTATAATTTGGCTGGTGGGACAATTTGAGAATGTGGGTGGTTTAAAAATGTCAGGTGTCTATTAAAAATGGGAAAATGACAGAATTTCCCTTCTTGCCCAAGAGAACAGATGTGCAGAAGGCAGATGTAGTAGACTGAGAAGTGAAAGTGAGATAGAATTTACAGAACACAGTTGGAGGAGCAGTGTTAGATTTTGCTAAGGTCTGTCTTTCTTTCTGTTGCGGACCCAGATTATTGAAGTGTGTATTATGTAATGTACATGATTCATTTCAGTTTATTTCTAATTAACTTTTTATGATTATGCTAATTAACACATTAATTGTACAAATTAATGGATTCACTGTGGTTTTTCCATAGATGCATAATGTTCTGCTTTGATCATGTCTACACTCCTTTCCCTGCCCATTCCCACCCTTCCCACTGCTCCTGACCCCTCCTCTAATTCCTAATAGTCCCTCTTCCATGTTCTGTTTTTCTTAAATTTCCACATATGAGATAAAACATGATACTTGTCCTTCTGTGTCTGGCTTATTTCACTTAAGAGGAGTCTTCCAGTTCCATTCATGTACCTGCGAATTACATGAGTTCATTCTTCTTTTATGGCTGAATAATATTCCATTGTGTATAGATACCATATTTTTTATCCAGTCCTCTGTTGATAGCACCTAAGCTGATTCCATATCTCGGCTACTGTGATTAGTGCTGCAATAAATAAGGTATCTCTTTTCTGTGCTGACTTCATTTCCTTTGGATATATATACCTAGGAGTGGAATAGCTGGATCATATGGTAGTTCTATTTTCAGTTTTTCTAGGAACCTCCATACTGTTTTCTATAGTGGCCATATTAATTTACATTCCCATTAACGGTGTGTAGGGTTTCCTCTTACTGCATAATCTCACCAACATTTGTTACTTTTTTGTTTTTTTGGTTGTAGCCATTCTGATGGGGGTGAGGTAGAATCTCAATGTAGTTTTGATTTGCATTTCCTTGATTGCTGAAGATTTTTCATATAGGGTTTGTACTTCTTTTGTGACGTATCTTTTCAGGTCATTTGCACATTTGTTAATTGTATTACTTGTTTCTGTTAAGTTTTTTGAGTGCCTTATATATTCTGGATGTTAGTGCCCTGGGATGAATAGCAGGCAAAGATTTTCTCCCATCTGTAGGTTGTCTCTTCACTCTGCTGATTGTTTCCTTTGTTGTGCAACTTTTTAATTTGATGTAATATCATTTGTCAACACATGTCTTTGTTTTGTGGACTACTGGAATCCTAACTAGGAAATCACTGCTTGTGCCAATACCTTCAGTGTATCTGCTATGTTTTCTTTCAGTAGGTCTTATATTAAGGTCTTTGATGCATTCCAAACTGATTTTTGCTCAGGGTGAGAGACAGCACTCGGGTTTCAGTCTTCTGCATGTGAATATCCAGTTCTCCCAGCACCACTTGTTGAAGTGCTGTCCTCTTCCCACCGTGTATCTGTGGCACCTTCCTTGAGAATCACTTGGCTGAAGATGTCTGGGTTTGTTCCTATGTCCTCTCTTCTATTCCTGTGGTCTGCTTTTATGCCAATACTGTGCTGCTTTGTTACAATGGCTCTGTTGTATGTTTTGAAATCTGCTATTGTGATACCTCCAGCATTGTTAATTTATGCTTTAGCTATATAGGGTCTTTTGTGTTTCCCTATGAATTTTAGACTTTTTTTTCTAGTTCTGTGAAAAATGTCATTGGGAATTACATTGAATCTGTAGATGGCTTTGGGTAGTATGTCCATTTTAACAATATTAATTCTCCCAGTTGGTGAACATGGGAGGATTTTTCTCCCTTCTAATGTGTTCTTCAATTTCTTTCTTTAGTGTTTTCTAATTTTTATTGTAGAGGTCTTTTATATCATTAATTAGATTTATTCCTAGGTGTCTTATTTTTATGTGGCTGTGGTGAATGTACTTGCTTTCCTGATTTATTTCTCAATGAATTCATTATTGGTGTATAAAAAAGCTACAGACTTTGTATGTTGATTTTGTATCTTGTTATTTTGCTGAATTTGTTTATCAGTTCTAAAAGTGTTTGATTGAGTCCTTAGGATTTTTTCTATGTATAGAATCATGATCTGTAAACAAGGAAACTGGACTTCCTCCTTTTCTCTGTGTATGCCTTTTCTCTCTTGCTCTTGCCTGAGTGCTCTGGCTAAAATTTCTAAACTATATTTAATAAGAGTGGCAAGAGTAATTTTAGAGATATTACTGTCAGTTTTCTCCCATTAAGTATGATGTTGGCCATCAATCTAATTTCTTATTTAAAACTGTGCTATTCATTTCAATTTTGATTGCATATCAACAGCAACCATATATATATTTATATTTTTTTCTACCTAATATTTTATATAGCTCTCATTTATAGAGAATTGTTTTGTACAGACCTCGGGCATATGTGATTTAGCCCAATTCTCTAATTTTGTAAATAGAGAACTAGGCAAGGCACACATGCACAGCTTGTTAGAGCTGGTAAATGTCAGCACTAGTATGTGAACCCAGATGACTCTAACTCCAGGGCCTGAGTTGAGAGTGATAATAGCTATTCCTTAAATATTTGCAGCAAGTATCTGTAAATATTTATAGTCTTTGGTCCTATAAATGTGAACGCCTATTAGATTCTTGAGGGTGTGTGACTGGAAGTTTTATTCTTGCCTAGTTTTATCATAGAACTAAACTCTGCTCTATTTAGCTATTTTCTCCCACAGGTGTTCAGCCATCTGTGCGTGCCTCAGCCAGACCATTTCCTTCCTTCTTGCTGACTTGATCTTCCGTTCCCCTCCCTTTCTCCTCTTTGTCCCCACCACGAGCCTATGTCCATTTTTTCTGTTCAAGCAATTTCCCTATATTTTATATTCCCTCCATCCTCTAGAAGGATTCAGACATTTCTGTTGTTTTAAGTCTGAATCCTTTAAGATCCTACCAGATGCAAGTGCTGGTTTTGTTCAGAATCTCAAACAGCGTGCATGGTGCTCTCAGCTGGGATAGATTCCACTGTGGATGGGAAAACTTGAAATATAGTTCTCATAGCTTTCACATACATGAAGTCTACAGATAAATGCTGCAGGGCTAGCCCTAACAGTTCTGTGATCATCAGTGCTAGGGCTTCTTCTGTTATGCTTGGCTACTCTTCGGTCTGTGGTTTCTCCTGGGGTCCAATATGACAGCTGGAGTTCTGTCAATTACATCCACATTTTTGCCAGAAGGGAGGAAGAAGGGAAGAGCGGCAGGCCCCCACCCTTTAAAACTAGCCTTCCTCTTTAGTGACATCTCACAGAAATCACATATTAATAATTACTTCTAATGACTTGTGAGGGTTGCATCTTCCTATTTCCATATTCATGCTACCAAGGTAGAAGCTTGAAATCAGTCATGGTGGGAGTATCTTGAGGATTGGCAAATACTACAACCCCCCCCCCCCCCGAAATGATTGTTAAACATTAACTAGCAACCACTGATGACATCCCATTGGATAGCATTTAGTCACAAGCCAACACCTAGCTGGAAGGTAGACTGGAAAGTATTGCTTTTATTCCAGGTGACTGTGTACCCACCTTTAAAATTTAAGGGACAGGTAAACCTGATTATTGAAGTACAATTAACTATTTTTTATCAGTATGTTCCCTCACTTCCGGGTCCCCATTTGTTTCTGTGCCACTCTGAGGATTTCAAAGTCAATTAGTAACTCTGCTCTGAAATAACAGCTCAGTACATTTTTTTTTCTATTCGCTGCTGCTGCTGCTGATTTTACATAAACTCAGGTTCCACTTTCCCAAAGTACTGATGACATGAGACCACTATGTCTAATGAAATTCAGTATAGATGGAGAATATTTTAAGGGAATCACAGTACAGAAGAGGAATAATTAAAATATGCCCATATTCCAAAGCCATGATGCACATTGCTCCCTGGCACCAGCCTGTACCTGGTCCCAAAGGTGTTATTTTTTCCTCAGGGGGAGTATATCCTCCCCAGCTAGAAGCAACAGAAACCCTGAAGCACAAAATCTCAGCTCCCACTAAAATGTACAAGTTAGATCCCACTCCCGTTCACCAGCATTGCATTCTGAAAATGTGCCAGATTTTAAGAAGAATACTTTAGTTCTGCAGCATCGATGGTTATACAATAACTACACATAAATGTCTTACCCACCGGAAGCACCTGTGTCAAGTCAGTTGCTGGCTAAATGGATGGCAATTTGTAAAAGCTACCTGGCTGCTCACTCAAGCAGAATCTATTATGTCTGCCTCAGCCAAACAGGGTTAGATTGGCTACCATCCAAGGCAGGAGAATGCTCTTAGAAGGCTTAAAAAAAAAAAAATTTAGACAGCAATGTAGTTGTTTGTCCTAATCCTGTAAGGAATCCCAACGTATGCATCTCTAATGTCCTAATGTTTTGAAAGGTTTCTTTATGCTGCAGCCTTTCAGCCAGGGGCAGAACTTGAGGGTGAGAGGAAGTTGTGACTTTACATCACTGGAGTGAGTCATGTGTGGTGAAGGTGCTAGTTCAGCCACTACTTGTTTTCTAGCATCTGCTGTGGTCAACTGTTATATAATGATATAGAAATTGTGGTATCACACCAGAGGAAAATGATTACATCCAAAGGATTAACAACATTCATGACATCAGTGAATTCCTTACTTCACTAAAGGGAAAACTGACATCAGGGAGGTCAGATCACAAGGCCAAGTTCCTGGCAGTACTAAGTGGGGGATCCAGAATGAGGAGCTAGGCCTCTACCCCTAGTCCCTTGCACAGCATTTTAGGTTCTTCAGGATGAAAGAAAGAGTTTCCTAACCAAGAATGATTTGAACATTTATTATTGTATGCATTGCATAAACATGTGGTTTCAGATTTGCAGATTTGTGATCCCAGCTTGCGGGGTGCCCTGCTTCCATCTGCACTGACTGTGGATTACACAACCCTGGGGATGGCCAATTCACACACACAGTTGTCTGAATGATATTTTCTATATTTGGACTGCATGCAATCTGAACCTCTGAATAGAGTGACTGTGGTAGTGGAATTGAATTAGTGGCTCTGTGATGTTAGGGCTCCAGGGTAGCTTTTCTGTGGCTCTCTTTTCCTTTAGTTGCAAGGTAGCTGTAGCTGCTGTAACTTTATGTCATCACATGTCAAAGTCTAGGCAGAAAGGCAGGGGCAGGTAAAAAGAAAGTGCTCTGTTCAGACTTTTTTTTTTTTTTTTTTGGCCAGGGGCAAATCTTTTCTGAAAACATCAGAAAGAGTTTCCTAGTCTCTTTTTGCCCAGGGATGAGTCACATGGCTATCTCCAGGCCAGCTATTTGCAGAGGAAATGAGCTCACCATTGTAGGCTTCTGAAAGCACAGCTCTGGTGCCTGGCACACAGGGTGATGTGCATTTGGAACGTGACTAACAGGATCTGCCATAGAGAGTTAGCATTGAAGTTGGACTGATGTGCGTTAATGCATATGATGCTGCCAGAGGGAGAGATGAATATCTGAAAGCATTAAGGAGAGAAAACATATCATGGATGATTTGACATGGGCAACTTAAGTTTCTTTCCTCTATATTGTTTCCCTCTGCCTAGCTTCCCTCTGCTGGCTTTGCCTGACTTTATGGGAACATGCCTTTCACCTGAGGGAAGTATAATATTTTACCACTGCTGTTCAGCAGTTTTTCAGATTTTCCATTAACAGGTACAGGCACTCAGGAATTATTTTGTTTTCTGGGTAAGCAGCTTGAGGCATGTCCATTTCCCAAACAGTTCCCAAGCTGGAGTAACAGGCACCTGCTTCTCCAGACATAAATGAAAAAAATGACCTCCATGCATTCACGTAACAATCAACTAAAGCATGTGATTTCATTGATATGGTTTCCTTTTGAAGGCATTGGACAGTTTTTCCTACAGTAAGGGTTCTTCCTTTCTTCCACCTGTCCCCTATGACGCTGGCAGAGAAGAACACAGAAAGTGAAATTCCTAAAAATGTGGCAACATTAAAGTGTGAAGAGTCTTTGGATTGGGAGTTTCCTTGAGTGAGACAGAGTCTGTGTGATTCCATTTTTCATAAGTCCTTGACATGACTGAGACCATAAGCAGGAGGAGGTTGGGGAGGCTGAGCACATTCCTACCAAAGAATGAGGCCCTCTTGGTAGCAAGTCCTAGAAGATCCTTCCAAAGCGATCTACTTGCAGTCCTAGACTCCCCCTTTTCTCTTGGCTGGAAGCAAATCAGTAGGATCTCTGGGAAGAGGTCTAGGACCTTGAGCTTAAGGGAGACCAGTGATGTGGCATATGTAGTACAACAGATGGTATGTGTAATATGACAGATGCCCTTTGGGTAAGCCTGAGATTATGATGCCAAACATGACCTAGGACTTAATGACTATCTGCGATCTCGACTCATAGAGGGGAAACTTCTGTAAACATTGAGATTCAACCCATCAGTTCATTGCTAAGTGACATAATGAAACTTACCATGTCTGGGTTTGAGACAAGTAACCTCTTTCTGGAGTCAAGTTCAGAGATAAGACTTGTAGGTCAGAAGTCCTTTGTTGAAGTACCAGGGTGAGACCCTGTGGGTATGCTGATGGCCTTGACCCTGTGTGTTCTGGTAGTTGGAGGCAGGCAGCTTCTTGGAAGACTGGGGACTGTACGTCAAGATGGATGTGAGAACCCCTTGGCCACCTTGGCTCAGGACAAGGCAACCCTCTCCTTGTCTAGGCAGTGGCCTCCAGCCTTTATTGGAGGGAGAGGGTTAGAATGGGTACCATAATTATAGATATCCTTCCTCTATCTCTGTACAGGTTAGTTATCTTCCTGGGAATAGATGTTGTTTAAGTCCCGTTTGCTTTCAGCAACCCTCTTCCCAGTGCCACACCATGCTTAGCATTCCCATGGGAGAGGTGGAGTTAGCTTCAGGAGGCTCAGTTTCTGATTTCCATTAAACTGCCCCTGATGTTAAGAAAGGCCAAGCAAACTGAGCGTGGGAATTCATCCCTGCCATAAAGCATCCATGGGATGGACCTGATGAGGATAAGGGTGGTAACACAGAGAAGAGGGTTTTCAATATCCAACACTGTTCCCCTTTCAGTCATGGTCTCAGAGTAGTGAGCTTCTGATAAACTTATCTTCCTGGGATTGGGACTAAAGTCAACCTTGTTAATAAAACATCTAGATTGGTCGCTTTCTTAAAAACAAACAGATGTAAACAAACACACACTTCTAGAACACACTGTGACATGCCCATCATGTGAGGTTACATGTCCACATGGTTACATGTCCATCATGTGAGGTTTGGGGTACCCAGTTCATTGGATGATTCCCTACCCAAATCCCTGCTACCTGTGAAACCAGTGCTTCTTGTCCTTGTCTGAAGACACTGATTTAGACATGACTTGTTAATATTTGAGAGCTAAGAACCCCAATTAAATGTGTTGTTTTTAAAATGTTAGCATTAAAATTTATAAAATAATTAGATGAGGAATACAAATTCTATGTTAAGAAAGATAAGCTTATGAATGTAGGAATGTGTAGTCTCTTCTTAACTAGCCCAGTGCTGGGCTCTTTTAAATAGTTCCTGCATTCTCTGTTTAAATATTCTACAGCATTTGTATAATTTTGCTACCCATTAATTTCCTAAACATTTTAAGGTCTGAGTTCAACTGAGCTGCTGATTTCGTGGTTGTTAGAGAAGATTTTCTTTAGACTTCCCAGCTTCAAAAGCCTTTCCTTCTGTTGATTTGTCCCCTAGAGGAGAGGATTTTGTTTGTCATTTCTCCAGGTCTAGTTGGTTAAGTGCTGGTAGGCAGATGGGCCAGGGCCTTGTATTCTGAGAGTCAAGACTATACAATCTGTGGTTCTAGGCTGATCCTAGCCAGCAACAGGAAGTCCTCCTTTGTGACCTAGTTTAAAGCTCTTTGCCAGGAACAGAGAGTGAACTTGTAGTTTGTTTTGGTTAAGCTCCAAGGACCAGTCCATGTTTGGGAAATTGAAGAGAGCATGGACAGGGTACAGAAGGCTGCCCTTTCCCCACCAGATTCTGTCATCTGCTTTGTCACTTGAGAGATGCAACAGAAAACCAGAGATAGAATCTAAGAGGAATGGGTAACACTGGCAAAAAATGTACATGTATGTAATGTAAAACATACTGGTATCAATACCAATACAGAATTCTAGGTTGGAGGGGTCTCCTGTGCTCTAATTTTGTATCCAGATGCTAGTTCCACCTCTTGGAAGTGTAACTTTGAATTGTTATATGTTTTATGAACCTATTTGTCCATTCGTATAATGGGAATATTAGGTTTATGTATCTCAGTGAGTGGTTTTGAGAATCAGAGAGTGGGCTGCTGAGAGATATTTGTTGACAATGATCACACACTATTCCTATAGAGTATTATTTCTTGAATCTTATATACGTACAAAATACATATCTACATCTTTGGCTCACAGTTGGTTCCTTTTCTACTTGTGAAATTTGGCATAGGGTTCCTGAAAGTAGGAGTGGGTTCTTGCAATCACCCCAATCCATTAAAGATTGCTCAGTCTCTGACTTGTCTGTTTGCCCAACAGGGTGCCATGTAAGAAGTGTGTGGTGGTGGGCAATGGAGGAGTTTTGAAGAATAAGACCTTGGGAGAGAAAATCGACTCCTATGATGTAATAATAAGGTAAATATATTTCGCCTTTGCCAACCTAGAAATGTTTGAAGAGAATATGGCTTCCTACTTTAGGACAACAGCTGTTTTAAAAGTTGCTTCCGTTTGTTTATGTACTTGATTACACAACCTTCTCTCTCAGTAATTGGCAAGAGTAAGGCCTAGTTCAGGTCACTGATTTAGCAAATATTTATTAGGTCCCCTTAATATTCCAGGTACATTTTAGCCACAGAGGGGGGAGAGCAGTGGATAAGAATGGTGCTCATATTCCCTGTGGGGCTCACTGTCTAATGGAGGGAAGAAAACAGTAATTATATGAGAAAATGTGTTGTGTCATATACCCAATTAGAAAAAGATCACAAAGAATGGTTGAGTGGTACTTGGGAGTGGGTGACCATGTTGACGAGATACTTAAGCTGGACCTAGTGACCATATAGGACCAGCCACATGAAGGTTAGGGAAGAGCAGTCTAGGCAGAGAGATGTTACTGCAGGTCCTCAGGATAGGATCCTGTGTTTAATAAACAGCAAAAAACCCAGTAAAGTGTGAGGACAGCAACTCAGGTACAATCAGAGGCTAAAGAGGTGGCAAGGAGCAGGCTGTGCAGGATTTTGTAAGCTAGGATTAAAAGCTTGGATTTTAAGTACAATAGGAAGCTTTTAAAGGTTTTTAAGCAAGAGAGGAATGCAGTCTAGTTCTTTAAAATATCCTGACTGCAACATAGACAAGGATGGGAAGGAGGCATTCATCTAAGTTGATACATTTGGGTAGGAGATGTTGATGACTTGGGTCAAGATTGCCGTGGGAGAAGTAGGCAAGGGGACTGACTGGAGACATGTTACAGACCTGGGGTTATCAGGATTTATTGCTTTACTGAATGTGAGAACTAATGGGAATAAAACAACCAAGGGTGTTGCCTACTGTTTTCAACCTACAAGGTTGGCTGGATAGTGATAATCATTTATTGATAGGAGCAGGAGTAGATTTAGAAGAACAAGACTTTCTCTGTTTATATGTTAGATTTGAGATGCTTACAAGAGACACAATGGATAAGTCAAGCAGAAATTTAATTTCAATGGTAAGAGGCCTATGAGCTATGTTTACACTATGGACTTGGTGAGCATCCCCAGGGAAAGAGTGAGGGAGAAAAGAGGGCCCAGGACAGTGTGAAGCTTAACACATAGAGGAAGACTGATCAAAGTTAAAGGAGATGGAGAGGATCCACCAGCAAAGGAGGATGAAGATGAGAAGGTGATCACAGAAGCTGAGAGAGCAGTGTTTTAGGTCAGAGAGAGAGGTGGGGAGAGAGAGAGAGAGAGAGAGATATCAACTGCATCCCAATGGTGATGAAAGGTCATATAAAACAAGGACAGAGAGGAGACCATTAGGTGGTCAATCTGAAACTCTTTATTACTTTGATACAAGCAAGTTTAAAGGCATGATATGGTCAAAAGCCTGATTGGACTGGGTTGGAGAGAGAATGCAGATGAGAAAGTAGAGAAATCAGTCTCATCAACTCTTGAAAAATTTTGCTCTGATGAGGAGTTGAAAAATGAACTGGTGGTTAGAGGTGGTTACAGAATCAAGGAAAGATCTGTTGTGTTTTCTTTTGTGATGGTAGTAGGTGCTGGAGCATATTGTTAAACTAATGGAAATGAGTGGAGAAAGTGTGGTAGAGGAGGGAATGGGGTCCAGAGTGCAAGCATGGTTAATGTTCTGTAATGGAAAGAGGAGCCAAGATTGTGGTTAGAGCTACCAACATTCCCTTAGATGTAGTGGCGGGAAAATAAAGATGTTTCTGTTTTCTCAATGAAAGGTTGAAATAAGGGCATCATTTGGTCTAAGTGTGAGTATTAGGAGTTGCTAAGAATACTCCTCCCGGGAAAGCTAGCATTTGGGGCAACGCATTCGGGTGACCTGGCAGTGTTCTAGAGTTTTGCTGGCTTCAGGCTGGTTTCTGCAGAGCAAGGTCACCTTATTTTCTACTTATTTTCCATTTTCAGGAAGCTTTAATAGTTTACCTACAAAATAATTTTGAAGCATTTCAAAAACTTCTCTACTTGTAAACTGTCTAAATTTAACTGTTTAGAACCATAGCAAGCCCTTGTAGGAAAATACCATGGTACAAAATTTTGAAAGTCATTTCAAATGTTATTAAGACTGTCTTATATTACACAAAGTCAGTGGCAAGGGGCAAAGCAGTATTTATTCTCCTAGGGGACACTGTTTTGGAAACAAAGAATTCCTTTTTTGTAGCATGCTTTCATAGTGTGTGCATAAATAGGGCATGTCTGACCTTGGCTTTGAGCATACACAGACCTGACAGTAGATCCTTTGTGGTTCTTCAGTTCATTCTAGCAACAGACCTTCATTGGTGGTGTTCCAATACAATATTTTCTTCAGTTCAGAGCAGAACAATTTTAATGGGTCTTCAAGCCAGCTGAAGTGTGATTCTTCTTACCTGTCAGTCTCCTGGGCTCTCATGTGTAAATCTAAGGGTGTTTCTGTGGTTGTCCTCCAAGGTCTCTTTTAACTCTAGTACTCTGTGCTCCCATCTCTCTTACTGAAGCTTCGCTTTTCCTGGAGGTAAGATTGGATTATCCTTGGTGCCACAATTAGTTTTCAAATACACATGAACATTTCTGCCTTTGATCAAACAGCTAGTTCTTGAGAGGAATTATCTCCTTGGCCATTACATGTAAAAGAATGATCAGTTGCTGTGTGGTTTCAGAACACAGGATGAATGGCTGTCTGTCCAATTCTGAAGCCTCTGAGAACTGTAATGAAAATGGCTTATTCTCCACCTGTCTACATATCTTGTGTGTCTTGCTACCCACAGAATGAACAGTGGTCCTGTTTTAGGACATGAAGAGGAAGTTGGGAGAAGGACAACCTTCCGACTTTTTTATCCAGAATCTGTTTTTTCAGATCCCAGTCACAATGACCCCAATAGTACGGTGATTCTGACTGCTTTTAAACTACTTGACTTAAAGTGGCTGTTGGAATTGTTGTCAGGTGGCAAAATAGTAAGTTGGCAAATTGATCTGCCTTCAGATTCCTTTGGTATTTTTTCCTTTAAAAAAATAAAAGCAACTGTATTTTATTTTCTATACCCTTTATTTCAGAACACTAGTGGTTTTTGGAAGAAACCAGCCTTAAATTTGATCTATCAGCCTTATCAAATCAGAATATTAGATCCTTCCATTGTTAGAATGGCAGCTTATGAACTACTTCATTTTCCAAAAGCATTTCCCAAAAGTCAGGTATGTATGTTTGCATGATTTCAAACTGCAGATCCAACCGAGGTAGAATATAGGGTCCCGGGACCTTTCAGAAATTTAATGAGAACCAAGACTCATGAGGTAGTTTCTGAGGGCTCTATCTGAAATAGTAAGATTGGATCCCTGTGGATATTATTTTTGTTTTTCATGATAAAAGGAAAATAGCTTTAAATTTTTGTTGTTGCTTTTTGGGTTTCTCCCCCTGTTCTTTGCAGGGCTTTCCTGGGGTCTGTGTGTTCAAATGGCTTATCTCTTAGAACCTCATCTTCAGTCTTCTGCAGCAAGGAGAGTAACTGGGTGGGCTGGTGCACAGGCTTGTGCTCACCATAGCAGGACCGCTCCAGGACAAGTTAGCTTTTAAGGCTAAAAAGAATAGTATGAAGCATTCATTAGGAAGCTTTGTGTTAGTACAATGAAATATATGAAATAAGCCACTCATGAAGAAAATAAGGTATACTTTTGGAAAAACTAAGTCCAAGATTGAGTGGCTCCATGCTTTGGACCTCAGGCAAGTGAGCACATCACTATATATGTTGGAGTGGAGCATATTCTCACATCTCAAGCCAGGACATAGAAAGAGGAAGAGATCAGTGTCCCACAATCCCTTTTGAGGGCACACCCCTAACAACCTCCCACCAGGCCCCACCTCCGAAAGGCCCACAACACCTCCAATTAGTGCCATCATGTGACAAAGCCTTTACATATGATCCTTTGGGGAAACACATCCAAACCACAGTACAGTTAAAAAGATCACAGAAGCTAGAAAGTGAAGGACAATAATGTAGTCTAAAATATTTCTGTGGTTAGGGAACACTGGTACTAAAATTTTTAAGAAATGAATAACAGTTGGAAGATGACATAGAATCAGTAAGTTTGTTTATATCCTAAAGGGACTGATTCAATAGAGGAAAATATTGATGATGAGGGGAGAAAGTGGTTAAGGGTAGAAGCCTACTTGTTAGCAGCGATGGAATATGTACACTACATAGTGAAGGGATCAACTGTAGCACTAACAGGGACATTTTGTCTATTGTGCAGAGGTGGGAGCCTGCAAGTGCAGGTAAAGATTCAGGAAAGATGGTAGATTTGGAGTTAGGAAGGTGATATAGCTGTTTGCTTTCATTTTCAAAGAAATAAGGATAAAATTGTCCATTTAAGGTAGGAAGATAGGCTGTTGAAGAATAAACTTGTCATCTTGGAAAGTAGAAATGGGATTTGACAAGCACAATTGGGTGGCTAGATGTACTAACTGTCTGCTTGAGACTTTGGGACATAAGTTTAACATATGACGAGGCAAGTATATTTTCTTTTGCTTTATTCTGGTGCTTAGGTGTGGACATAGGATAACTGGAGAACTGAGTTTCACTAGGGTGAAGAGTCAGGTGATCATGTAGGTTCTGTGGATGATGGGTGAGCTGCTTCGGGGCTAACTGATGAGGGTTTAACTTAATATTTATTTTGATTAAATGTTCTGAAATCCTTGTTTTATGACTAGATCAACACAAAATGTTTTGGAAACAAGGAACTCATTTGCATTTTTGAAGAAGTTTTTAATTTCTCTCCTAGGAACCCAAACACCCAACGACAGGAATTATTGCCATCGCTTTGGCGTTTCACATATGTCATGAAGTTCACCTAGCTGGTTTTAAATATAATTTTTCTGACCTCAAGAGTCCTTTGCACTACTATGGAAATGCCACCATGTCTTTGATGACTAAGGTAACATACACATCATAACATGCTTTGGTATAATCTTTGCTATTGTTGAAAATGCCATATTTTCTCACTTTTCACTTTACTAATGGAAAAGTTTTGAGGGATTGAGAGCTTAAAGGAGCTACTGAGCTATTGAGGGCAAAAATTAGAACTCAAGTTCAGAGGCTATTTTGCTATAGCAGCAATTCCTAAATTGTGGACCTGAGATCTTGATAGAATCTCCTGGTTAATACCAAGTGCATCAAAACCATATAGTGACCAAGCCTTAGGTAGTATATCATGTTTGCACTATTTTTAAATACATCTTAAACTGAACCATTCTTTATAGGAGGTTCTTGTGTTCAGGACAGTTTTTTTTAAAAAGTGAGTTCCAACTGGTGCTTTTATAAAAAACCCATTCTGACTTATGATTTTGGTTCCTAGATCGATATCACAGGATATACCAGAGGCTCTGAAGAAGCCTCCAGTCAAGTGCTAGTGTAAGCGGAAAGAAGGGAAAGCTCTTTAGGGAAAGCTCTCACACAAGAATGAACAAGGAAAAAGAAAGTAGGAAGGCAACAAAAGTCCATGTGCCTTATTACTTAGCTTTTGAACTTTTTAATAGAAGTTTTAAGATCCAAAACATTCCGTTGCTGTTACTATTTTGATATTGGGATTGATGGTGATCTTACACTGTTTTTCTTCTTCAGAATGCATACCACAATGTGACTGCAGAACAGCTCTTTCTGAAAGACATTATAGAAAAAAAATTTGTAATCAACTTGACTCAAGATTGACCCTACAGACTCTGAAGATTATGCTAACAGTATTAGTTTTATTTTTATACTGCAATTTTTAGTTTATTTTTAAATATATTCGATAAACTTGTCAAATTATGTATATGAAGTCTGTGGCTGCCTGGTTATTCATAACCACCAGCTTAATTTCTGTGAATATATTTATGAAAAACAAGAAAAGTCTAGTTAAGATATCAGGGAAATAAAATTTTAATTGCATCATTTTTAAAAAATAAGCTACTGTTTTGAGGTGTTTTAAAATGCCTTTTGATAGTAAACATGATCTTAGACTTCTGAGAGGATGTGACTTCTTAGAGATGCAGTTTACCAGTTTTGACTACTGTGGACTTCTGAGAGGTCTGACTGGCTACTGTGCAGCTGGCAGGCGGGGAACTGGAATATGATTGTGCCTTGCTCCAGCAATCTGCAACCACCTAAGTTCACACTGGTTTAACCCCTCCCCCTCTTGCTCCCTGCAATTAATTAATAAATGATTGTGATGAGTAATAATTTGGTAGAAGAAAGATGCTATTTTTCTTTTAAGTTAAAGGAAATTGGCAAAATGTGAAATTCTGGATGAGTAAATAACTAATTCAATTACTCAAGTTTGGTTGCTTTGTATTATTTTAAACAGTTAAAACAGTGTAACTCTAAAAAGAAGCTAAACTAGGGAAGCTCAAAGAAGGGGAAACTGAAACATTTTGCCCGGCATAATTTATCCATTAAATTTTCAGTTTTTATCTGAGGTAAATGGGGAAAGATAAGGAAGACAACCAAGCAAATTAACCCTTAAGAAGAATCAAGCTGCCACACATGGTGTGCACACTTTTTTGTTGTTTTTGGTACCAGGGATCGAACTCAGGGGCACTTAACTATTGAGCCACATTCCCAGCCCTTGTTTATATTTATTTAGAGATGGTCTCAATGAGTTGTTTAGTGCCTTGCTAAATTGCTCATGCTGGCTTTGAACTTGTGATTCTGTGTCAGTCTCCTGAGTCACTGCGATTACAAGTGTGTACCACCCACTAGCCAGGCGCCATGGCACACGCCTGTAGGCCCAGTGGCTCAGGAGGCTGAGGCAGGAGGATCACAAGTTCAAAGCCAGCCTCAGTGACTTAATGAGGACCTGTCTCAAAAAATAAATAGGGCTGGGGATGTAACTCAGTGGTAAAGCAACCCCCCCAGCATAAGGGGGGGGGGGAGTCAAGCTGATTTCAGACTTAAGTATTTTCATGAAAAATCCCAACTTTTCATACAGTTAAATTAGTCTTCAAATGCAAAGCTTACGCAGCTATCTTGGGTGCACCAAAGCATCCAACTGGATGCAATAAGCTAGTCCTACAAAAGTGATGAGCTGGTTTCTTTTCCAAATTTTACAAATAGAACCAAAAGTTCTTTGGGGGTGGAGAATAAGAGGTAAAAGAGAAAGAGAAGAGCATAGCTTGTAAGAAGGATGGAATTAAAAGCTCTCAGAAGAAGTCTGAATTAAAGAATTACTATGTTGAAAAAATGATATATCAATGGAAAACAATCAATGTTACAAGCATCCTGCCTGAGATTATACAAAGGGCCCAAGTGAAATATTTAAAAGCAGTGTGAGGCAGAGAAAACTAGTAGTTGATTTAACTGAGCTCAGACACTGATCGTAAGGACTGTGTTCTGTTAATACCAGCATGGTGTCTGCATAGTGCCCCAGTTGATTCTTTTGATAACTTGGAAGAGGAAAAGGTGGTATTAGACCAGAATTCACTTATTCAGTGGGATATTTCCCTTACAACACACAGCTATAGGTGGTGGCTTGGTTACTGAAGTACAGTTTATAGGAAACAAATCAAGCTTCGGAAAGGATGGTGCTGGCCATGGGAAAAAAATTAAGGAAAACAACAGTGGCATTTTCAAATGTTGGTATAATCACTGTAATAGTGGCCATAAAATTGATGACTGAAGTTAATATTGAGAAATCTGGCATTCTGTGTAATATGACAAAACCTACAAACCTCAAGGTTCTTTAAGCCAAATAATCTGAGCAAGACACATATATACAATTTATTAAAAACACATGAACACATTAAAAATCTCACTATTTATACAATCTATTCTAGCAACATATACAAATACTGATGACTACAGTACATGCCGAGGTAAGAAAAGTACATTCTGGGAGAATATAACTGACACCCAAGCCATTTTTATTTCTAATATATAATTCAATACATGTTTTATTTCTACCATTCCCAGTGCCAAATAAAAGAAAAAGTAAAAGAAACTAGTCACAAGTTGGATTAAATGAGAACTGGTGCCGCAGTTGACCTAGAAAGTATTTTAATAACCATCCAATTGGATTTTTCAGTTTAGGGACTTTGAGTTCAGAATCAAAAGACAGAGCTCATACTTTTCTTTCTTCTTTTTTAAAGGCAGAGGGTTATCAGTTCTCTTAAGAGTTGGAAAGAGCTTTCAATGTCCCACATAATCTACTAGGCACCTAGGTTCTTTCTAGGTGCCTCATCTGACATGATGTTTCTATAGCCCTTTAGCTCTCCAGGTGACAATGTGGAACGAAGGCAAAGATCCTCTGGTCTTACCACTCTCCACAGTTCTGTGGGCACATTCATATCGATGGCCTCACATTCTGTTCTCCCCTTCTAGGAGAGGGAAGAGGAGAGGCAAGTGAACATATAATGTTAAGATTTTAACTCCTGTATAAATTCTCTACTTGAACCATTTTCATCATCGAATAAACCCATTGTTCAATTCAAAGTGCAAATAGTGAAATGTGAACTTAAATAACTGGACTAGACCTGGCACATTCAAGAAGATTTAGATTTACAGCATTTAATAAAATGTTAATCATAATTCACAATGTCCTTAACCGTGCTGGTTCCGAGAATCAAGTAACAGCCAAGTCAGTGTAATTTTATGAAGCCTATAATGGCCACACTTGCCATATTACTATCTGATTCTATATTTGTATTATTAGGAAAAAATTTAATCCATTAACCCACAGAGATTAAGTCTTAAATATTTTAAGCAAAGAATAAAAATTCAAGGGAATTTTGTCAACAATGGTTGCTTTCACATTTTTAGTTGTTACTTGATTGTCTCCAAAGCTGTATATATCAGACATAAATGTACTAAAAACAAGGAACATACAAGTCCAATATGAAAACAAACTAAAAGTACAAAACCAAAAAAACCATTTGAATCAGGCTCAGCAATTCATCTGGAAAGTAAAATATATAAAAATAGTAAGAACTATGCATTTTATGAAAATCATTGGTAGTTCAAGGACAACAGCACAGTGGCAATATGAATCAAGTCTTAAAATCTGCATCATTTCAGAAAACATTTGCCTCTCATTAAAAGGAAGAAAAAGATTTTAGGAAAAAAAAAAAAAAAGCTCCAGGGAAAATGATCAGGTCACACAATTATACAAAAATAGCAAGTTTCTTTGGGAAAATGAAACAGTTATTGAAACATCTCTCTTAAAGCTTCAAACAGGCATATGACTTGAGGAAAAGTGTATTCCCTGTATACTAAGGATGAATATAAACAACAAAATGGTTTACTCTGTTCCCACCTGAAAGGGGATAACTGCATTAATATATGTGCTTTACAAATTCGCTTATGGTTTAATAAAAGTATAACATCTGTGCTTTTTGTTTAAAAATATGCACTGATATTTCAATGAGTGAAATTGTGCCTCTAAGTTTGAAAAATGAAAATAAAACCAACAAAATTATACAAGGAAAAGGCAGGGAAGCTGCAGAAATAAACAGTTCTCATTTAGAAGCAATTTTTAAAAAATACTGATGCACTTGTGGAAGTGAGCAAAATGAATACTGTTCAACTTTATTCAAACGTCGTAATCTGGTGGCGTGAGCCAACAGAAATGTCTAGAACTTGATGGGAAAATACATTTTAACATTTAGTCTACACACTCAGGTTTACAGTAGAAGGAATGTCAAATTTATATATTTTTATCATATGGTGAGCTTACATTGTCTTGCCAGTCTAAAGACATTTAAAGATGGGATGTGCACTACAGGCTAAATATTACAGATGATATCTAATTTACTCCATCTGAAACTAGTTCTGGGCAAGTCATGAACAAGTGGCAATAAGAAAGCTGCCAGGAGGTATCAAAAACAATTTCATTGGCAGGATGTGATCATGTCTGTTCCCTAGCTATGACATAAAGGACTACTGACACCTCTTACCACACACAAAAGGCATAATCACACAGGGCCAAAGAATACATGTGGGTTTCCATTTCTTATACTAGTTTACTGGGGACAACTGAAAATAGAAAATATTTTATTTGACCATGATACTCTAAAAAAATTGTGTGTGTGTGTGTGTATGAAACCAAAGAGCACAATTTCTGATTACTTTTTGTTGTAGTTTTTAAAGGTAGTTTATATTACTTCTGAGTGAAGAGGGGAGAGTCTCCTTTAGGACTTTTCTAAATTATAAAGAGTTTCTCTTTTGTTTCTACCTTAAGAAGCATACTTGAAGACATCAGAGGATCGAATTCATGAGACTGATAATGCAAGCATCACCTACTGAAATAAAATGTTTTATAAACACATGAATGGGGCCCCGGGGCAGAAAGAATGAGTGGGATGAGACCAGTTTCATGAAGTGCTATAGCTCTTAAGAATGTCAAGAAGGGGAAAAGTCAGTCACTCCAAAGTCAGAGCTTCCAATATAGATCTTCCTAAGGGGAGACCAGTGTGTATGGTTATGGTCAAATCAAACCTTCTCTCACTAAGTATTTTCAAAAAAGAATCCAGGAAGTAATATAGGAACAGAAGAGGAGAAAAACATGAGAGTACCCACCTTTCACAAAGGGAGAATTCAAGCCATTAGATATTTCAAGAACAGTACCATGCATTATTGCCAATCAGGCTAATAGAACCATCTCTTGAGTTCATTCATGTACCTGCAGCATTGGTAATAAATACTCTCAGTGATTTTCAGTTTCTCTGAAGTGCATTATAGAGAGCTTTTTCTGTATTAAAAATAGTGTTTTAACAGTAGTAACAAACAGATGTTCAAAATTTATCAGGCAAGCAGTAATTGTGCCACAGCAACACCTTTTAAGTGAGATAAGTAGTTTCCTGTACCTCGGTCACCACATTTTCCCAACCACTTCAGTGACAGATATGTAATACATTCTATATATTACTACAACTAAAAAAAAAAAAAAAAGGCCATGTGCTTTAAATTGATGCTTTGTAAAAAGCAGCATTACCTTCAAAGGATTTCTTTAAAAACATCACACTCCCCATCCCTTTCTGTTCCCGACACTTCCTGTGTGCTCTGGGGCACCTGGTATACCAATTCATCTGGGGCAGCTGAACCTGGCTTCCCACCTTTGGGAGTATCATACTGGGCTCGGGCTGAGGAGCAGCTGTCTGTCCTGGAGAGAAGTGTATTGTAAGTTCCCACTAAAGTGGGAGGTTGGTTCCCTGTAGCTTTGAAAGTGGATGTGGAGGGCAGACCAACTGAAGCTGTGGGGTGCCCTGACATGTCCATGATGATGGGGGTTGCGTACTCAGGTCCAGTAATTGGCAGTGGTTCAGCATAGGCATGATACACTTCCTGCACTGGAGAGTTGTAAGGATCGAGGTCTGCATAGCCTGCTTCTTTTCCTTCTTCTGGTTTAAAGGTAGATCTCTGATGAAGTGTACCAACAATTCCTCCCACAAGTGGCTGTGCATACTCTGCAGATATCACAAAACACACCAGAAGAGTTACCTCACTAATACAGAGATTTCATAATTTAAGGTGGTAGCTACAGGTTACACTATAACACTTCTTTACGGCATGGTTATTGCTACCAACACAGACTTATTAATTTTCCACTTGCAAGAAACAAAATCAAAATGTATAAATGCATTCTACTGTTATGTACAACTAAGTAGAATTAAAAAATACTTAAAAAATCACTTACTATTTTCTAGTATTTCACAGTAGTAAGTTCATCTGCCAGAAAGTCTCATTCATGTAATTTTGCATAAAGACTATATATGCTCTTTCAATTGAGGTAGTATTTCATTAGAAAATAAATATGTCATTATTAGAATAAGTATTAGTCTTCGGAAAAAAACACCAGATTTTTTCCTTTTCAAATATTAGTAAATGTTTAAAATGAATGTGTACTAGGATAATAGGATACTATAAAGCTCTTTCTGTCTTTCCTGTTCTCAGTCTTAACACCCTTGTCCTACTCCAAACAAAACAAAAACAAAACCCACCTTAACAAACTGCCCAAAGTCTTTAGAAATGAATGTTTCAATTTTATGAACAGAACATAAAGATACAGAAATAACCATGACAAGGTCATCTTTTTAAAAATCTACCTTCAGAATATAGCTCATCTTTAACATATGAAAAAGATCAAATATCCCATAAATCCCAAAGCCCTTTATGGAAAACTTAAGCAGTTCTTCCTCTACCAGGTATCTAACAGCTGCCATATAGTTACCTGCAGAGTCAGTTTGCAGCATTGTAGTGACTTCTCTTGGACTCAAATGATTCACCTCACTACTGCTATAGCGCACGGGGGTCTCCTCATGTTCCACTGATTTGGCAGGGAGAAACTGCTTCATTCCTTTCCACCAACCTTCATTGTGATAGTAAACCAAAGGGACCATTTATTTGTATAATAAATGTCAATGTAAAGTAGCCTTTATAGTCAAGCTAATTTTCTGCTTTGATAGAAGATTATCCAGTGCAAAGCAGAACATGGTAGAAATCTATTAATGCATACGCAGGAGAAATCACTGTTATCACATGCAGTCAGATAGAATATCTATTGTAGGGGTGGTTTTTAGTCAGTTCTTCTCAAAAAATAATTTGCAAGATTCATCTGGGGGTGCCAGCACCACTGTAATCTGTCCCACTACTGCCCCTTTTCTACTCTAGTCCCAGCAGTGCCCAGTCTTGTTCTAGTAGTGAGACTAGAAGTGGGGAGGACCAGCAGGGGGCCTCTGTGTCACTTGCAGTAATTCAGAAGATGTAACTTATCACCATGGAGATGACTGACCTCATGAACTCCTAAACTGCTGGACTTCACTTGGCAGAGTGGCATGCACATACTATTAAAGGGACCATCGTCCTTTGTTTCTTACTGAGGCCACACAGAATACTGGTTTCCTCAAGAGAAACTGAGGACATGGGACAAAGCAGACAAGTGTTTCAGAAGAAAAAGAACAGAGCATGTGTTATGAGAAATTTGCACTTCAATGTCATTATTTATTAACTAGAAGAGATTTTGCAGAAGAGTAAAACAACAGCAAGAAGAGGAATGCCACTTTTCTAAGGGTGGGGGGCGGTTCTGTGGGCTTGAGAACCATGCTCTGTCACTACTGCCACCTGCAGGGGAGGGATTTCCCCTTGATAGAAGAAAGATACAAGTCCACAGGAGTTACCTGCCCGGTCCCAGTAAGGCAAGTCATAGGTGCCTTCAGTTTTTTTCTTTCTGGAAAAGTACAGGGGAAAAAAAGAAGAAAGAAAGACGAAAGAAAGAAAGACGAAAGAAAGAAAGACGAAAGAAAGAAAGGAAGGAAGGAAGGAAGGAAGGAAGGAAGGAAGGAAGGAAGGAAGGAAGGAAGAAAGAAAGAAAGAAAATAAATTAGAATTAATTCTCTGGAAAGTAACATCTGAAACTACAACATAATCTCCAGAATGAATAATTAGACAAGAGTCTAATTAGACTCTTGAATAGAATAATTAGACTTGTTCTGAGAGTGTCCTCTATTTCATTTGACTTTCAAAGTTTCAAGTTGTGGATTATAAATTCTGGACTCTTAATAAATTAAAGTTATATTATTACCCACATATTATCCACACAAAAGTGATAAAGGAAATAAAATACTGAATCAAATCAGACTCAACCCTGAGGGATGGGCTGTTATTAGCAAGTCACATTAGGTCTGTTTTGGTTTCAAATGTAAATTTCACAGATCAATCAATCCACAAAATTCACAGAACTAGAAAACCATTTTCTGGTTTTCTATTTTGCATTTTTTCCCCCTACTTCCTACTTTTCTTCCACTACCCTTGGCCCCAGAGAAGTTCAAAGTATATTATACCCTTAATTCAATAGACTTCTTTCCCCAACCATCCCAGCATAAATTGATGCTAACACTAACAGGGACAAGTGGCAGAGGGAGAGGAGGTACTACAGAGTCCCTGGGAAGGCGAGAGTTTAAGGCACAACTAATAAGATGCTTCCCAGTCTTCCTGACAGGATTCTGATTTGTCCTCCCCAAGAGAAATCTGCTAATTATATTTAGAGCCTTTTACAAAGAAAAAGACAACAAATGAAAGGACATTTTCTAATTCAATCATGTAACTCTAATTTAGGTAAATTAGCTTGCTCTGCAGGATAATGAGAGCAGAAATTATTCTACAAATGAGGGTGAAGTGATTTTTTTCAGTATCACAAAAGTGGCTTTTTTAAAGAACTCAAGTCATTTGCTGTTCTTACTAGGAAATATCTGTCTCTGGTATAACACTAGGTTTTTATTGTTAATATTAAATGCTTCCTTATTTTAAAGCCTTGCTATATTTATATTTCAGTAATTCAAAATAAAGCATAATGTAAATTTGTGTAAGAGAAATTATGTGTTGAAATTGTTAATCAAAACTTGAATGGAAAATAAATAAGATTGTCTATTAAACAAATTTTTCCCCGAAAATTCTCTATTGTAAAATTTTAAAAAATATCACTAATCTTTTCTAAATGGAAGTTAAAACATTTTAAATGGTTAGGACAAAAATTAATAATATGAGTATTACCAAGGGTGTACTACAAAGGATTACACATACTGAATTTCAAGTGACAAAGCTTCATGTTATTTATTCATTACATATAAGTGCTTAGAACAGTGGTTGGCATGGGTTAATGATTAAAAAAGCTATTTTTATTTTTACCATTTTTACCTATTTTCCACAGTCAAGTTCCTTTACTTCCTGTCATGAAGCTAATCACTGAAATTTCAACTACATTCTTAGTAATAATACCAATTCTCCAGTTCAGCCCCTTTGTCCTGAATACCAGACATGTATTCCAGCTTCTCTGGGGAGTCTAAATATCCACGGGTCCTTTAGACACCACTCTAAACTGATCTCAGGACCTGACCCTGACACTCTCTCAACAATTCTTCTCCCCCATCCACACCCTCAGGCCCTGTGCTTCCATCAGTGGACTATTCTTTATTCATTTGTTATACCTTTGGCAGCAGCAGTGGATAAAAACACACGATCCTATGCCTGGTCCAATACCTACCCACTTTGCCAGCACTAGCCAGTGACCTTGGCCAGTTTATGCTGCTGTTCTCATCATTATTATTACTATTGTTCAGGTCACTGAATTCGTCATGCATTCTCCTCCTGGACTTTGCCAAAACCCTTTCCCCTTCTTCCTTTCCCTACTGCCCTCACACTGGGCTCTGTTCTGCCTTCCCAACAAAATACATCTGGGATCCACATGCTTCTCCAGCTTCCTCCTAGGGCACGGATTCTCTGGGAGGCCATGACTGACAGTTTTCTGCACTCTATTCTTTTCTGGTCTGTAAGCTTTGGGGTTCATCACTGGACTCCCTAGCTCTTGGCTCAATACTTGGCAGAGTAACACTCAAATTTGGAAATACTTGTTGAATAACTGAAAAGTGAAGCCATCCTCTTTTTCCACCAAACTTGTCCCTCCTGTTATCTCCACTCATGTCATCACTACTAGTATAACTGAAAAAGTCAGAAACCTCACATTCCCTAAATCCTTCCTTTCTTTCTTAGTAGATAACCAGTCATTTATCCTTTTGATTCTGCTGTGAAACATCTCTCCTTTTATGTCTTCCCATTCCCTAGAATCAGTGTTTCTGCCTGGCTTAATATCTTGCTATCTCTTCCCATCTCTCTTAGTAACTGCAGAATTAAACTTACTAGTTTTTAATGGGAATAAAGGAGAAACATGTACTTTTTATTCTAATGACTACCCTAACTCTCATTCTCAAACAGGTGAATCATACTGTATGTGGTTTATCTTCTTAAAAGTTTCTATTGCGTTCTGGAATGTTACCCCCCAACTCCGGAACAGCCAGGTGCATTAGCTCTGTACTAACCTGTTTCTCCAATGCCAAGCACACACTAATATGAGGATAAGTGTAGTGAGGACCATGACTAGCACAGGGACAAGAACTGCAGCCAATGCTACATCTGAAATTATAAAAGCAAAAACAAAAAACCACTATAACACTAAAGGCAGAAATCACAAGAGAAAACACTGAAAGGTTTAACCAATGCAACATTCAACACGTTCCTATCTTCAAAAATGCCTTGCACGTCACTACTGAAACAAGACTGGGAAGAGCTGACAACTGCAGAAGCTGTCACAGATCCGTGGCATTCACTACACTGCTCATTCCACGTGTGTATGTTTTTCATAAGTTTTCATAATTTTCATAAGTTTTAAATCACCAATAAAAACTGAAAGACAAATGACAAACTGGGGAAATATATTTTCTGCATATGTTAAAAGGTTAAAGGATTAATATATGATAGGACTTTATAAGTCAAAAGCAAATAAAAAACAATGAAAATCAATTAACAGTACATTAAAAATGCAAATAAGCATTAAACATATTAGTCTCACTTGTAATCAAAGAACTGTAAGTTAAAACAGAAACAAGATGCTATTTTTGCTTATCGAATTGGCAAATAGTTAAGAAAAACTAATTGTTAAGAGTATGCCAGAAAAAATAGGTATATTTTTAAATTTTTAAATGTGAATATAAACTGATACTATCTTTCTGATTGAAATTTGGGGGCAATATGTATAAAAACCTATTACAGTTGACAATTCCACATCTAGAATTTACTCTTGGGAAGAAATTAAGAAGACATTTAAGGTATATCTTTAAAGATGTTCATTCCTACTTCTGTATAAGAGTGAAAAACTGACAAAAAATTTGAATATTCAATGATGAGAGGGAATAAGTGAATCATGGTATCCTCCTTACAGTAGGAATATAATCTAGCAAATGAAAATGATGTCATAAGGGTAGAATGTGTGCACCAAAGGTCAGAAACAGACATAAAGCTAGAGCTAGCAGGAACTTAAGAGATCATTTAATACCTTTATCTCACCCAACACGAGGAATCATGTGCACAGACCAGAAAGTGGTCTGCCCAACATCGTATGGAATATTAGTTTCTTCATCCTACAATCCCCTCCTAACCATGAGGATGATAAGAGCAGCAAGTGCTGATATTACTAGGGACTAAGAGCCAAACACTGGTGAGTCTAACATATAACATGTAACATCATCTTTACTGCTTAAAATCGTATCCAAAAGGGAGGTAAAAGTATCACAACAGAAGACAGAAAAGATATGCAACCTCGGGTCTCTCAGAAGTCAATGGATGGGCAGGCATCAAGGCACAGGTGATGTGATCAGCCTTGGGCAGCACAAGGAGTCCCCCTTTATCAATGCAGTGGCCAGGGACACAGCTAAGTCTGTAGGCTCCTTAGGAAGGGAGTTTCCTTCTAATGGGCTTTTACTTTATATGTAAAGCTGGAGAGGTAACTGTGAATATGTGAAGATCTCTTGGTCAAGTGTTTAAAAAATATGGAGAAAGTTTAAAATAGCTCCAGTTGAGAACACATAGAAAGGCTCACTAGGGAAATCTGAGAGACTGACAGCACACATCTGATCCTGACATGACTTTCTCCCATCACTCTCCATCTAGTTGTAAAGACGGAGGCAAGAGGTGCATTAAAAAAAAAAAAAAAAAAAATCATGACTCACGCTAGGAAGCACTCAATTCAGGAAAGCAAAAGTGTTTTTTTCCTAAAGGTTTGTGAAACTGGAGAGAACAATCAGGTTTAGATGGATGCAGTGTAAATGAATCAGAAGCTTTAAAACATCAACTTGGGTTTTAAAAAAAAATCCAGACCACCATCCCAAAGAAAAGAAGACAAGAGCCTTGAATTAAAAAGACCAGCCCATTCTTTGTTATTCTTTTTAAGCTTACACAGATCCTACTCTGGAATAAAAGGCTATAAGTATACTTTTAGGCTTGAGATTTTATAAACAGACTTTAAGATGATTAAGACTTTTAAATCAATGTTCCTCCGTCTTGGCAGATGTACATGTCTTCTACAAAATGGTAGAAGATCTGATCTCTTGCTTCTGAAACCTCTTGCTTCTCTAGCTTTTCCTGCAGCATAAGAATGAAATTGTGAAAATGCCTCAGAAGAAATGAAAAAAAATGATACATGGACAGAGGGAGAAAGTCATCTTGAGTCCAGGCAAACTTTTAGAAAATCAGAATGACTAAAGTTCTCCATCACATTCTGCACTTTCCTGGAAATGAGGATGCTTTCCATCTGTCAGCACTGATACTAATTCCATTATCATACTGATGTTTTCTTTCTGAATGCAACTGAAATTGTTTTCAAAAATTAGTAAGAATTACTAATGTTTTGTACATTTTAAATGTTTTGTGTATTTGAATGAAACATAAAATCATGTTAATATTTTAATGTACGATTTAATTTTACTTATCATTGGTAACAATATTTGAAAGTAAATTCTAATACATTTATATATGCAATTTGAAAAACAATATATAATTGTAAATAAACATTTAAAAAACAAAGACCAAAACTTTTTTTTAAATGATTGTGTTAACTCTGAATATTTTTTAAAAAGCATTATTTTCTATTCCCAAATTCTATTTTTGTTTTCCCTTTTGCCAACAAGTTCCCTATCCAGCAAATGAATACATAATCAGGGGCAAAAAACCCTGACTTCCTATTTCTGAAGAGTCAACAATATGTCAGGTGCTGTGGTTATTTTGGGGGATACAATAGTAATATAAAACAGTAAAGAAAAATTAACATAAAATACTGATAAGTTATCCTCATTTTTAACTAATTCAAAGTGAGAGGCATTTGGCTATGGTTTTAGTACTTTCTAGAAGTACTGCATGTCTAAGCCTGAGACCAATGAGTTTAGCTGAAAGGGGGAAATAAAACAAAAGAAGGCCTACAAAACAATACCCAGCTCTAAGTATATGAATAACAATTTTACATGGTGCCAAAGGGTGAGATGGGTACTGTCAATCTTTCCCCTAAGGAGGGAAATAATTTTTTTAGTTATACTTAAAAAGTATTTTTGGAGGGAAAGAAATGAAAGGCTTAAAAGCTGGAAAATTTGCTGAACAAACAAAACAAAACACTCGTAAGCAGCAGATATCTGCTTTTGCATTTGCGTACCTTTGGTTACATGTGGAGTTACAGTAGTATTTTTGATATCAGGAGTGGTGGTTGTTTGTTCTGTCTGTGCAGGAAATTCATTGCTACTTCGAGGCTGTAGTGGTTGAATGAATTTGGGGGCACGACCTGAAAAAAAGTTTTTAAATTTATTTTTTTAATCTATACCAATGTGATTTAAGATAAATTTATTTTATAATGTTTTAAATTTCTTTATGGAAAATTATAGCACAAATCCAGGAAATATCACATTCCCACATTAAATTAAAGTAGACATACCTTTGGCTATTCTGGGAGGGGCTGTAGTATTTTTAAGGTCATTGCTGTTCCGAGGAGGTGGAGGCTGAGTAAGTTTTGGAGGACGACCTTGAAAAATGGTTTAGAAAAGTTTATACGCTGTGCTTTTAAAAACATAGTTAAAAAAGTTGGTGCAGCCACTCTGGAAAGCAGTGTGGAGATTCCTTAGAAAACCTGGAATGGATCCACCATTTGACCCAGCTATCCCACTCCTTGGCCTATACCCAAAGGACTTAAAATCAGATTACTACAGTGATGCAGCCACATCAATGTTCATAGCTGCTCAATTCACAATAGCTAGATTGTGGAACCAACCTAGATGCCCTGCAATAGATGAATAGATAAAGAAACTGTGGTATATATACACAATGGAATATCACTCAGCCATAAAGAAGAATAAAATTATGGCATTTGCAGGTAAATGGATGGTGTTGGAGACTGTTATGTTAAGTGAGATTAGCCAGTCCCATAAATCCAAAGGCCGAATGGTCTCTCTGATAAGTGAATGATGATGCATAATGTGGGGTGGAAGGGTGGCAAGAATGGAGGAAGGATAGATAGCATAGAGGGACAGGAGGGGAGGGTTCCGGGTGGGGCTGGTAATAATAACAGAATGTGTGACAGACATCATTGCCCTGTGTACGTGTATGAATGCACAGATGGTGTGACTCTACTTCGTGTACAACCAGAGAAACAATAGCTGTACTCCATTTGTGTTCAATGAGTCAAAATTAAATAAAAAAAAGAGTAATGTTAAATGTCTTCAACATTTCCTGAAGTACTTAATTTTACAGAGTAGATTTTAAATGTCAGAGAGAAGTTGAAATACTGCACTCTGCATAAAATGCACATATATACGGAGCTCTTCAGAGTAAAATAATCAAATCATCTAAAAACAACCTTAGGAAGGAGAATGTTGGGAAGCAGAATGATGTTTAACTCCAAAACTATATAGGTGTCACCACAATTTGACATATTACTTATTTGATTAAACTTCATGGAGAGCCAATTATATGTCAGGTACTGTGGTAGCTGTGGGGGATACAAGAGTAAACATTAAATACTGAGAGGTTATTCCCATTTTTAATTAATTCAAACTAAGAGGTACTTATGGTAAGGTTATCTTTAGTACTTATGATATATTACAGTACATGAGACCTGATAGAAAATTATTGAGATTAGCTTTGGCAATCAATCTCAACATATTATATGCCAAGAGAATGATATAACTTCCTTTTTCATTGTAATTTTGGAAAACATTTTCCTATGTACCTTTTAATAGAATATTTACCTTTAAAAATCTGGTTATGAAGATATTATAATTAAAATTTAAAAGACATGATTATTAATTACTTTCTTTAAGAATAACATAACTGTTTTAAATTAACAATCCCTAGTAGAGAGGACAGTGAATGTTCTCAACACAAAGAAAGATGTCTGAGGTAACAGATGAGTCCATTACCCTCCTCTGATCATTTCACATTGCATACGTGTTTTGAAATGTATGGGGTACATGTACTTTACAAATACGTATAATTATGTGTCAATGAAAAATAAAAACATATTTTAAAAACTAGTGAAAATATCATTTTTGAAACACACTGTCTCTTTACCTTTAGGAATAAACTGACATCCAAGCAGTTCCATTTTCATGGCAATTTTCTGTTGCCATTGAGTAGGGTTCACTCTAATAAAACGTGCAATAATTGGTGGCAAAAAGTTATTACGCACGTCCTGGTGATAATCTTTGTTTCCTTGAAATATCTTTAAAAAAAGAGAAAAGTTGGTACTTAAATCAACAGAGATCAAAGCTAAATCACTTCACCTAAACATGCTTTTTGCTGTGGACCTTAAGCAAAATCCGCAAAATATAACAAGAGTTAATTCCTAAGAAAATAACTTAATCAATTTGGAAAAAGTTAAGCTACACATTTTTCATTAAAGACTTATAAAAGGAGAATACTGCATACAAAAATGATTTAATTTGGGAAAAGGGTTCAGTTGTAGTGAAACTGCTCACTGTATTAATAACTCTAGTTCAACAGAATTACCAGTGATTGAAATGCATTCATTTTATTTTTAAAGTAAAAAATAATTGATGATACAAAGTCTCACAGGGAATGCTTTGCTTATATACTTTTTATAAGTGCATTTTCAACAAACAGACTAACATGAACACATATGCAAGCAAGCACATAACAGCTATATACCTCCACCTACTGGATAAACTTCACTAAGGCAGTTCCCATACTGTAATCCCAGTGTTCAGTACTGTTGATATGTGAACCAGAGAAGTCACTTTGAAACACTGCTCCATGTCTAATTTAATGATCACAACTAAACAGCTACATATACATTATATAAATAATCCTTAGGTAAAAAGTAAGATTTTAGGTGACAATCTCATTCCCTCAACTATGTCAAGCAAATAATGATAGCATCTTTATATTAGAGAGCCCTTAAGTGTTTAAAAAGCATTTTCATGTAATTAACTCAGATGCTCTCATGACGAAACAGGCAGGACACAGGAAACTGTGACTCAGAATGTGAGCAGACTGCGTAGCCACTGGACGGCAAGGCAGTGACATGAATCTGGATCTTCTGATTTAAGTAGAGAGCTCCAAAACCCAAAAAAGTTTCCTCCGGCCAAATCAATTAGCCATTACTAAAGACCATTAACAAGAAGACAACAGCAGCTAAGGTGAGAACAAGTAAATGTTTAATTTCTTGTTATTTCCAAGTATTATGGTTATTTCTTCTTGGTTGATTATCAATGAATTAGATTAAAAACCTCTAAGATGCGTCAATAATCTTCATTTTCTTAAATATGTGCCTTGAAGTTATAATAATCTCCATACTTGTAAGCTTCCATGATTTCCTTAGATATTAAGTAATATGTGAAGCAATTATTTGCAGTCTTATTTTATTAATGGAACAGGAACCATATATAGCAGAACACCATTTCAAAATATAAAAGCTATTACTAAGATCTCACTGTACATTGTCATCTCAAAATAATTCTATAAAAACTGAGTAAGGATTTTTTTATGTCTAAACTATGATCATTAACTGAGAATCCCTGTGTATAGGGAACTTTTTGTAAGATGTGACTAATATAAAATGGAAAGGGAAATCAAAGTCCCTACCCCCAAGGAACTTAAATTTCCTTGGGTATTACCAGATATAAATATGGCAAAATATTAAACAATAACATGATTGTAGGTTTGTAGATATACATTAATTCCATTTTTTGAAAATAAAATCTGTATGCAAGTGCTCATGCACATATGCAAGTGTAGAAGAGGTGTGAAAATGAAAACACCAATTCCCCAGGGAGAAGGTGAGAGAACAGATGGGAAAATGTGAGATAAAAGACTGGTATTTTATATAATTCAGTGTGAGAATTTCCACTTCGGTCTATGATAGAATAATAGGGATTAGACTCATCCTTCCGCTTTAAATGTGAAAGACTGGATGAAACATAGAGTGGTTCTTGGTCACTGGTCAGTAGGCAGCATAGGTGAATAATCACTGGAAGAACAGAAACAAGGCAAGTCCTGCTAGTGCCCCAATATTGTCTGGAGAGCTTCCAGACACTGTACGGAGAGAGATCCTACGTTATGGGTACTGAGTTGAGGAGACAGAGCTCAATCCAACAGGCAGCTGGAAATTTGTAGGGCAGAGTTAAGGAAAGAAGGAATAAGGTAAGAGTAAGACAGATTGACTTCTAAGATCTCTAAGGGGTTTTCATTTAAATCTTTAACTGCATGTAAAGAAACAAACTGTGGCCAGGAAATGAACTAGGAGCCAGTAAAATGATTCTTACAGATACACAGGTCTGGAAACACCTCACATTGCCAACACATAGACTAGAGAAACTTGACAATACATGGGACACTGGGTTGAGGAAATAGAACAGTACTGTCTCAGTAGTGAGGGAAAAATTAGAACTAAAGCCTGCTCAGGCCTTAACAAAGTTTACAAACAAACCTTGAAGAGAACGAATTGTTTTCTAATAGTTTAACTGCATTCCAGAATAAAGCTCAAAAATACATAAGGGAGTAATAATAAAAATCCAGTACCAAACAATGGCACAATGGTGGCACATCTGATCAAAAATTATCAGGCATATTAAGTATGAGCCTCAATAAAAATAAATATCTAAAGATCCAAGTATGACACATGATGAAGTCAATAAAGACATGAAAAGTCATATGCTCCATATGTTTCTAAGATGGACCACAGTATTCATGAAATTAGAGGTGGGGATGGGAAATATGTGAAGAAAAAAATGACATGTAATTTTCTGCATTTGACGTAAATCATAGCTTACAAATCCAAGCAGCTCAAAAAATCCTAAGCAGAAGAAATGTGAAGAAAATTCCACAAAACCACATCATAATCAAATTGCTTAAAACAAATAATAAAGAAATCTTAAATTGTAACCACAGGAAAAGACACTTTACACATTGAGTAACAACGACTAATAGCAGATTTCTAAATACCGAAAGTTAGGGGCTGGGGTGTAGCTCAATGGCAGACTGCTTGCCTAGAACGAGTGAGGCACTGGGTCTGAAGCACTGGGTTCAATCCTCAGCACTGCATAAGAATAAATAAATAAAATAAAGATATTGTGTCCATCTACAACTAAAAAAAACAATAAAAGTTCAAAAAAATACTGCGGTTAGAAAACAGTGGACCAATGTATTTAAAGTACTGGAAAAGGTCAACCTAGAATTCTATAGCTAGTGAAATTTTCAGAAATGAAGGAAAAGAGGCCTTTCAGCAAGGGCCTGAAATAATTCAGTGCTGTTAGAAGTTTTTAAAATATAATTCAGTGCTGTTAGAAGTTTTTAAAATATAAGCATGGACAATTCTTTAATTTAAAAGTTCAACTTATTCCAATTAAATATGGACGTGCTAAAGGCAGAATAGTCAAGTTTGGGGCATAAAGCAGAAGAGAGGTATGTAAATGTCACTATTTGCCTCAACAGGGAGAGAGCTCACCAAAGAAGAAGTTCATGAGATATCAATAAGAAGAAAGGAGAGAAGACCTTGACTAGCAGCAGAAGAGTTCAGATCTATGTGAATGTTAACTGGAAGCTCTTAGAGTTTTGAAGAGGGAGATGAGAAAAGTAGTAAGTGAAGATATTTTATCACATCAATATATATTAAAGAAAATATAATTGAAACCAATTTCATTGCAAATGCAACTGAAAAAAATGTGCTCATAGTTTCAATTCTAGATGGGAGGCATCTATGTTCCTTGAGAACAGGGATTCCTCCATTTAAAGATTCCTTTGGTCACCAAAGGCAAGAAGCCTGGGTGAAAGAGGTAAACACCTGGTGAGATTCACTTTTGCCTACTCTTCACACCTTAACATCTCCTTTGGCTCATTCTGGCATCTTCATAATCTTTTGCTAACTAAAACAAAAATTTTCTAATCATTAGATGTTAAAGAAACTCTTCAGGTAGGAAAGAGACAAGTATTCTACAATAAAAGTTGGTAAGATGATTTTGGAATGACCTTCCAAGTCTTAAATGCACTTTAGTCTTTGATTTTTTTGTCTTCTCCCTCCTGCCTACAGAGTAGAAATCTGGAAACAAATTAGTGTCATTTTGCAGATTGATAAGAAGTGTTATAAAGATAAGAATTTATGACTTACTTTAGAATTTCTCAAGTGGCCAAACAATTCATTTAAAAATGCAATGACAAAAGTTAGTAAACTATTGACTACACAAATCACCAAAAGGGACCTAGAATAACAGAATTTTCTAACCATAGTCAAAAGTAAAGCCAATAACTCATATTACCTAAAACAACCAGGAGAGGGCAATGTAAGACAAAATGACATTTAACTTTTACATCTACTGTATACAGGAGAGCTTCTGTGACTTTTGGCAAAGGTTCATATTTTAAATGTCTTTTAAAAAATATCTTGGTAATCATTTTACCTTATCCTGTTCCATACCCGGCTCTCTGTACACAGTCCATTTCTGCCCATCATCACTGTACAGAATTCTGTAGGCAGATACATAGTAATTGTGTTCCACCATGGTGGATCCAGTGGTTATAATGCCTGAGAAACAAGTTGCTTCCATTAGTGCAAAGAGTCTGACTCCTAATGTTTATTCAACATTAAAGCATAAACACCTAAGATATGCTGTGCAAACATTTTTGTCCGTGGCTCATTTAGATTTCTAGTACAAGTTTTCATCATGGTAGTTATTAACTTCTTGGTTTTACTCTTTTGAAGAGATAGGCCGGGCGTGGTGGCGCACTCCTGTAATCCAAGCGACTTGGGAGGCTGAGTCAGGAGGATCGCGAGTTCAAAGCCAGCCTCAGCAACTTAGCGAGGCTCTAAGCAACTCAGTGAGACCCTGTCTCTAAATAAAATACAAAATAGGGCTGGGGATGTGGCTCAGTGGCCAAGTGTCCCTGAGTTCAATCCCTGGTTCCCCCAAAAAAAAAAAAAAAAAAAAAAAGAAGATATAGACTTGTGGGTACACATAAGGAAAAAACTATCCGTTTGGCAGCATACGTTCCTATCATTATAAAATATATTTCAACTTCTGAGTAAGAATGCCCTCCAGGGGATAAACAAATTAATGATGATGACTGGTATTACTTTTGATACTAAAGCAAAATAAACCTTTAAACAAAATTACCTAAACCAATCCCAACTAGTTATTGTGATCATTAAATTTATGCTCAGCACATGTGAAATATTAGTTTTTATAGCACTTAAAATGGATTCTCCTTGAACATAAATTTCTCTTACTGACTGTAAGAGGTGATTATTTAGGTGTCTCAAAGTCACTATTGAAACTCCACCTTTAAAATAATTATATCATTAAAAAAACCTATTAAGAATTAAATACTAATTCCTCTTCTTTGCCACCTTTTAAAAATGCTATCATTAATGCATTATAGTTATACATAATAGTGGGGTTCATTTTGACATAATTATACATGTATGGATTTTTTTTTTGTACTGAGAATTGAACCTAGGGATATTTAACCACTGCACCATATTCCCAGCCCTCTTTTTACATTTGATTTAGAGACAGGGTCTCACTGAGTTGCTAAGTGCCTCACTAAGTTGCCCAGGCTGGCTTTGAACTCATGATCCTCCTACCTAAGCCTTCTGAGCCAGTCACTGGGATTATAGGCATGCACCACCCTGCTTGTCTCATGCATAGAATTTAATTTGCTCCATTTCAGTCCCCAGTGCTTCCTCTTTCCTTTCTCTTTCCTCCTTCCTCTACTCTGCTGATCTTCCTTCTATTTATTGGGTTTCGGTTTATTTGTTTTGAAATTAGTGTTTTATAGATAAACATAAAGGTGGAATTCACTGTGCTATATTTATATGTATACATACAATAATTTTTGCAAAATAATTTTACATTTCCTCTCTCCTTCCTCTACTCCACTGGTCTTCCCTGTTTTTGTGAGATCTGACCCCACCCCCATGTTCCCCTTACTTTGCTCTAGCTTCTGCATATCAGAGAAAACATTCGACTTTTGACTTTGAATTTGTTTTCTGCCATCTTTTACAAAACTACCTCCAGTCATATTAATGCCAGTTATAAAAAACCTGAAATCATAAACTTAAATTTTCAGTATCCAAATTTTCTACAAAAATCTCAGATGTCATCAGATTTCCCAATAAACTCAGTATTATCAATTGCTGCACAAAATTATGTTTCTTAACCTGTTATCTTCTTTTCCTTATTTAGATCTATTTGTAACCACTGGTACTCATCAGTGACCAAAGCAGCCCAAGGAGGACCAGGTTTCTTCAGCCTGGCCTTCTCAGGTTTCCAACTATTCTCTTGCCCTGTGTGGTCAGTCCATTCCAGTACAGATGATGCTGTTATTTGAGGATCAGCAATCACACCAGATTCCATCCCTAGTGTTCCGTAACAACCTGAAAGGAAGAAGAAAGTAAATCTGATTTCTAGATGTAAATTCAAAATCTTTACAAACTTGTTTATTGCAAACTGCTTAGGCAAGTGCTTCTTGGAACTATACTTCTGTGCATCTTCAGGAAACCTACAAATAATTACTTATAATGTCTAATACAAGTACTATGTAAACAGTTGTTACACTGTATTGCTTAGGGAGTAATGACAAAAAAAAAATCAGTACATGTTTGAAGTATGCAATTTTTTTCTCCAATATTTTCACCCTGAAGATGTGAAACCATGGAGATGGAGGGCTGACTATATTCATTTACAAGCAATAACTGTTCGTGTATGGAGACACCCACCAGAGAAGTGGGCAACTCACTCCTTACCTCCTTCAGGTTTTGCTCATATGTCACAGTCTCCATGAGGCCTGCCCTGACTCTACTAAAAACTTCAGACCAAGTCCTCCCGCATTTCCTATCCTCCTTCCCTGCCTTATTTTTCTACATTTTATCAGGTTATAAATAATACATTGTAAACAATCACTTATTTACTCTTTGCCAATCTCTCAAAACAAGGAGGGCAGGTGAGTTCTCACTAGCATCAGAACGGTGCCTGGCAAATGAAAAGTGGTACTCAATAAATATTTTATGTGGAATGAATTAATTCCTTCTTCAGAGACGGTTAAGTCATCTTCTCTAAGGAATTCTCTTTGCTTCCAAGATCATTTCCTGAGTAAAACAGAGCCTGAGATTTATTTTATTTAAGGTGTTATTAGGCACCTATCTTGATCGTCATGTTATGACAACTAAGTGAGAAAGTACAAAAACAGCAGTTGGCATAGTGTTTGAAAAATATTAGTTTATGTAATTATTTTTTCCTAGTACTGATGATTAAATCAGGGGTTACTCTACCACTGAGCTATATCTCCAGACCTTTTTCAAACAGGGTTTCAAAAGTTGCCATGGCTGGCTTCAAACTTGTGATCCTCCTGCTTCAGTCTCTGGAGTATCTGGGATTACAGACATGGACCAATATGTCTGGCTCCAAATATTAGTTATTATACCCATTATAATATTATGAAGTCCATGAAAATCTTACCACTTGTCTTAAATGTAAAAAGACTTGTAGATAAATGTCCCCTGAAAGAGAGAAAGGTATTTTTTATGATACATAACACATGGCTTCCTCATATTTATCTTAGTAAAACTTCTTCTCTTCATTTGTTTAAAAAACTAAAATGACTCCATGGTTAAAAATTACACACCTGATATTGTTCTTAGTCACATTTCTATGAAGAACAACTTTTGAAATCAGCAGAACAACTTTCTGTACAATTATCTAGCTCCCAATTTCACATATGATTATGCGAATATGCCAATGTAACCTTTAGTATTTACTTTTCTTTTACATGAAATAAATGGACTCCAAATTTTTCTGTGATAATTTTTCTGTGTTTCTGGTGAAAGTACATAGATAGATGACCCACATGTCTGAGAGTGAGTTTCAGTGTTAGAATGCAGCATGGCATCTGAATTTCAAGGGAATGAGCAGAATGGGTGAGCTGACGAGGATGGGAGATGAGACAAGTGTGAGTTTGCCATGTGGCAGGTAGTAAGGCTCTGGGCACCGGGAAGAATTAGATTGTCAGCACAGACTCCTGCCCTTAACTCCATGTTCAAACTGTTACAAGAGGACAGAATCTATCTGTGCTTTTTTAAAAGTACAAAAGACAGAATTCACATACACAAACACTTCTTTCTAGAGGTAGAACAGAGTAAAGGAATAAATGAAGGGATACAAAACCATGCAGAAGACACTAAAGGAAAGAAGGGTAGCTGACTCCACACCATGGCGGGGCAAATGACAGTCCATGCATGGCCTGTTTTGTATGGTCTGTGGGCTAAACATGATTTTTATGTGGTTGAAAAGTTGTGAATAATTCAAATGAACAAACAAAAATAAGTGACAGAGACATGTGGCCCATAAAGTCTAAAGTAGCTACTAGATGGATCTTTATGGAAAGTTCGCTGATTCCTCCTCTATGCTGTTCTGGGAATGGGTCATGCTCCTATGTTCTGAATTTGGTCTAGGAAGAGAGGCTGACTTCAGTTAGGCTTAGTATTGTCTGCAAGGACCAAGAATATCTAAGAGGCAATGTTAATAAAAACAGCCTACGAATATTGCATTTCTACTTAATGTTTCAACTTCTCCTGTATCTGATGCCCAGTCTATGCTTTGTAAAACAGCACAATACTGTAGAGACCATGAAATTACATTCTTCAATATTCTCTTGGGGTGAGAGGAACATTCCTAATCCTACTACTCTGCTTTATGTCAAAATTTACTTTATATTTGAAGTATTTCAATTATCCTTGATCCATCCTGGTTTGCTTAGTTCTGCCTTCTGAGTTTTACAGTAAGGACTTAGAAACAAACCTCTAGACCTTTACTCCAGAATATTTCAACATTTCAAAATGAAGAAACAAATTTCCCTTCCAAATGACTACCTTACAGAAGTAGAGCAAGTCAAAATAGTATGATACTACCTTATTCCTGAAAACACTAAGACACCAAGAGCACAACAGTTGAGGGCTCACTGCATAAATGTTATTTCAGGAACAACATGAAGACTGATTTTGTTGAGATCTAGCTAGTTCCCAGCCCCCACATCCAACATGCTTATCATAATTAGCATATGTACTTACACCACAGATGTGACGTTGTTAGCCAAAGAACTTTCATAGTACGGGATGCCTTTACTGATTACAACACTGATTTGGCCACCTAACACATTTGACACCACTCCTGCATGCACACCAGCCATGCACAATGGTGAGGACTTGAGGAAGGGAAAAAGAAAAGATTAGTTTTTATTTTTCATTTTTTGGATAATTTATAAGCAAGATGCTCGTACTTGCTCAATCAGTTGATCAGGGTAATTTTCTCATAAAAATAGATTATTGGTGCTATAGGACAACACATTTTTAGCAGAAGAAAAAGGAAAAAAACATTATCTATTACTAAAAATAAATACTCCTAAAATAAAAGGATGTATATAACAGATGCATATCTAACTATTCTAGAGTTAAAAAATAAAGTTTATCACAAATTTACATCTACATCCAACTTACGTCTCTATATCCATGAGGAATTGTTCCAGAAATCTCAGCAAAAGGAAGCAGACAACCAGCTGGGCAGTACTTACTGGGAAATGAAAACAAGTAACAGATTACATAACACTGTAATTTCTGGGGAAAAACACCAAAAATATCACACATACATGTTTCAGCTCACTGTAACTAGTATCACCTTACTACTAGTACTGACAGAACCACCACTTCCAAATGCCCTTCAGACTTTCTTCCACCCACACACACTCGACATGTCTTCACACTATTTACAAAAATTTTCTCATATTCTACATACTGCCTTGATTATTTTACTTCATAATGAATGGCAGACCATGAGAAATATTCATCATATTCCATGGGTATATGTGTATTATATTGTCTGTTGAGTATAGGCTGTGCTAGAAACTGATTTTACAGAGGTCACCCAAACAAATATGGCCCTTGGAGTCACAGAGTTTATATTTTAGTGACAGAAAAAGAAATCAAATCACCAATATTTGCACAACTTAGATTTTGATTCTTAGATTACTTAGATTTTGATTCTTCTATAAAGAAAAGGCACTCTGAAATAACTGAGAGAATTTTAATGGAATATAAGTAGTAACCTTGCTATGTGCCAGGGAGCACTCTAAAGTGTTTCAAATAATCCACACAAGAATCCTATGTAGTAAATACTATTATTATCCTCATTGCAGAGAAGGAAAATAAAGAACTGTGTCTCCATGTCACAGAGATGGTAAATGGCAGATGCCCTCCAGAGACTGTGCTCTCCTAACACAGGGCTCTGCCCAGTTCAGGGAGGGGGCTCTGAGGAAGTGAAGCCTCAGCAGTAAGCTGGCAGATGTCACTGGAAGAAGTAAGAGGTGGGTAGTGTACCACAATCACTAGGAAAAGCATGCCCTGGGCAAGACAGCCTGGTGTGCGTCTGCAAGGGTGGACGGCTGGTGCAGGTACAGTGCAGTCAGCAAAAGGAAGGTTGGAGAGATGGACAGCGATCACACCCTGCAGAGGCCTTCTGGGCTATGGAATACATTCCTAAACAATAATAGGAAGCCAGCAAAGGACTTGACAGCATACACACATAATCTGATTCATATATTTTTTTAGAAAGATTATTTCCAGCTCCTAGGAAGAGACTGTAAAGATTGATGAGAGGAAGCTGGAGTGGTAGTGAAGGAGCTAGAAGTGGAGGGAGAACAGCAAACTCTCTACGAACTGATGAGTGGGTTACTACTGTTGACCAGGATCCCTCAAATGCTGAAGTGGGGCACTCTTCCCCACAGGAGTGACAGCAGGTTGGGAGGAGGTCAGTAACATGGATTTTGAAGGATGAGAATGATTTTGTCAAGCAGAGGAGCATAGTTAAGAATACTCACTTTTGCATAGTGAGTCTATGCAAAAGATCTGAGAACTCAGAAGCAGTATAAATAAATATTATACATAGGATAAAAATAATATACACAAGCTACTTGTGCAAGACTTTGTAGACCAGACTAAGGAATATGGACAACTTCTTATCATAAGTTTCTCAAGATTTTTAAGCAGGTAAAAGATCAGATACACATTTTGGAAAGCCACTTGGAAGTTGTGTGACAGTATTAGAGAAACAGCAAAAGATGAGAAATGGGAAATCTATTAAAAGATAATCCTAGTCTAAGCAAAAAACAAAGGCAATAAAATAGAGAAATACTAGTTAAATGCTACTTGGGAAAGAACACTGAAAAATTCTCTAACGGCGTAAACCATTCCCTTCCCTTTTCCCAAATTAACAAAAAAATGAAAAAGAGAAAAAAAAAAACCAGAACATAAAATAGCTTTACTACTTTTATAAATACTCTTGCCAAGTTTTAGAAAGTAACTAGTTCTATTGTCAAAGCATTTAAAAATTTTACTTTCATTTTTAATATCTTTGCTACAATTAAAGCAAAATTTAAACACAGCAATTAAATGGCTTTAATTATCTCTGATTTTCCAGTCTTGAAACAATGATTGTGTGTCACACATTATGCAGTAATCTTCAGTGTAAAAGAATAATGTGTGCATGCACACACACATGCACATACACACAGTCACTAACATGGTCATACCTGAACTCAGGTTCCAAAAAATTGGATGCAGTGTCCAAACAAGTAATTAGATCTAGGGGAAAAAAATTCAATGATATACAGATTTATTACTCTTGTTGAAACACCAAATATTACAAAATCTCAAATTATATTGATCTAAATGTCAAAATCTAAACATTACCAAAAACTATAAATTTTTGTTAATCACAACTATTTCTCTCATTTGATACATCTTGATTCTGGGAACTGTAACTCCTCAGTACCGTTTTTCTACTATATCACCTCCTGGAGTCACGTCACATACATAGAACATACGTAGACAAGTAAAATTTGTATGCTCTTAGAGTGGTTTCTGTAACACCCAGCTCCAACAACACAAAGAAAAATATTTCTTGGTTATTATTAGGACTAAAAATGATCCTTTGCTGTTTATAAATAAGGAAAATAATGACTAAGAAAAAAAATGAGGTAATTCTGTGGCTCTAGCTAACTGCCTTCAAAATCTGTTCCACAGACAGAATCGGTAGCATCAGTATCTTCTGAGAACTTAGAAGATATCCAACCCTACCCAGACTTTCAGAATCCCGGGAGAGGAGACTCAAGAATCTGTTTCGACAAACCCTTCAGGTAATTCTTAGGCACACTTAAATTGAAGAAGCACTGCTCTAAAGAAAATAAAAACTCAAATTTTAACATTTCCTATCTAGAAATTAATATTTCTGATTAACAGCTAACCTGCCTCTAATTAAGACGGAGTTCCTAGGCTATACAAAAGGCAGTTTTCAATCAAGAACACTTAATAGCTTCCTTCTGCTCTTAGGATTGAGAACAAAGCCCTCAATGTGGCATGGGGTCTTGAAGGGTCTGGCCCCACCTCTCTCAACTCTTGTCTTGTACCCAAGTTGGCTTCTCACCACTAGCCCTCTTTGGAGACTCTGGCATATGCTGCTCTCTCAGCCTGAAAGGCTTTTCCACTACCCCTTAACCTAGCTGCCTCCCCTCTAAGATCTTACTCAACTGTTCATTCCTCAGAGAAACTGCCTTGACCTTTGTAAGCCAAACCCCATTAGCACATAGTAAGCACTAAGTTTTGTTTGTTTTAATGAGCAGTTGACCATTACATGTTCTCAGTACACCATATGTTATAGGTAAGATGGCTTTGTTGATGGAATTACAGAACTATAAACAATATCACTTTGTAATGTTGAATCCTTGGACAAAGACTGAGGCTGTCTTCATCTTTGCATCACCAGCAGCAATTACAGCACGGAGTACATGCTGGAGGCTTTCAGTGAAGATTATTGAATCAATGGAAGGATGAATTTTCTGATAATTAACATGTTTGGCTAAGTCTAATCATTTACTAACCTGCAGGGAATCAAATCAGGAAGAAGACCCAAAGACAATCACAAAAGTAAGATCTCTTACATATAAATGTTTGGTTAAAGAACTGTGACAAGAGGGCTACTACACTGATGGAAAGACCAGCTAGCATATTCCTAGCACACAGCCGGTACATAAATCTGATACATTACTGTCCTCCACAGCAAGCCCAGGATAACTGATCACTCTATTTACAATTCTAAAGAAATTTTATATTTATCATTCAACTGAAATACATCTTGAAAGAGAGCATAAAAAAACTGTATTATGCTAATTGGAAAGTGGTATGATGAGAGCAATTGTATGGATCAGTGTGCACACACCATAGCATTTGAATTATCAACTTACATCTGTGTTTCAGGGGTTTAAGAGTACACAAGACTCCACAGGGGTTCACTACAACCTAGTTGACCGACTGGGAAAAGCAGACAAACTGAATTATATACACTCTAGCTATTCTTGTCAGTCTTTGCACAGCATCAATGAAAATCAATTTTCCACTTTCCTGCTCTACCAAAAGAATTTCCAACTTCTAAGGTTAGAAATTCAGCTTCTAAGATTAATTGCCTGTGATGAAAAGGTACCTGTGTGGTCCAACATGGCATTCAAGCCACAAGCTGACTGCCAGCTGGCCTGGTCGCCTTCATGCCACATGCCAGAAAGCTGGCTGACAACGGACATATGTGATCAGAACAGGGCTTTGGCTGTGAGTCCGTGCAGTGCTTACCCCTCCACATTATGCCATGCAAATGTGCAAGTAATTGCCCTGGCTCTAAAATTCCATTAGGACTCAAAAGAGCTCCTTTGGAGGAAAATAAGAATTAAAAATAGTTCAAGGAGGGACAAGAAGACTGAAGAAAGGGAAAGCAAGCCACGAGTACAAACTGACATTTACAACTTCACAAAAGCAAGTAAATCATTAAGTTAAGCAGGGAATTAAGTTATGTGCCTTTCTTGAAAGCTTTTCCCAAGCAAATAGCCTTTCACAAAACTGTTGTTACTACAAGGGCGCCCACTAATAAGAACACAGCCTGGCAGAGATGATTATAGCTTAAAGAAACAATCTGTCTCTACCATTTCTGACTGAAATGTATAAAGAGAACTATAACACCTAGAGTCTAGAATAAAATCCTCAAATTTACAGTTGAATTTTGACATGGCTAGTGTTATGGTTTGGATATAAAGTGTCCCCCAAAAGTTGCTGTGAATGCACGGATATGCAGAGGTTAAATGACTGGACTGAGAAAGCTCTAACCTAATCAGTCCATCCTACTTTGAAGGGACTGACTAGATACTAACTGCAGGCAGGCGGGGCATGGCTGGAGGAGGTGAATCACTGGGGATGCACCCAGGAAGGCTGCATTTTCCCTGCTTCCTGATGCAGCCATAAACTGAGCAGTTTTCTTCTGCTGGGCCCTTCCCCTGTGATGGCTGCCTCACCCTGGACCCAGAACAAGGGAGTTGGATGTCTATGGGCTGAGACCTCTGAAATCATCAAGACCAAATAAGCTTTCCCTCCTTTAAGTTACTCCTTTCAGGTATTTTGGTTACAGTGATTAAAAAAAAAAAAAAGGCAACAGATGACACAGATGGGGGATCAGAGGGATAGTCTTTCCAACAAATAAAAATGCTGGAACAACTTGATACCAAGAATGAAACTGGTCACCCACCTCACCCCATGTGTAAGAATTACTCAAGGAGTATCTAAATTTAAGAACTAAAACAGAGACTTTCATAAGAAAACACAGGAGTAGAAATCAGGAATGAAATTTTAAAAATACTTAGAGGTAAATGAGAACACCAATACAACATATCAAAATCTATGGCAGTGCTAAGAGGAAAGCTCACTGTATTCAGCTCATTCATTAAGAGAATAGAAAGTCAACAAATAAATGACCTAACATTACATCTCAAAGCCCTAGAAAAAGAACAAATCAACATCAAAAGCAGAAGACAGGAAATAATTAAAATTGGTTGAAATCAATGATATTTTAGCAAAAGAAACAATTTTAAAAAAACAACAAAGCAAAAAGTTGATTCTTTGAAAATATAAATAAAATTGATAAAGCCTTAGCCAAGCTAACAAAGAGAGAGAAAACTCAAATTACTAAAATTTGTGATGAAAAAGAAAATACGGAGAAGTATATCTTGACCTTGGATTAAGAAATGGTTTCTTATATATGATGAAAAGCACAAGCACCAAAATAAAAATAGATAAACTGAAGTTCATTAAAATATAAAACTTTTGTGCTGCAAAGGACACTGTAGAAAGAGCTCACATAAACAGTGAAAATATTGGTAAATCATACCCGAAAAGGGTGTAGTATTCAGAATACTTGAAGAGTATTAAGATATGACATCATAATAACATATATTCATGCTATGGAATATTAAATGGCCATAAAAAGGAGTGAAATATTGATATGTGCTACAATATGAATGAACTCTGAAAACATGCAAAGTCAAAGCCAGTCACAAAAGATCACATACTCTGATTCAATATGAAAGTCCAGAACTACCATCTCCATAGAGAAAAAAAGTAGGTTACTATTACCTTGGATTAGAGGAGGCTTGGAGTAAGAAATGGAAGATGACTGCTATTAATTATAGTGCTTCTTTGAAAATATTCTAAAACTGACAGTGGTAATGACTGTAAAACTGAATATACTGAAAACTGGTAAATGGCATACTTTGTGAATCATATCTCAATAAAATTAGTATAAAGTATTTAAAACTAGAAAGAAGACATAGAAGTAATGATCAATTCCTTTAACAGGTAGCACTTCTGCATGGATGAACAAAATAAAGCCTAGTAAAAGATCCAGGATTGGCATTTCATTCAATCATTCATTTATTCATTAAGTAAATATTTAATATTTCAGTAAATATTTAACCTCAGTAAATATTTAATAAGCATGTATTATAATTCAGTTAATATTTAATATTTATTAAGCCATGTATTATGACCAGGTGTTTTCCTAGGCACTGGGGATAAACGAAAATCCCTGAGCATAGAAAGTGTACTGCAGAAGGGGTATAGTGGAGAAAATACACAATACTATAAAGAAAAATACACAGTGTGATAGAAGGAGATAAGTACTTAAGAAAAATAAGGAGAGCAAGGAAGTTAGGAAAAGTTAAGAATTTTACAATTTAAGAACTAAGGGTGACATCTGAATAAACAAGAGAATAGGTGAGGGAGTGAGGTATGAGATATATGGAAGTGAAAATAGGCAGTGATATCACAAAAGCCCAGGTGGGAGCATGCCCACAGTGAAAGTAGAGAGGACAGGTAAGAAACGAAGTCAGACAAGTAATAGGAAGCCAAATCCTATAAGGTCTTGGTGGTAAAGACATTTTGCAGAAGGAAGTGCAACTTTCCCTTTTAATAAGATCACTCTAAATAGTAAATTGAGAGCAGACTGAAGGTGAAAGAGCAGAAACAAAGGTCACTAAGAAACTGAGAGGAGCACTGACAGCAACTTGAAGTAGGGAGCCAGTAGGGGAGCTGTCCAGGTGAAGTCAGACTCTGATATACACAGATACATTCACCTGGAGCGGCAGATAGCCATGAATGTGAAAGAGGAAAGTCAAAGAAAAATGGTAAGGTTTCTGAACTGAGCAACTTATATGATGACCTTACACATTAAGTACTAAATACTTACAAAGCACCCAATTATGCCAAATCCACTTTAACATGTCCTATAATACCAGAAAATCAGTGATATATATGTTCAAAATACAGGGCAGCCTATAATTTACTACGGCTTTAACTATGTAGCCTCTACGTAGAAAATTTTTTTTTTGGGGGGGGGTCATTTTAATCAAATACCTAATACATACAAAAGACTGAGGTACATCTGTTACACACACAAACTAAACATGGTACACTTCACTAGGGTCCTCTGGATAAGAAAGAGCAATAGTGAGTAGAAGGTCTTGGGGGTGTGGCTGAAGCAGAATGGCACTCACTCTCTCCCTTGTGCAACCTGAAGGAGAATTAGCATCTAGACTGGAATCCATTCCAGTCTTAACAGTAGTCTTACCCAAAGGGAGAGTAACCAGAAGGCCTATAAAAAGAACTTCTGACCTTCCCCACATCTGCCTTTTTAACCACACAAGAGAAGAGGCATGTCAGATCGGAATGTGAAGGCAGGCTGTGAGGAAGAGCGTAAGGGAATATAAAGACAACAGCAAACCAATAATCAACCAAGGACTAAAAGGCTTCAGGATTTTTGTAACGAAGACACTAATATCCGATTTTCGAAGATAATTCCAAATTTAGCAATATTACTATCTGTCCAAACTGATATACACAGGCTTTTTAAAACTTAAGTATAATTTTGGGGGCTGGGGATATGGCTCAGTTGGTAGAGTGCCTGCCTCGCAAGCACAAGGCCCTGGGTTCAATCCTCAGCACCACAAAAAAACAAAAACAAAAACAAAAACTTAAGTATAATTTAAAAAATTTCTCACAATAATTGCAAAGGCTAGAGAACTTTATAATTGCTTCATGAAATATTTATTTAAACATGAAATCTTAGATTGACCCATACATAATTATAAAATTTATAAATATTTTATGTTAACAAATCAATCAAAAATATTAGCACATTGATTGCTCTCAAGAAATATTTTTGATTGATGGCATTTGGTATTTTTGAGATTACAGAACTGAGAAATATATTTAATTATGTTTTCCCCCAATCAATACTGCTTTATACTCTTGAACAAATCGAAAAGACTCAGATGTATTAGTACCCATTACTTACAACAATGCAACACTACCTATATTAATTAGCTGCAGCATGTTATTTTTGCACAATTGATAACACTGACTTATAAAGGAAGGGAAGTCTTAGTGTATTTATTCTAACTCAAAACACTTAAAGTATGACTCCTAAGTTACTGTATTTAACATAAGTGAGAAAACAGGATAAAGCAAGACAATATATGTATACAAATTCTACTCCTATATTTGCTCTAAATTCTTTAAATAACTAATTACGAAATTTTCACACCTGTCAGTACACTTGCTGTGTGATATCTCCTTGGTTCAAGTATGGAAGGATGTGGGATAAGGCTGGTCTAGGTACTAAATTCTCCTGACAATATTAATATTACTGTGTGATCTTAGGGCTAATTCCTCCTTTCCATGACAGAAGTCTGACAATGATTTGCACCAACTGCAATTCTATTACGAAACTTTACACACACAGAACATAATCTGAATTCAGAATCAACTAGCATTTACAAAATGCCTGATCCTATACTAGGTATTCTGCCTCTCCTTTCCTTTCACATACTTAGAGTGGAGATGAAATCTTAAATTCCTCTCAGAAAAATTATAATGCCATCAAGGGAAGCAGAGACCACAGTAGGAGCTCAAGAAAAAAAATTCACAGATGAAAACTTTCAATGTTTTCTTCTGGACGATGTAAGTATGGATCAGATGTCTAAGCAATAAATCATGCTGTTAGATAGGCTATAAGCCACATATGGTTAATTGGGTCGAAACAAACCCCTTCTATACTTAAATTCCTATTGAGACAGAACAAGAGGGGCCCAAACCCCTGTCTATGGTATTTTGAACAAGGGCTATTTTTGTGGGTGGCCCTCACCGTCCCGGGGTGTGACTAGGCAGCAGTTTTGGGCCTGCAATGATGGGGTGAAGTGAGGCTGGGATCAGAATCAGGGTTACCATGCCTGTGATGCCAGGCCCTGGCCACAGCTAGCTGTAGCTGGGATGGTTTGAGAGGTGTCAGCAGATACCATCATTTCCTGCTACTACCATGGCAACCATCATTGCTACCACTTCTGCATCCAACACTGTTTCTGTTATTACCGCTACAGGGACAACTTGTAGCAGCAATGCTGCTCCTTCTGCTGCTGCCACCACTGCCAGACCTGGAGTGTGATGGCCTTCCAGGCTTGCCAGGGTATTATCCTGCAGCCTCCTGGGGTAGCTGTGGTGAGCACCTCCATTTCATAACAGCAGAGTGGAGGATATAACAAATGCAAACCCTGGTGCTGAGAGTAAAAAGCTGGCAAGATGCTACAGAAATTCTGCTCACTGGTATAACAGCTGAGTGTGCCTGTGTGAGTCCACCTCTTTTGCCTACATAAGCTTCATTCCTCACATCCTAGGGGAGCCAACCCCGGAGCCCTGTCTCATGCACTGCCTCCTTTGTGCTTAAGCACAGCCCAATAAAGCCTCCTGGTGATGAAATTGCTGTTTGCCTCAACATTATTATTCTGAATTTAGTAAAGAAGTCCAAGGTTAAGCTGGTAACACTAAGAGTTCGCAACACTAAGAACAGAAATGTGGTCACAGCAAAGGAGCTGCACCTAACCTTTTCCTGATTTCTATCCTAACTGAGCCAAAGAATCCTTGGTTGATTGGTAACATCTGTGTTAAAAAATTAACACAGACATATAAGCCAGCACAATTCTTTTGTGACCTACACAGTATCTAGGCCACCAGTATTTGCCAATAGTGAAGGACATGACCACAAGATACCACAAACACATGTGTGGTTCCTTTACAGACATGACACAGAAAAGACTGAAATCACTAGGGTTTGCTTCAGGATATTTACATGCCACCCTGACATAGACTTCATTCCATGAGATGAATTGACTCTTTCAGTTAACACCACCTTGACAGATTATTTATGTTAAATTCTCTCTCTCTCTCTTTTTTTTTTTTTTTTTTTTGGCAAAATTGGCAACACTTTGCTCATCAAACCGTCATTTTATAAATTAACACTAAAATGGTGATTTTGGGGCATGTTATATTTTATACACAAATATTATGCATATTCAGTCTTCATTTTCCTGTAAATAATGATATAAATAGGAAAGTGAACTGAAACTTAATTAAAAAGATTTTACTAAAATTAGTTTAATAGTTTCAGAATTTTAAAATGTTTGCCACCTACAATAAAAATCACAAATAGAAACCTGGCTAAACCTAACACTCCAAACAAAACAGATAGTATGAAATTATTGTATAAATTAAGACAACAATCTAAGGAATTCATATTCTGTTTTCAAAACCAAAAACATTCCATGCAGGGGGCGAAAAAAACAACCAGTTACAGAAATTTGAACACTATTAGAAAGGAGGTCTTTATTCTGCCCTGTTTCATTTGTAAGTTTATGGAATCTGATGTAAGATGGAAGAAATGAAAAATATTTGCAAAAAAGTTAAAGAATGCAGCAATCAAGATTTTTATATCACTGCCATTAATTCTAAAAATAATCTATCATATAGCAACAATAACCCTGTCAAATGGGAGTATTTTTCGGGCTTGACTATTGACAAGTCTTAGGCATACTGTTACCAGACTCCGTGGGGCAGAAGGCAATGAGTGGACAAGTGTTTATGAGTTTCAATCAGGAAGAATGATAATATCTATACTAGGTCATTTTGTTTCAGAGACATTTAAACTATTTGCTATTTTCCTCAAAAAAAAAAAAAAAAAGAAAAGAAAAGAAAAATACAGGTACACTTTAGACTGACCATTACAAATTTCTAGATAAGTAAATTCTAAAGTAATGAAATTTAACATTATTTTTTAAGTAATGGTTCCATATTCTACAAAGAATATCAGAAAAACCACTTTAAAACTGTGCATGCAAACACACACAAGCACACCCACTATGGCACATTCAAATTAATGCTGCCTTGAAGACTTGAGCCTTTCAAGGCAATGCAGGCATGTCTCCTAAATTTACTGTTCTATAAAATAACTTTTAAAAAACACTGCGCAGAATCCTCCTAGAAATGTTGAGGTCCTAGAAACTAGCCACTGCTGAAGAGATTCAAAAAGAGAGATTTAGATCCTACATCTATAATTTTGAGTCCAATGACAAATGCTGTTTTAAAATTTATTTTTTAGAATGAAAAAGTAGTACTAATTATTATTAAACTAGATAAAAGGTTCTGAGCTACCAAGTGTGGACCTCTGAATGGTTAACTGCCTCTTATGGTTAAGACCAGTTAACAACTTACTTTCTCTCCATAGAACATCTTAACAGTGGTTGTTAATATGAATGTCCAGGATCCCTCAAAGGTCCACACAAATCTTCAAATTTTCAGAAAGTCTAGTTGAAATTTGATGGGATTATACCAATCTGGGATTAGAAATACTAACAATCCTCATAATTATTGGAAGTGTTGATTCATATTTCTGTGAGTCTTTCCTTGCTACCCAATGGGAAACAGGAACTCTTTTTTTCACTGGTACGTAAAATTCTCTTTCTCTGAAAAATTGGTAAAGAAAAAGACTATAAACTACTATTCAAAGGTAATTAAAAATATCAGGGAAAAAAGAAAACTTTTATAAAACTAAACAGTATTTTAAAAGTAGTATAAAAAGAGTACATAAAACATAATTAGAAGAGGACACTCAGGACCCTGCTCAAGACCTGGCAAGGCACCTCAGTGGTTCTGAGTCTCATCCAAGAGGGCTTCCTTATGTCCAAAGTCTCTTACTACAATTTAAACTGCAGTAAGATGAGTCCTAATTCAAATGGGAATACTTTTCCCTGTAAAAGATAAGCCCAGTGACAGTATCTTTAAAAACTGACATAATTCTAGTGTTTTGCTCATAAGATGACCTCTTAATTCAGTCATCTCTTATCTGGTCTCTTCTAATAGTCATTTAATTGGTCTTCCTACATTATTCTTCTCTTTGATCTACTTTCACAGAGAAAGGGAGATTATAAAAACAAAAACATTAACCCAGCCACATCACTATTCTGCTTAACGAATTTCCATGCAATCTCAGGAAAAAGCTCTAATCCATTCATTTCCTATATGGCACTGCAAACAAGATCCACACATCCTCACGCATCCAATCCTGCCACAAGGGCTCCCCCCACCCAGTTCCTCCAATCTGCTTCCCACCATCAGGTCTTCACATCTACTGTTCTCTTTCCTAGAATGTTCTTCCTTGTCTGCCAGGAATTTCCAATTAATCCTTCAGTTCTAAGCTGAAGTAGCAATCTCAGAAAAGCTCAGCTCTTTATCAATCTTCCACCCCCTAAACCTCTCTGCTCTTTTATAATTTATACTTATCATAACTGCAACTAAGCAATCAGTTATTAAGCCCCATGAAGATATGATTGTGTATGTCTTAAATACTACTGTTTCCCCAGTACCAAGCATAGACAGGAAATAAGGGAATACAATTTTGAAAAGGGGTCTTGTGCAAAGTGATGAACATTAGTCTATTTGGATAAAATTGATATTCTATCAACAGTACATACCATGTTGCATTAATGAGCCTTGTTGGAGTGTACAACAAATAAGTAGCTGTTGAAGCAAGATTGTTCACACTCTTTTAGTCTCAAATACTCTAAATCTTCAAGTAGATTGCTAAGCTAGGGCCATGTACTGATGTTACTTGAAAATATTCATGGAATGTATTGTGGTAGCTATGTTTTCTGAATGAAAAAACATTGAGGAGCTCAAACAAAGCCAATCAGCCTTCAAAATACATGAGTCATTACAAGAAATTGTGACTAAAAGGCCACCCAAGAAGTAATAAGAATACAACCAGTGTTCTCTAGAAAAATAGTTTAGCCAATTTATTTAAGTTCAAATGAAACAAATGTTTGATGAATGGGACAGAATAAACAAAAAATTAACACTTCAGGAGACAATTGTGAAATGAGGATTTCCCAAGATGATTATCACTTAGGAAAGTATTATTATCAAGAAGTTCCTGATTAAAAACCTGCAATAATATAGCAGCATGGATATTTTATGTTTGGCATAGAGGATTTGTAAGTCTACAGCACACTGATCCTGTTATCAGAGATCACTGTCAATTTTTAAGTAACTTTAATGCAGGTCATTCAGGTTTCTGGCTAAAAAGCTCCATATTATAAATGTCTAATGTACTATCTTTTATAAAAAACTTAAAGAGATGTTATTTATTTTCTAGAAATATTCTACTTGATAAATACCAAGAGAACAGGGAAAATATGAATAAATATGAATCAAAAAATTCAACCCACTATTAAGACCAAGAAACTTAAGAACCAAATCATAATTTTTATCCTCTCACCTACCAACCTGACTTTCAAGGAGTAAAACTGAACAAAGGTGATCTATCATCATGTCACTTTGTTCTCTATATTACCCTTTAGATGACGGGGTGGGGGAGAATGCACTGTGTATGTCTACAGTGGTACATGGGGGAAACTACCACTGTGTGTGCCGATCATGCTGTGTGCCTGCAGACACTACATCTGCGTGATTAGATTCAGTCCTCACAACTCACTCACTCATAGATATGAGACGTGGTGGCAAAAACTCGTCACATCACCAAGTTAGCAAGTGGCAGAGGCAGGTTTTGATTCAGGGCTACCTGGTACCCTTCCATAACATCACAGCACCTTGGTTCTCCTGTCTCTGTCAGCACACTAATCATTCACCTAGCATAACGTTTCCAGTTCTTTTCTTTCCATATTCCATCCAAACGAGTTTTCTTATTTTCTCTGAAAGATTTTATTAAACTTCACACCTTGTGCCATTGCTTATGAACTAAGAGAAAGCAGGTTCTTCTTCATATAGAACAGACTCTATCATGTTCTAAATGAAACTTTTAACGAGACATAGTGTTTATCTCAAACCTTCTGCTAAAGAGACTACCCTGCTCTATCCTCAGTCATTCCCAGTAGTCAACATATCCACACCTAGAAAGCCCTTGATAATTTTCTCATGTCTACATAATATGAAGCTAATTTTTATGTTAAATGGTCAACTTAGTTAATGTCAAATTAAAGTGTAAAATGTAAAAATAATCATCTGTTTTCTGATTTAAATAACTGTTTTGATATATCCTTGTACTAGGAATACTTCTTAAACTTTCTCATCATGGTACCCCTAATAGCAAGGGGAAATAAATACAAGCCACACTCAGAGCCAAAACACATCAGAGATTTCAAGTACGTCTTCCATTTTATCTTAGCGATTCAGATAAATTTTTTATTCTATTTAATAGTTTTGCTTATAATTCTTTTCCCTTCACATCCTAAACATTAACAATCCAGAAAATAACTCAGCACTTTGAAGGGTACTCCTAGTGGTAGGAGGGTCTATTCTTTGAAAAGAACAGTAATAGGGTCTTTAACACAGAAATATGAAGTTGTCAACTGTGGTAATGGAGATTTAAATTGAAAAATGGTATATCTCAATAATTCACAGATTTAAAAACAGTTATAAGAGTTTGTGTTTCAATCTTGTAAAAGTGAAAAATTAATATTTCATCTACTAAGGAAAAGGAAGTATGTGGACTTGATGAAAAAATTAATACACTTATTTTCTGAAATTGATCTAATTTGTATAATTTGTCAAATGTGTGTTTTATTAACTACTCAGTCTTTCTATTCTATTCCAATTTCAGATAACAGGCACTCAAAGAAACACTTCTTTTTTGTTGTCAGAAACTGCAAAACATGGGAGACATTGTATAAGATGAAAATTACCTTGTTTATAGATAACTGAATATGAAGCCAAAAATCCTCGTCCAGAAACATGAATTCCACTCATGAACAGCACTGTAATTTCATTGCTTTTTGATTCAATTGAATGGTTCATTTGCAACCCCAGACCACAGTATTTGCCTAGGGATGAAAGAAAAACACATATTTGCTGTGACTGTTAGGAAATCAATAATATTTGCAATGTATATAAGAGAATCAGAATACACCAAACAGGGCATTAAATTAGTAAAAAACGACTAGCGTATTTAAGATTAAAAAATCATATTACTTAGAGATTCAGGTAAATTTTTGACTCTATTCTATTTAATAGCTTTGCTTTTAATTCTTTCCCCTTCACATCCTAAACATTAACAATCAGAAAACAATTCAAAAGAAAAAACAGTACAGGGCATCACTGACCTTGTGCAGCTTTAATTTTCTGTAAAACACATGTGTATTCTTTAAAACAGTAATGAATAATGTAAAAGTTAACCTATGCAGGCAGGTAGCCACAATAAAAGGTCAATCAATAGTTAACATGATTCACTACAGACCTCCTAGATTTATGACTCAGGGTATCCCTCAAATGTTTTTTGGATTTACTCAATTTTTCTTCTACAAATTGTCAGACTTCTACTCAACTCGTTAGGTGATCACGTCCACTCCTGTGGCTTTAACTACGATTTGACAAGTCATCAAACTTAAAATTCATCCTCAGTCTTTTAAACTTCAGATACAGATAACAACCTAACTTCTATCTTTAAATGTCTAATGGACATGTAAAAAGTAACATATCTTCATTATAGATCTAAGTATTCAAAGAACAAGAAAAAAGAAATAAGAATTAAAGCAAGATATCCATCAATAAATGATAAAAATGAATTTCCCTTATGTGGTTGGTAACTTGTCTAATGAATTCTGAGTAAGGATCCCAAGAACTGTTTCAAGCTACAGTAATCTCTCTTGAATAAGACTAATGGGGATTTTCAGGAATATCATTCATCATCAAGGAAATGACACTAAAACTACATGATATACCAGTACATACCCCAAAGAATGGTTATAGTCGGAAAGATTGACATTAAGCATTGGTCAAGATGTGGAGAAATCAGAACCTTCATGTAATAATGTCAAGAATATAAAATGGTACAGTTGTTTTTGAAAAAGTTTGGCAGTTTCTAAAAGAGTTATGCAGCCCAGCAATTCACGTCCAACTATCTACTTGAGGAAGGAAAACATGTCCATAAAAAGACTATGTACAGTAGCATTATTCCTGTCTCAAACTGAAACAATTTGGTCATTAACTAGCTAATGGATAAACAAAATGTGGTGTATACTCACACAAAGGACTAATACTCAACAATATAAAGGGACAAACTACTAATACATGCAACAACACAGATGAACCTCAAAATCGTTAGGTTAAGGAGGAGAAATTGTATATTTCTAAAAAACACAAAGAAAGTAAAAAAAGGAGAACATCAGTAGTTGTCAGACTAGGGGAAAAGGGGACAAAGCTGAAATGGTCACATGGGGAACTTTTTAAAAAATTAACTTTTTTAATTGGTACACTGTACTTAATATAATAATGGAATTCATCACAACATATTCATACATGCTCATAACATAATTTGGTCAATTTAATTCCCCTGTACCTCCCTATTTCCCCTCCTCCCTCCTCCCAGCATCATTCGTTCTACTCTACTAGTTTCCCTTCTTGTTTCATGACACACCCTACCTTTGTTCTTTTTCCGTTTTTTTCTCTAGCTTCGACATATCATGTGGTGTAAAATGTTGAAACCTGGATTTTAGTGATGCCTGCATAGTTATACATTTACCCAAACTTACTAAACTACATTTAATAAGTGAATTTAAAGGTATATAAATTATACCTGAAAAAAAAATATTGAGCGATCAATTCCAAAACCCTCACTCAACAGTTGAAAAAACTGAAAGTCATACAGAGACCTAGATTCCTTAATGTGACATGACTCGTTAGAGGTGAAGTCAGTCCAGAACCCGTGAATGAATGAATGTGTCCTTCCGAAGTCTTATGTTAAAAACTCTAGCCCCAATGTGATAGTATTTGGAGATGAAACCTTTGAGAAGGATTAGGTTGTGAGGGTGGCACTCTCACAATGCAACTGATCCCGGGGGACCAGCTTTCAGAACTATGAGAAATAAATGTTTGCTATTTAAGTCACCAGTCTATGGTACTTTTGTTAAATAACAGCACAGACTAGATTCTCTGTCTTATTTAGGACTTTTCTTCCTTCCACACACCACTCACATTAATAAAATAAATGATGCTTCCCAAGGAGCTGTGAAATGTTTAATACAGCATTTCTCCCCTGTGAGTGACCCCCGGCAGTACTCAGGTCCACAAGGGTAAAATCACTCTCCTTTTCACAGCAACAACAAGCCTTTTGCTTTTATCCCTCACTGTCCCATTGAGTCCCATCCCTTAATTAGTAAACATTTCAGCTTGTCTTTTTGTATAAATCACCAAAACATCTTATGTGGAGAGTGGTGATTTGGATCATGACCTCTGACTGCCTCATGGCTGCATTTTGCACAGGGAACTTCCAGTGCAAAGATGCAGGTCAAGATGGCCCAGTTGCTATGGTGACACCCAGCCTGAGGAGGCTCCATGCAAAGGCACAGAGCTACATCAGTCTGGATCTTGAACTCAGGCACCAATTCCCAGAGATAGAGAATTCTGGGCATAAGAAGATAACCTAGATGTCTCGCAAGCTTCACTGCAATCTTCAAGTCTGTTTGCTTTACTAAAACTTTTTCACAAATAACCTTTTTTAAAAATTTTTATTTTTTGTAGTTGTAGATGGACAGAATGCCTTTATTTTACTTGTTTATTTTTATGTGGTGCTAAGGATCAAACCCAGTGCCTCACACAGCTAGCAAGTGCTCCGCCACCCAGCTACTGCCCCAGCCCCACGAAAAACCTTTTGATGATAAAACCTATATAAATAAACATGCTGAGCAAGCTCTGGGTCATTGTTCTTCCATCAGAGGATAGTGCCCCTCCTGGTTCCAGCTTTCTCTCTGTGTGTCTCTGTCTTTTCTTAACCCCCCATCACCCCTCGCCAGTTTTCTGAATTAATGGCCATGCTGGAAGTGACAATCTTACAATACTACCTTTGCCTTTAACTGCAGAGGTTGACTCTAATTTTTCCAGTGTACTACTCTTAAACCATTTTTGGTTCAACACATTATAAAAGAACCCTACAAATAGGTATAATCTGACACAATAGTCTCCCACTATCTGTAGTTTTGGTATGCATGGTTTCAGCTACCCACAGCTGACGGCAATCTAAAAATACTAATATTTGTTTTGACTCCTATAAGAGACACAACCTGCACATAACTTTTATTAATGTACATTGTTATAATTATTCTATTTTATTAGTTGTTGTTAATCTCTATGCCTAACTTATAAATTAACTTTATCATACATCTGTATATATAGGTAAAAACATCACATTGTACATAGGGTTCAGTACTATCCATGGTTTCAGACAGAGGTCTTGGAACATATACAAAAGGAAAAAAAAAGATTAGTGCTTCCTTTTTAATACTAGGAAGTACTCTAGTAAAGTAGAACAAATATTATTAAATATAGTAATATTTTGGATACTAAAAATTTTTAAATCCTGACCTAATGTTATAACAAAGTAATACATATTTCATGCTATTCCAAATATTTTCTCAAGCACTTCAAATATCACAAGCTATACACAGTAATTTGCTAGTAGCAAAGTCAAATGTGTGCAGAATCAGTGCCCATTAATACCATATCTTAAGACAAACTGGGAATAGGTAAAGGCAAGAGCAATTACATTACAAAAATGTTTATTCCAATTAACTCCTCTGAAAGTGAACAACAGTTTCATCTGGCTCAGCAGCACTAGCTGTTCTTCGCCACTTGAGGATCTAAGTCGATGTGACTTTATTAGAAGGCTGGATATGGTGCTTACTACAAATACTTCTAGGTATCTAAAAAGATCATATTTACCCACAGGCTCGGGAGGCTGAGGCAGGAGGATTGCGAGTTCAAAGCAATGGTGAGGCGCTAAGCAATTCAGTGAGACCCTGTCTCTAAATAAAAAACTGAAAAGGGCTGAGGATGTGGTTCAGTGGCCAAGTGCCCAGAACCTCCCCCCAAAAAAGAATCACATTTATAAAATAGCTATCATGCCATACAAAGGTGTCTTTACTTTATAAAAATTATGTTGTGTATAATAATACTAGGGAATCACAAATTATTAGACTAAATTTAAAAGTGCTTTAGGAAAATGAAGAAATGACAAAAATATAATTTTGAAGTAAAACAATTTAAAAAGGTTTTAAAAAATTATTTCAATGCGAAAGAATCATATAGGTACTTGATAATAGCACTGTAGTGTCTTCTCATATGGTCTATTGCCATTATCTTGTCCTGTGAAACATAAATAAATTCAGTCTGTGGTGGAAACAAAACATCATTTTATACCACTTATTCTGTGAAACTTAAAAAGGTGATATAATATCAACAAGTTAATATTAGAAGGTATATAATATTAATTTTTAAAAAATAAGGGAAAAAGTACAATTGCTAACCTTCTAGGTGCTTTAGTGAATCTAATATATACCATGGAAATGCCAGCCCTTACCTTTTATTCCCAGCTGAGATGACTGTTCCTCACCTCCTTGAATCATAGGTTTTACTTATAAGTAATGTTAAATGTGGCAAAATATTCTGGGAAAGGATATAAATTATCCCTTGTCTGGGCAATCTAGTTGATTCACTAATTTCATCCCTGCAGTTTGGCCATTCAAAAGTCTTTACTTCAAGGCAGACTTATTACCATTTTTTCCCTGTTAAAAACTGTTAAAAATCTACAAACTTAAAAAAAATTGGAAGACTATCAAGAGCAAATAGTTATCCTTATGTAATCCTATTACAGAGATAACCACCAATAATACTTTGTAGTGCTCAGCCCTTTCCAACTGACAAATGAAACCAGCAATGGTATTTATGTCATAAGGTTATAACAGTTTTTAATATTCTTATACAAGTGTGTATACACACGTTGTACTGTTCATCCATTTATTCATTAATCCATTCATGCATACTGTCTCTCTAAATTTAACATATACTACTACTACCAAACTGAAGCTGGATGTGTGGAACATGCCTGTAATCCCAGTGGCTTGGGAGGCTGAGGCAGGAGGACCTCAAGTTGAAGGCCAGCCTTGGTAACTTGGTGAGACTGTCCCAAAATAAAAAGTAAAAAAGGTTGGGGCCAGGCACAGTGGCACACACTTGTAATCCTAGTAGTTCAGGAGGCTAAGGTAAGAGGATTCCAAGTTCAAAGCCAGCCTCAGCAACTTAGGAAGGTCCTAAACAATTTAGCGAGACCCTGTCTCAAAATAAAAAATAAAATACAAAATAGATTAGAAACATGGTTCAGGAGTTAAGTGGCACTGGTTTCAATCCTTCAAAAAAAAATGTTCTTTTTGAAGACTACTAAACTGATCTTTAGAGAGAAAATTCCAATTTATTTCTTCTACCCTAACAGCATGAGATGATAAAAGAAACTGGTAATTTGTTATTTTCTTGATTAATTAGTAAAGGTGAACTTTTCCAATGTGAGTTTACTTTAAAAATTTCCTCTGGCATGTGATCATTTCATGTTATTATGGTATTTACCTACCAGAACTCCCTGTTCTGTAAAAAAAATTTAAATATTTGTATGCTAACTATATGGCAAAAAGAGCTATTTCGATACACTCCTGACCTAATCAGGCCCTTTCAAAGCATGGTGTTTTCTCCATGAGTTGCAGAAGTGGAAACTAGAGACATACAGACCAGCTGGTTTAGAATAGAGCAAACATCTATGCTGTGAAACTCCATCAGGGCCACTGTAGGCAGCCTCTGGGAAATGAGAACAGTTCACAGTCCATGGTTACCTGGAAAATGGGACCTCAGTTTTACAACTGCAACAAAGTGAATTCTGCTAACAACCAGTGAACTTGGAAGAGAACCGTCAACCCTAGACAAGACTTGTATCCCTGGTTGATACCAGTGAGACACTGAACAGAGAATTCAGCCATGCACTACCCAGGCTTCTCTAAAGAAACTGAGATAACAAACTGTGCTGTTTTAAGGTGCAAAGTTTGTTATAAGTTGTTATGAAGCCAACAAAATTAATACAACTGGAAACTTACTTTAGTCTACAGTTGGAATGCCCTGCACCACTTTTGGATGAGCAAATCTGAAGGAAGTATATCACAGAATATAGAATGTATGGCTCAGGATCTGAATCAGCCCACAGATATATTTTACTTGGCCTCTTGGTCTGTACAGTTTTGGGCCATCTGCTTTTCCAAAAATGTTTCAATTAATTGCCAAGATTTAAAAAATCTGGAAACCTCATATAAATTTTGAATTTTCAGCTTCTCTTGAAAAAATAAGGAGGGGAAATAAAAGGAAACTGCTATCATTTGGATGTTGAATGTGCCCCCAAAGACCCATGTATTTAAGATTTGATAATCAGGATGGTGCTATAGGGAGGCAGGGGAATTTTTAAGCGGTGGAGCTTAGTGGGAGGTCTTTAGGGCCATGTTACTAAAGAGGATTGTGGGACCCTATCCCCCTCCTCATTCTCTTTTGCTGCCTGGCAATTAGGCAAGTTTTTTTGTTCCACCTGTCCACCATGATGTGCTGCCCTGCCACAGGCCCAAAGCAATGGGGCCAACTCATCAAAGTCTAAAACTATGAGTTAAAATATACCTTTTCTCTTTATAAGCCAATTATTTCAGGTATTCCATTATAGTGATGGAAACCTAAGTAATATAGAAACCAAGACCAGTTTTTCAAATGGTTGTACTTAAAAAGCAGCTGAAAGAGAAAGTCACCCTCCAGCTTTCCATTGACCTATTCCACAAGGTCCCCAATTCTGAAGCTCACTTCTCACTTACCATCATGGCAATGCTGTTATTTTTCTCACCTATTACATTTCACTCATTTATTTTACCGGTCTAGCCCATGTTGGCAGTGAGTTTATATTTACTTTATAGAGTTCAGAGACCTTAAGATTATCACACCTTTTCCCATGTCCATTATCAACCCCACTTTCAGCAGATAAGGAACAGTAACAAAGTAAACTCTGAAAGATGTTAAAAGGAAATATTTTGTTAAAAAGAGAAGAGAGATGCTTCTGATTCAGATAGAACAGAATGAGATTTAAAATTGTTATGAAAATTAAGAAACTTTACTTATGTTCTCAACTAGGTGGAAACTCATTCAAACTATCGAGAAGTGTACTATGAAGCAATGCTCCTCTTAGGATACTGCAGCTTAGGAAGATGAGGTGGAGGATAGGGACTTATATGCTAGAACGAAAGCACATCAGTTTTGTCCACCTCCAATAAAGGAAAATAGAGCTTGCTTATAGAGCATCATGATTTGCAAACAAAGTGATTTAGGAACAAATTTCTTAGTACTTAGCATAGGATCATTCCAGTCTCAAAAACAAAATTTGGAATTCTCAAAGAATTTTGAGAATGGTGCTAGGGATTCAGTGATGAAACAAAGCGTTGCCCTCAAAAGGCTTAGTGTAGTGGGGTAGGGCAAATGCACAGGTGACATGCCTAAAGTACAGACAGAACAAGTCATTATAGTTGTCAAGTAATGTTTAGAGTACATGCTATGATTAAATTACAGCCAACAGCACAATTTATTAAAAATCAAAATTTATTCTTTAAGGATTAGTGCCTTGGGCTTGGTGGGCCACAGTGATGTGGAGTTGTAAAAACTAAACACATTAGCGTAATTTAGTGTTCTCTTTTTGAATGACAAAAAGGTCTTCCCATAATGCTTTCCCTTACACTGTTATTGATAATACACTCTTGTTTTTGACTGGAGTTAGCCTTTGTTTTAGCAGTTTCAACAAAGACTTACCCGCAAAGGACAATGACAGGACAGTATAGACCTAGTTTTAAAGAAAAATGGTGGAGTGAGAGAGACATCATTATCTTATGTACATGTATGATTGACAATAATGATATGAATGTACATCATGCACAACCATAGAAATGAAAATTTGTACCCCATATGTGTACAATGAACCAAAATGAAGTCTGCAAAAAAATAAATAAAAAAAAGAAAACAAAAAATACTGCAAAAAAATATTGGACTATTAGACACACAGTATTTAAATGAGATGTAAGAAATATTTACTGTATCTAAAAGGGATTTAAGCAATATTATTAGGAATGAATTTGCCTTTCCTTCTAAAAGATAGTAGAGTATCATCTTCTACAACATCATGAAATCTTTGCACATTTTAATGTTAGGGAAGGTGGCTATTTCAGTTCTAATTTTTTTAAAGAAATAACACATCTGGTATTTGCATTTTTTAAAATGAGTAAGAGTCCCATGGAAAAATGTACCTTGACAGTTTGACTTCTACCTCACATACTATATACAAAAATCAATTCTGGAAGGATTGAGGGTAATATCTGCAGGCAGGAACAAAATAAAGCTTTAAGATAAAGCCTTGAGAACAACTTCATCATCTAAGAACAAGCGAAAATTTGTTAAACGGCATACAAAAAGTACTAACTGTAAAAGGGAAAAAAATTGCTAAAAGTGAACATTAAAATTAATATCTGCCAGGCATGGTGGCGCACGCCTGTAATCCAAGCGAATTGGGAGGCTGAGGCAGGAGGATCACGGGTTCAAAGCCAGCCTCAGCATGGGCAAGGCACTAAGCAACTCAGTGAGACCCTGTCTCTAAATAAAGTACAAAATAGGGCTGGGGATGTGGCTCAGTGGTGGAGTGCCCCTGAGTTCAATCCCCAGTTCCAAAAAAAAAAAATTAGTATCTGTTTGTCAAAAAAAGCCAACAAAAGAGAGTAAAATGGCAGTCTGTAAAAAGGGAAATATTTTAATACACATTTCTAGAAAGAACTCGCAGCTAGAATACATACAGAACTCCTACAAATCAGTAAGAAAAAAAAAAAATCACTGACTATAGAGCTACATGCCCTGGCATATGCCAATAGACCCAGTTACTAAGAAAGCTGAGGCAGGCAGATAGCTTGAGCCCAAGAGTTTGAGGCCAGCTTTGGCATCATAAATAAGACCTCATCTTCAAAAAGAAAAACAAAATCCAACAGAAAAAATAATGAAAACTTAAACTCTTCACAAAAGAAGATATTCAAATGTCTAACATATAAAAAGAGCATACCATTAATCATCAGGGAAATGAAAAGCAAACTAGAATGTAGTATATATAGTACACACATGCTAGAACAGTGAAAACTCACGAAATGAGGGAATAATAACTGGGACTTCTGTGTACTGCTGGTAGTACACATTGGTACAACCACAGAAGCATTTGGCAAAGATTCACCACAGTCTTTTAGATTGTGTATGGACTCCGGACATCGTAATACAACAATCTCAGATGAGGCTTCTGCATTAGGGACAAATTCCAAAGCATGTTTAAGTTCCCATCAAATGTTCTCATGAAAAACATGCATAGTAATGTATTTTCATGATGAACAAATATAAGATAGCTTCAGTGTTCTTTACTTCATGATTTCATAGACTAGGGCCTTGTCAATCATGAAATGCTGCATCTCTTACACCCATCATGCAAGATATCTATGATCATTAAGATTAGATATTCTTTCTTTCTTTTTTTTTTTGAACAGTTTTATTCTGTTTTAGAATAAAAACCTTGCTTTAATATTCTAAGGTGCACTGCAGGTATGCCATGCTGCCAGTTACTTTTGGGACAACAAATACCCCAGTCAATGACCCAGAGAGTTGGGAAAACGTATGAACTCATACTTTCAGAGTGTGTAGAACTGGTATTTGCAAGTTGTTTTTTTTTTTCTTGAAATTGGCCTGGGACTTCTCAATCTACACAGGTATTGCCACAGTACTAGCTTTGATGCTCAAATGCCTCAGAATTACGTTCATTATCATGATTTGTGGGTCCTCCAAAAGGTTTAGTTGTTAACATGCAAGCAAATAGTACTAAACAATATTATCTAAACTATGGCTGCCAAGTACTGGATCTTAATAATGAAATAGCCAAATGGACATCTCTGAAGAGAGACAAGACCTATCAGGCATTCAAATATATCACAAAGTCTCTGTGATTAACTGAGGTTCTGGGGAGAAGCCCTTCTCCACAAGACAGGGTCAAAATGACTGGAAAGTGCCTGCACTGATATCAAAGTCGGTTGGAAGAGTAGAAGAAAGCTGAAGTTCAACAGTGGAGGGAGAGAGAGTTGGAGAAACTCTGACACTTTGAATGGTGGAATAGAGGGTAAAAAAAGAGCATCCCAGCGCTGATCACATGGCAGCACAGCAGTGAGGGTAGAGATGAAAAGGGAGGGTCCCAGGGTGTTCCACTCAGCTTTTTCACTGCTGTGACTAAAAGGACCCAACCAGAACAACTGTAGAGGAGGAAAAGTTCATTTGAGGGCTCATGGTCTCTGAGCTCTAAGTTCACAGAAAGCCAGCTCCATTCCTCAGGGCTCGAGGTGAGGCAGAATATCATGGCAGAAAAATATGGCAGAGGGAAGCAGATTACATCATGATGAAGTAGAGGAAGAGAGAAAGACTCCACTCAGCAGATATAAATATAAACACCAAAGCCACACCCCTAATTCCCACCTTCTCCAGCCACACCCTACCACTTCAGCTACCACTTAGTTAATCCCAACAGGGGATTAATTCACTGATTGGGTTAAGACTCTCACAACCCAATCATTTCTCCTCTGAACCTTCTTGCATTGTCTCACATGTGAGCTTTTGGGGGACACCACTTTTAAACCACAGCACACAAATAAGCACGTTGCAAAACTACACTCTAAACTGACCATAGACCTGGGATCTGCACAGCAAGCTAGTTCTACAGAAGAACTTCAAACTTCTCATGGTACTGTAACAGATAGACATCTTGAGAAAGTCTTATGTGAGCTTCCTCTTCTGGGAGTCAAAGACCCCAGCATTTTCCTCTCCAGATCCTGTTGGCAATATTACTATACTTGTACAGTAGGGACCTGCCCTGAGAGTCAGTTTGACACAAACCTGCTGAGAATCCTGTGCAGTGGGAAGCTGAAGTGTGACACATAAGGGAATGAAGGATGCTTACCCTTTGAAACTAACAGTCTAGGAAGCCAGATTTAGGGAGTCCAGGGAACAAGCACTGGCACATGATTTTGTACAGGAGCTGTCTCCAGACACCAGTGGTATGAAAGGTGGCTTCCAGGAGGCCTGCTGCCCCCCAAAACAAATAGTTGTGACTCGAGAGACTCTCTCCAACTTCAGGGTACACAGCACAAGAGGCCTCAGAGTCCTTGATAAGTTTCAGTGCCCCATATCAGCTCTGCCCTTGGAGTACACAGTGTGAAGGGCACTGGAGGAAACCTGCTCCAAACAAATTCTGCACTCTGCACTAGCTTGGTGACTCACGGCAACACTAGCATCTGGCCCATTCTCAGTGTGCAGCCAAAATAACCCGAGTAAATCTTGGCCTGGGAAGCTTTGGGTTCCACTTACTCTTGTGGTGTGCAGGACACCTGAGAATATTCCAACTAGTTCTGGCCACAAACTAAAAAGGAATGAAGGGTGAAAAACCGTAGCCTTTACTCTCTTTTCTAGAACTGAGCCCAAAAAGACATTAAAGAAGCTCTTGTCTGCATAGTTTGTGAACATCAACTCTTACCCACACAACTGAGCACCTCAGCAAGGAGAAATTTTTAAGTTTTATGAATATGAATACTTTTGTCATTGCTATTTTTGTCTGAATATATGTATTTCTCTATTTCTTCTCTAGTATTTAATTTTTTGCTATTCTTTTTCTCTTTGAAGTTTCCATTTTTCCATCTGTTTACCATCCTCCTGCTTTCTTTTTTGTTTTTAAAAATTAATTTTATCTTTTTTAAAAATTTTTGTAGATGATTTTTATCATTTTTGCCCCTTTCTATTACTGTTGTATTGTTATTTGTTTTCATTTATCTAACTTTTTTCTCTTGCATGTTATTGTTGTTTGTTTTTTTCTTTCTATGCAATGCTGAGACTCAATCACTCCTGGCATCTTTACACACTGGGTGGGTGCTTTTCCACTAAGCTACACTTCTACCAAGCTCAGAGAAATTGCATCTTTCTTCAGGCACAACCTAATCCCTTTCAAATCATGGTGGATACTTTAAAGGACAGGGGAAATAAAATCCCTCAGTTGTGAACCCAGTCCCATGTAGATATCACAAAGGTGGACCCAAAGTCTCAATTCTGGACATTCACTTCTGTAGCAATGGCAGAGAGAACACAATGGTTATAGACACAATGTCCATGAGGGAACACAGCATAGATCACTCCCATGCCTTATGAGACCACACATTGCTGAAAACCCTGAAGGACTAACCACAGAGGGAGAT
>JAJEJO010000592.1:219939-245754 GCA_020662805.1 Glaucomys volans | reverse complement strand
ATATATATATATACACACACACACACACACACACATACACACATTCCACTGTCTAAACCAAAACAAAAAAAAAAAAAAAAAAACAGAAAAAGCAGGTCTTTCAGGTTATGCCACGTACACACTATGCCAAAAGCCACTAATCACATCCAAAGAAGCTACAGGAAAACTAATTACAAAGTTCAACTGTAATTAAATTTAATACTGTAAAACAAACAGATAACCCCTAAGCACATCATCAAGGTAAGGCTGCTTGCTAGGAAGGTCCTCAAAGTGGAAGGGATATCCATATCCATTCCATTCCATTTGCACATTACAGATATGCAAATTTCAACACAGAAACACAAGAAATATGAAGAAAGCAAACATGATACCTCCTAAAGTTCATAACCCTCTAGTAACTAATTCCAAAGATATTGGATAGAATGAAATGCTGGAAAAGAATGAAAAAGAACATTTTTTAAAACCTCAGTGAATTCGAAGAGGTTACAAATAAACAGCAGAACCAAGGAAGATAACATAGGCTATGAATAAGAAATTCTACAAAGACAACTTTGAAAAAGAACAAAACAGAAATCTTGGAAATGAAAAGTTCAGTAAGTCTGATGAAAAATTCAGTTGAAAATCTAACCAATAGACCGGTTCAAGCAGAAGAAACAATATCAGAGCCTGAAGACAAGGTTGAGGAATTATAAATTTCAGACAGGAATGAAGGAATGAATGAACAGAACATATAAGATCTGTGGGACACCATGAAAAAACACTAAACCTAAACACAGTCAGAACAGACAGGGAGAAGAACTAGAGAAAAGGCACAAAAAAATCTGTTCAGTGAAAGAATAGCATAAATTTTCCCAAACTGGGAAAGACATAGATGTCCAGGCACAAGAGGCCCACAGAATATCACAAAGCCACTACCGAGAAAGGAACTCTCCATGACATATAGTTAAACTACCAAAAGTACACAAGAAAGAACATTAAAAGTTGTGAGAAGTGTGAAAATACATTTAAAACCATATGCATAAGAATAACAAATATTTCTTAGCAGAAACTCTAAAGGACAGGATAATATGGAATAATATATTTCAAGACCTGAAAGAAAATAATTGCTAACCTAGATCACTATACCCAGCAAAATCATCCTTCAGAATTGAAAGGTAAATAAAGACTATCATACACTAAGAAAATTCATGACCATTAAACCAGTATTAGAGAATATATTTAAGGGAATCCTACCCCAGAAGAGGAAAAAGATAAATACATAAATCATAAGAGTACAGGAAAGAATAAATATTGATTGAAGGAAAGATAGCAGAGAAGGAGGAGGATATGTTTTCCAGTTGCTCCATGGCTTGGGATTTAAGTAGCAGGAATATTGCTTCCCGGTGAGGTGAGTGACAGGGAATTCCTGGAGTTCAAAATCTGAATCATAGAGACACAGCAATTTGGGTGCTCTGAACACAGGACTGGAAAGAATACCCGAGGAGCAGTTGGTAATGCCAGTGGTGCCAGTTCACCACAGAGGGAAAGGGCGAGACAAGCAGAAAGAGAAAAGTCTACTGCTCCCTACCAAAACAAAAATTGGCATGGGGAAACCCATGGAGCAGACTGCCAGTTTGATCTTAACTGAGCCAGAGGCAGCACTGCGAACTAGTGTGTGACAAGTGGTTCCCTGGCAAGTGCAGAGCATAGGCAGGGAGCCATCTTAGAGTGGCCTTGTGGTAGCTTTCTGTTGCAGGAGCCTGGGAGTTCATAATGAATTCTCAGACTTTCCCTGCATGTGTCTGCCAGAGGATCTAGAGTGTGACTGAAATGGGCACAGAAAATACTGAGTCCCCCAAGGGGACTCAGGCCAGGGATAAGGAGCAGAGTGCAACTTGCTTTCTCTTTGGGTCTGGTGGTTTATTGGGATTAGCCAAAGAGAACCCACAAACTTGACAGGTGAGTACATTTACACTCAGGCTCTGATCTTGGGAAGCTCATATTTGTGGGCAGTAGAGGGCTGGTCACGTTGCTCTATGAGTGAAGTCTGAGGGAAGTCCAGACACCCAGTCAGATCAGCATTTGCCCAGTAACAGCATGGGTTCCGCTATTCTCTAGAAAGCAGGATATCAACCCACAAAGCTCCAAAGGTTGATCAAAGCTAAATACCAGCTGCTAAAACTTCACATTTAGAATTTTACATCAACCCTACCCTAAGAGCACATCTGTCTGTCTGCCCAGACTATCAATACTTTTTTACTCCAATATCAATACATTCCATTCTGCCCTACCTTATATTGGTGAGAAAGAAAGCTGAGAGCCATTACAACCAGCTTCAGCGGGCCACTCCAGGTGGAAGCTTAGCGAGCAACTCAAAAAAGATGGGTTCAACCATTCCCAGCTCGGCTCTCCCAAGGAGTACACAGCCGAAGAAGAAATGGAAAGAAGTCTGCAACAGACAGGCAGGGGAGCTCCATCCTTGTCAACACTTCTGACCACCTCAGCAGAGAAAAGCCCTTCATTTTTCATTCCAATTTGTTCCCTTTCCACCAAGTGCATGCATGTGTGCATGTGCATTCTTGTGCTGATTGGTTCCTGGACACACACAAAATCTTACCCCCCTTCACTTTTTCTTTCTTTTTCCACCCACCTTTCTCTTTTTTTTTTTTTTTTTTTTTTGTGGTACTGGGGATTGAACTCAGGGGCACTCCAGCACTGAGCCACATCCCCAGCCCTATTTTGTATTTTATTTAGAGACAGGGTCTCACTGAGTTGCTTAGGGTCTCGCTAAGTTGCTGAGGCCGGCTTTGAACCCGAGATCCTCCTGCCTCAGCCTCCCAAGTGCTGAGATTACAGGCGTGCGCCACTGCGCCCATCTACCCACATTTGTTATTATACTTTTTTCACTTTAGAGCATTAAGGATTTGGTTTATTTCTTTTTTGACTGTTTTTGCTCTTGTTTACATTTCTCTTCATACTCCTTCTCTCCTTTCTTCTACATCCAATAGCCAAACTTGCTTGTTCTCTCTTTTTGTTACTTCTTTTCGTTGTTCCACTCTTCCTTGCTACCTCTCTCCTGCTTTACTTCTCTTCACTTTTTAAATATTTTAAATTTTCTTTTCCCTCCCTATCCCATTTTTTTCCCTCTGAATGAACTTTAGTTTTACAGAACTGTTTAGCTTGTATAATTCCTGGCCCCCAACATTCATGTTGTTGTGGTTATTACTATGGAGGGTGTACTTTGCACCTGCAGTATACTTAAATGCTAGATCTAGTTTATAGTTATTTATTGTTGTTGCTATTATTAAATACTGAACCCACCATTCCCCATTTTGTGGTAATTAGTGCTGTAAACATCATAGTAGGTACTGGAGATTTATTTTAATGTTGTAAATTAATACTGTTGTTGTTGCTTGTTTCCCCTTTTTCTGAGCGAAATTGGGCACAGTGACTGTAACACAGCAAGTTCAGAGGGTACAGATTTTGTGACTAAATTACACCTACAAGAGATTCATAAAGCTGAAAGTAAAAGGATGGAAAAAGGTATCCCAGGCACATGGAGTCTCAAAACAAGAAGTAGTAGCAATTCTCATTTATAGCAAAGCAGATTTCAAACAAAAATGAATCAAGAGACATGGATAGTCACTACATACTGAATAAAAGAATAATCCAAACAGAAGATATTCCTATGCCCCAAATATCAGCACCTAATTATATAATTATATAAAACAATCTTGACAATAAAGTCCCAGATAGACTCCAATACAATAATAATGAGTGATTTCAACAAAGGCCTTTCACCAACAGACAGGTCATTCACATATAAAATCAAGAAAGACACATCTGATCTAAATGATACTAGAAATCAAATGGACAAACAGCCATCTACAGAAAATTTCATCCAACAGTTGAATTCACTTTCTTCTTAGAAGCTCATGAAAACTTTTCCTAAATAGGTCACATTTGTGGTCACAAAACAAGTAATAGCAAATGCAAAAAAAAGAAAAAAAAAAAAAAGGATATTATCCCATGCATCTTATCAGATCTTAACAGAATGAAATTAGAAATCAACTGCAAGAAAAAAATTGTAGAAACCACATAAACACAGAGAACAGTTTATAGTATTAGGTGCCTACATTTTAAAAAACATGGAAAAATTCCAAATAAAAAATGTAACATTACAATTCACACAACGGATGCTAGACCACACTCTGCTTGACCTGAATGAGATGTAGACCTGCCGCTCCTCCCTCTGACCCTGTCTCCGTCTGAAGCCAGCCAGTCCAAAGCTGACCTTGAAACTGAGGGCTGATCTTTAACTGAAAGGCTGAATTCTCCTTTCAACACCTCCCTACCCCATTCCCTTGTCTTTTTCACCAAATGGTCTTGACCTCTTCCCAGAAATTTCAGCCGAGCTAGAGGCTGAGCACCTATGGGGACAACATTTAAGAGAAGTGAGCACAATGCAAAATGTCTTTAAAGGCAAGTTGTGATGTATACATTCTGTAATCACTTTTTTTGTTGTTACAGTAACTATTCGTAAAACACTCCAAATAATTTCACAGCTCTAAAATAGCAATCTAATTCCCTTCTCACTTCTGGAAGGTAATTTTCCAGCCTAATTCATATTTTCCTCTCCATAGACAAGGAAAAGAGGAATGGGCCTGCCTTACTGAGAGCCAAACAGAGCCCAGGGAAAGACTCTACTATGGGAAAGCTCATTATTCTGTGCAAAGTACCAACCAAAACCAGAAAGGTAATTCCAAGAGGAGTTAGCCAAAACCCCAAAACTGTGCTCTTCAGGTGGCTTTTTGTTTGGGCTTTAAAGTATCTCTAGACAACTTTATTCTTAGTTTTTCCTTTTCTTTTCTCATTAGGAATGATCAAATTAAGATGGTGAGACCTCTGAGACTTTTTGTTTTTGTGGAACTGGGTATTGAACCCAGGGCCTCATGCATGTTCAGGCAAGTGCTCTACCACTGAGCCACATGCTTAGCCCTGAGACCAAATTTTTCTCCCATCTCTACACCCTTCCCAAGTGTTCACAGAATGGATCATGGGCCTCTTATTCTTTTTTTTTTTTGAACCAGGAATTGAACTCAGGGCCACTCGGCCACTGAGCCACATCCCCAGCCTTATTTTGTATTTTATTTAGAGACAGGGTCTCACTGAGTTACTTAGGGCCTCGCTAAGTTGCTGAGGCTGCCTTTGAACTAGCGATCCTCCTGACTCAGCCTCCCAAGTCGCTTGGATTACAGGCATGCACCACCACGCCCAGCTGGGCCTCTTATTCTTGAGGTGACCACTTAATTGTTCTCCTGCCTCCTTGAAAAAAGATAATTAGGTTTTTGCCATTGATTTAGCCATATGAAACTCATCTCATCACCTTTTTCTGGGTCTGAAGCTTCTGTATCTAAAAGTGCTGCTCTTTTGTGCTTTGTATCAGTCAGTGCCAGAGAATCTTGAATAGTATATGCACAAAACTTTCTACATTTTATATTATTTTGAAACTTTGCCTCTTTGAGATTGGGGTACCTTCCCACCCATATGGCTGTGAGAGTCCCACAGTCTGGGCTGGCAGTGTGCTGATCCTTCAAAGTTTCTTTCCTCACCCAAACCCAATTAGGTGAGGTTTCTGTGGGGTCTGATAGGTGTACATCCTGCAGTTTTTTGGCTTAGAATTTACTCTCCTTTGTTGGGGTCTCTTTAGGGCCAGCTGGGGAAGAGAAACCAATAGTACAACTGTATTAATATTGAATATTGACAAGTATCTTCTTGAAAGAAAGAACCAGTCCCTTCAGAAAACACAAACAAAATATCTTAAGCTACTTTTCATGGCCCTAGAAAGGCAGAAAGAAACTAATTTCAAAATCAGTGGAAGACAGGAATTAACCTAAAATCAAAGTCACAATTAATAAAATTGAGAATAAAAAAATACAAAAGATCAATGTCACAAAGAGTAAAAGATAAACAAGACTGATAAACTCTTAGCCAAACCAAAGGAAAGAGAGAAGACTCAAATCAATGAAATTAGAGATGAAAATGAGATATCACCACAGAAATTTCTGATATCCAGAGGATCATTAGGGACCATTTTGAAAACTTATATTCCAATAAGCTGGAATATCTAGATGATATTGATGATTTTCTAGAGACACATGACCAACCCAAACTGAACCAAGAGGATACAGAAAACCTAAGCAGACCAAAATCAAGCAATGAGATTAAAATGATTAGCTTTCCAGCAAAGAAAAGTTCAGGATCAGAGATTCTCAGCTGAATTCTAACTGATCTTTAACGAAATAGCCAATCTTCCTTAAATTATTCCATGAAATAGAATGGAAGGTAATATTTCAAAACTCATTCTAAGAAGCCATTATCACCCTTAAACCAAAATCAGATAAAGACACATCAAGGAAAGAAAACTACTAACCAGTATCCCTGATGAACTTAGATAAAAAAATCCTTAATATTAACAAATCACATTTAAAAACACATTAAGAATCTACATCATGTATAGCCATAGAAACAAAAAGTTCAAAAAGTTGTACTCCATTTGTGTACGATGAATCAAAACGCAGTCTGCAAAAATAAAAAAAAAATAAAGAAAAAGAAAAAGAAAAAGAAAATTGTATACCATGACCAAGTTAGATTCATTCCAGTGATGCAAGGTTGGTTCAATATACATAAATCAATAAATGTAATTCATCACATAAAAAGAATCAATGACAGAAAAAAAAATCACATGATTATCTCACTAGATGCAGAAAAGCCTTCAACAGTAGTCATCACCCATATTAAAAACACTAATGAAACTGGGGACCCCAAACAGATCTTACCTCAACATCACAAAGGCTATATACAACAAATCCAAACTAACATTATAATTAATGAAGAAAAACAAAGTATTTCCTCCAAAATCAAGAACAGGACAAGGATGTCCATTCTTACTACTCCCACTCAATATATTTCTTGAAACTCTAGCCAGAGTAATCAGGTCAGAGCAGGAAATTAAGGGATATAAATAGGAAAAGAAAAAGCCAAATTATCTCTTTTCAATAAATAGAGGACCCAAAAAACTTCACCAGAAGACTTCTAGATAAACAAATTCAGCAAAGAAGTAGGATATAAGACCAACACACAAAATTCAGTAGCTTTCTGATACTCCAAAACTGATCTGTTAAGAAAGAAATCAAGAAAACTACTCCATTCATAATAGCCTCAAAAACAAACAAACAAACAAACAAACTTAAGAATGAATTTAAGGAGGTGAAAGATCTCCACAATGAAAATTATAAAAACACAAACTACATTAAAGAAGACCTTAGAAGATGAAAAGACCTACCATGTTCATGAAGAATCAATATGTTCAAAATGGTCATATCATGAAAAGCAATCCAGAGTCAATACAATCCTCATCAAAATACCAAAGATATCCCTCACAGAACTAGAAAAAAAACCCTAAAATTTGTATGGATGAAAAGGCCTAGAAGAGACTAAGCAATCCTGAGGAAAAAGAGCATTGCATGGGCCATCACCACATGATTTCAAAACATACCACAGGGCTATTCTATCAAAAACAGCATAAAAAATGGACATACAGACCAATGGAACAGATGACCCCAAAATAAATTCATGCTCTACTGAAATCTAATTCTTGATGAAGGTACCAAAAACATACATTGAAGGAAAGACTGCTTCTTAAGGAATGGTGCTGGGAAAAATAGTTTACAGAAGATTAAAACTAGCCCTTCTCTCTCAACCTGTCCAAAAACCAACTCAAAATAGATCAAAGACCTTAGTGTATGACCTACTAAAAGAAAACACAGGAGAAACATTACAAGATATTGACACAGGCAAAGATTTCCTGAATAGGACTCCAACAGCTCAGGAAAACAAAAGCAAGAATTGACAAATGGGATTATATCAAATTGAAAGCATGTGCAAGCAAAGAAAGTTATCAACATAGTAAAGAGAAAATCTATAGAATGAGAGAAAACCTTTGCCTGCTATTCATCTGAGAGGATACCCAGAATATATAATGAACTCCAAAAGTTAACAACAGTAACAATAATAACAAAACTAATTCAATCTTTAAAAAATATAGGTACATGATCTGAACAGATACTTCTCAAAATAAGTATCACTGACCCAGGTGCAGTGGCACACGCCTGTAATCCCAGTGATTCATGAGACTAACACAGGAGGACTGCATGTTCAAGTCTAGTCTCAGCAACTCAGCAACACTGTGTCTCAGAGTAAAAGAGCTGGGGATATAGCTCAGTGATAGAGTGCCCTGGGTTCAAACCCCAGTATTTCAAAAATGAAACTTAAACTTGTTCTTTAAAACTTAAAGAACAACTGACCAATAAATGTATGAAAAAATGCTCAATATTTTTACCTATTAGGAAAATGAACATCAAAACAACACTGAGATTACAACTCTCTTCAATCAGAATGGCTATTATAAGTACAGGTAGGTGTGTGTGTGTGTGTGTGTGTGTGTGTGTATGCAGAGTGAGAGAGAAAGAAATACTGATGAAGTTGTGGAGAAAAGGAACCATTATAGAAACATTTGGGGGGGATATAAATTTATACTCACTATGGAAAACAGTATTAAGGTTCCTCAAAAATTTTTTTACAAAAATCATATGATCTAGGGCTGGGGGAAGTCACTCATTGGTAGAACACATGCATAGCATGTGTGAGGCACTGGGTTCAACTCTCAGCATCACATATAAATAAATAAATAAAATAGAGATCCATCAACAACTAAAAAAAAATTTTTTAAATCATATGATCCAGCTATCCAACCTGTGGGTATATATCCAAAGGAAATGAAGTCAGCATACAAAAGACGTACCTGTATGCTCACATTTACTGCAGCACTATCCACAAAGATGTGGAATCAGCCTAGGTGTCAGTGAACAAATAAGCATATATACACACAATAGAGAATTATTTGGCCATAAAGAAGAATGAAATCCTGTCATTTGCAGGAAAATAGACAGAACTGGAGTTCACTGTGTTAAGTAAAACAAACCAGACGCAGAAAGACTAGTTATCACATGTCTCCTCTGATATATGTAGACTTAAAAAAAAAAGAAAAAAAAAAAAAAAAGATGATATGGAAGGAGAAGGGGGAGTATTAGGAAAGACAGATATAAAGCATGGTATATACATGTATGGGAATGTCACAGTGAAATCCATTTATCTGGACAGTTAATAAGCATTAACAGTTACCATTTTAATAACCTGTGAGGTTCTGGTATGTCATGTGAATAGATAAACCAATGAAATAAAAAAGAAAGAAAATCCAGAGATAGACCCAAGTACAGACAGAAAATTGGTGTATGATAAAGGCAGTATCTGAAACCACTGGTTTAAAAGCATAGTGGTGTGACAAGCCGTTAATCATATGGAAAACATACAATTAAATCTATATTTCATACCAAAGGGGGAAAAATATCAAAGGTACCAAGGATCTAAATATAAAAAAGTAAAACTGTATTAATTGTGTTAGAGGAAAAACATGGGCAAATTCATCTTTAAGTGGGATGTAGGTAGAGGCTGAATTAGAATCCAGATGCAATAAGAGAACAAAACTGATGAATCTTAATATTTTTTTTAAAAAAGTTTGCATGATAAACACCCCCCAATAGACACACAAGCCCCAGAAACAGTCAAAAGACAATAGACAAACTTGAAGAAATTATTTGCATCACATATTACATGTAGACTAATAACCCTTAAAGATAATAATTTCCTAAAACCTGTGATATGCAAAGATCAAAAAACTACAGAAAAATGGGCAAAAGAGAAGAACACACACGAACACACACACACACACACAAACACACCCACAAAGACACCTTCAGCATATGAAAAAAAAGTTCAATTTTCTTCAAAGTAAAAGAAATGGAAATTACAACTACAATGGTATACTATTTCTCACCTATCAATTGCAAAACTGAAAAAGCATGACAATACACTGATGGGAAGGCTGAGGAGAAACTGACATTTTTATGCACTGCTGATGGAAATGCAAAATGATACAACCTGTATAGACGGGAATATCTAACAAAGCTTTATATATACATTTTAACCTTTAGACCAACAATTGCACTTCAGGATTTTACTCTAAAGTCACCTCCAAGAATACAAAGTCTGTAACTGTAAAACATTGGAAGCAACCAGGATATTTATAAAAGAGTAACTATGGTACGTCCACACTATAGAGCTTGTACACCACCATAAAAAGATGAGGCCACTCTCTACAAAGCGATATGGAGTGATTTCCAGGATATATTAAGTGTGCAAGAGGTGGGTGGGGTGATAACAAAAGAATACTGACAGCGTGTTAGACTTTGTAATAAAAAAGGAGAAATGAACAATGTATTGTTTGCACCAAAAACAAAACAAAACAGCCCAGAAGAGATGAAACAAAGACATGGTATTTGTCAGCTACAGAAGTAGGTAGAGGTGGGGTAGAAAGAATAGAAGAAATGGAATGCCATTTATCTAAGTATAACTTTTAATCAGTTTCTTTTAAAACCATGTTAATGTTTCATATACTCAACAAAAGAAAAAGGCAAGAATGAAAGGAAAAACCTATAATGGTATAAGAATAGAAACAAACAAACCAGACCACACTTCAAATGAATAACAAAACCATACTGAAAGTTTACAGGTAGTGGGGGCAGAACTAGTCTATGCAATTTTTCTGAAAATAGTACAGAGACAGTAATGCCCCGAGGTGAAGACTATACAAATGTGAATTCTAGGTAACAAGTTCCCTTTCATGTGGAGCCAAGGGTTAGCAATTCTGAACTTTCTTGTAATAGCACTGAACAAGTAAGTAAATACACTGCAGATAACAGGAGTCAGATATCTCACTGTCAGAGAAATGAGTTACAAATATAAACAGGAAAAGGACAGAATGAACCCTATAATGTTGGATAAGGATTAAAAGTATCAGTATGGATTCATGTTTTAACAATGGAAATAGACAAATATAAAAATAGATAATAACGTATGTACATGTATAGATGTATTTACATATATTTACTAAATCCATCTGTTAATAGGACATGACAGCTCCACTGATCTAAACCTAGTAACCAGCCATGGATTTCTAATATTATTCTACACTGAAATGAACAGGGTTCCTTAAGAAAATGGATGACTGCAGGACTGGAGAAGGGAGAGTACAAGATAAATCTAGAATATCCTGGGCCAGAATGTAAGAAAGTATTTAAGGCCTGATCAGTACATCACAAAAGGACATGAGTTAGCTTGAAAAGGATGCCATTGGAAATCTGGGACAATCTGAGCTTTAAAATAAATCATCATAGTAAAGGGTTAGTAGCCATGAATTAATGAGTCCACTGACTCCACATGATAAAAACAAACAAATGGGAGAAAAGGGAAAGCATTCTTCTTCTGTGAAAAAAAAAAAGATGAAATGATGAAATCAGAAAATCATTACTTGGCAATTATCATAATTAGTGGACACTAAAGCTAGTGAGTGCAAGTTTATGAGTATCTGGAATTCACATCATTTCAGAGTCTCATAACATATGTACTCATTATGAAGAAAAACATGTACCTTGTAAGCCACTGGGATTACAGGCATGAGCCATTGTGCCCTACCACTTGGACTACATTCTCATAAGTCTGTGATTTTAAAAAGGTATTCCTTGAGAAATTCTCCTATTCATTTCTTTTTATAATTATTCCATAATACCATCTCTCAGGAGGAAAACCCCATAAAATTAATACTCATACGCATAAAGTCAAAATGGAAACTATCAACATAGGGAAACGGAGCCCATTTGGGCCTCCCACTCTTTGGAAGGGGCAGTGAGGAAAGAGTATAAAGGGAAAAGGATTCAGTAACATTATCACTAGATTCTTGAAGCTCATAATATATTTGTTTCTATTCTGAAATTCTCTCCAGGCCTACCTTAACTAGAATGTTAGACAACTATTCTGGAATGATGTTTATCTGTTACCTCCCTACCACTAAGAATAGATTGCTATAAAAAAGAAGGCCAGAGAGTATATGGTAGATGGTGTGCGGACAGCTGGAAGATGCCACAACCTAAAATCCAACAGAAGCCATCATAATTCAACCCATGTGATCTTTAGGCAGGTTTGGACACACACATGAGAAGACAGAAAAAGAAGTACAAGAAATGAAAATAAGGGACAACTGAGATTCATTAAACACCTTTTATAGCCAGACACTGCAAAATGTTATTTCATTTAACCTCCACAAGGTGCAGCAGATACCTGTGAAGTCTGAGCAGGTTCAGTTAACTGCAAGAAGGATCTCCTGGGGCTGTGTTCAGAATCCAGTGAGCAACTTAAAATTGGCACCCCAAATTTTTCTCATGTCACTTTGCTACTATTTACTGTCCAAATGTATACCTCTTGTCTTCTTAAATTTTTTTTAAAGAACCATTATGGGAATTTTTAGAAATACACAAGAGTAGAACAAATCTCATGCACCCATTATGGTTTCAGCAATGTGTCATTTGCTTATCCTTGTACCTTTTTTCCTGAAATATTTAAAAATAAATCCTATACATTTCAACTGAACTTCAGAATGCCCCCAAAAAATTAGATTTTAAAAAACAATGAAACATTATCACATCTAAAATAATCACTCTTTACTGTCACCAAATGCCCAATTCCTCTTAAAATTTCTGATAATCTTTTTTTTTTTTTTTTTTTTTAATGGTGTTGGGGATGGAACCCAGGGCCCCTCATGTATGCTCGGCAAGTGCTCTACCACTGAGCCACAGCCACCATTCCTCTGATAATCTTAAAAATGTCTTCTTTTTATGAGTTAGCTTGAATCAAGATTCAAACAAGACCCACGCATTACTTTTGGAAGGTATATCTCAATATACAATAGTTCCCTCTCTTTTTGCGTTTTTTAAAAAATACCATTTACATATTGAAGAAACTAGGTCATTTTTTCTATAAAATTTCTCCAATTTTTAATTTAGTCCATAGAGTCAGCATAATGTATTTCTCCATCTCCTTTATTTCCTGTAAAGTGCTAGAGGTCTGCCCAGGTCAGGCTTCACTGTTGAGAATGCTTGGTGCTCTGCTCTGACTGCATCCTCAGCAGGTATTTACTATGCAGTTGTCTTCTAATGTTTAAGTCACAGTATTTCTACATTCTCGGGTGATTTGAGCTCCTAAGAGTTCATCCAACATCACATACAGCTGGAATTATGTAGGTGGAGATCAAGCTACCAGATTAATCACGAGTTAACTGAAAGGCAACAAAGTTTACCAATCACCAACAAGCAAACAGTTTTTCCTCTAGGGGATAAGAGGCCAAAAAGCAGAGGAGAGGTGAAAGATTTGGCCAGTGATAGAAAGGTCAGAGGATGACCACAGTACGGTACTTAAGAAACAAGATGCTGGGTTCCTATTATAGTTCTGAAAGATACTTTACATACTGGTACTAGTAAATGTTTCCAGATGACTTACTCACAGAGACAAGAGTTCTAAATTTCATAATATTAGTTCACTAAAACAGTCTTACAAATTTTTCTCCTTCTTGTTTCAGAAAATGATGATCTCTAAGTTGAAGGTTCTAAAATCCTGTCTGCAAAGCAGATTTTCCTGGAAAGCTTTTATTCTTATTTATTTATTTATTTTATTTAAAGTTAAAAACTTTAATTCAACAAGGACATCATATGCAAAGTTAAAAAATAAATAACAGAAGAAAGTCTGTGCAACATGCTTACAAAAAAAATTTCTATGCATAGTATACAAGGAGCAGGAGAAACATAGTTCAGGTGAAAGTGTGGAAAAACTCATCAGGCATTCACACAAAGGAACAGCAATGACTGGTAAGCACATAAAAATGCTGAACCACAACAATATTACAGAATAAGAGTGAGATACTTTTCATCTATTACATTGCTAACAATTTTAAGTTTAAAAAGATCAAGGTTTTTTGAGGATACAGAAACATGGACACAATCATACAATTATTATGGAAAGTAATTTGCAGTATACATGAAAATACGTCACTTAAAATTAATCCTGTAATAAATACTCACACTTATCTGAAAAAAAAAACATGCTAAATGATATCCATTCCCATGCTGCATGTGTTAGGAAAAAATTAAAATAATCAAACTTCTACAATGTCCTTGTGGTAAAATAAATTTTAGAATATCCATAGTTTGGAATATTTTGTGTTTGATGAAGACAATGAGAACAACCTAAATGTAACAAGAGAAAGATACATAATTCAGATCTTATATACATGTATGTATACAATGTCTTTAACTCTGTGTGAAATCTATGAATATAAATAAATCTATACATAAGGGAGGCCTAGAAGGACATACAACAGATCTCTGACCATGGTAAAGGGGTGTAATAGCAATAGTCAGTAAGGGAGAGATTCTCCGTTTTCTTTATCTATTTCTATATAATTTAATTTCTTTCAAGAATGTTTTCATGTAATTAGCATTTTGAAAACTGAGCAAAAGTCCTGGAAAGCTTTTATAATACCTTTTTTAAAAATATTTTTTAGTTATAGATGGACACAATATCTTTATTCATTCATTTATTATTATTTTTTTATGTGGTGCTGAGAATTGAACCCAGTGCGAGGCAAGTGCTCTACCACTGAGCCACAGTCCCAGACCCTAATGGCAAGTTCTTGGTCTCATTCACACAATTATGGTCTGCAATGGGAACCAGGTATATAGTACCTTTTTAAAGTTTCCTCAGGTAGTTGTAACATGCAACTGCAATTGAGAACCACTACCGTTGGTTTTTTTGTACTTGGGATTGAACCCAGAGGCACTTTACCACTGAGCTACAATCCCAGCCCTTTTTATTTTTTCTGTTTTGAGACAGGGTTTCACTAAGTTGCTTACGGTCTTACTAAACTGCTGAGTAACGCTGGCCTCAACCTGTGATCCTTCTGCCTCAGGCTCCCTAGTGACTGGATTACAAGTGTACAACACTGTGCCCAGGGGAGAACCACTACTTTTAAGTAACAATGATAGCAGCCATTTACTAAACATCTATTTTGTGTTAAGTATTATTCTAAACACATTTACACATACTAGGTTGTTTCCTATTTTGCAAAGGAGAAAATCAGAAAATCTGTCCAAGGTCACACCGCGAGCTAACATCTACTGGAGTCAAGCTTTAATCCCAAGAAGCTTTCGAGCTAACATCTACTGGAGTCAAGCTTTAATCCCAAGAAGCTTTATCTAAAACCCATGCACTTATTCACCTAAATGTGAATTATGCTTGTATTTTGCAACTGTAAATAAAATGATCAAAGGAAAACATAAAAAATGAAACAATCCCTTCCTTCTTAGAAGTAGTACAGTAACATCTTATGCAAAGGTACCACACCAACATAGGTTTATTAGAAAAGTAAATGAACAAAAAAGAATCTTCCCTTCCCCAAAAAAAGATTCAAAGTTTAGATTTCTATATATTTTCAACAATATCTCACATATCATATTATGCAGGATAGTTATTCAATGTTGAATGTCAAAAACTGCTTTAATTTTAAAACTTGAAGCAATAATGTAGTACAAAATACATTTTTAAGAATGTCCTACCTATTTCCGTTCTGCTGACGCCAATTCCATTATATATCCTCAAGTAATTAAAGTGACAAGAATCAGAATCTTCAATGTCAAAATCACCAAATTTGATGTGAATTCTTTCTCCTATCTTTACACGAATCTCCCATTCGCAAACAGTGCTATTGGGATAGGTCTGTGGGTAGTTTATGGACGTAAGGGTTCCGCTTTCAGGGCCTAGTACAGTATGCCCACATCCATCACCTTAAAAAAAAAGAAAGAAATTGTTCTCATGTCTTTGTCTTAATCACGATGTTTTGAAGATTTAAAACTATGTATGACAGATTTTTTATACCCCCAATACTTTAACAGAAGATACAACAGATGACATATTTCTTAGCATATCTACTCATAGGAGACAAGAGAGGTTAAGTTTGGTCAAATTAATGATTATTAATATAATTTATGAATTCAAAGAATTCTTCAATATGAGCAAATAAAAGTAAACACAATATAGCAATAGTTAAATATACTAACATGATAATAAATCCAAACTTCGAAAGAATATTCATAAGAACTGTTCAAAGTTAATGTAAAATATCAAAATATATGATCAGCTTCATCTATTGCAAACATCTCAAGTTGCCAGAATCATTTCTAAAAAAACTTTATACTAGATTATGCAGATTTACTGACCATATTACAGACAGCAAGCCATCCCTTTTTGAAGGCATTAAAGAAATATTTAATGAAGTTTAATTTTATATTATACTTAAATTTGGCTGTTATTAGTCCCCTCCCCCAAAGCCTTTTTTCTTTATAAAAGGAAGAGAAAAAAGTTAATGATTTTTTTGGAGACTAGGAAAAATGACTTTTATACCTTGGTAGTGGCATTATTTGCTCCAGAAATTTCTTCAGAAACTAGATGTAAAAACTTAGGTAACTTAGCATACTATTTGTAAGGATGAAATATTTGCATTCTGTACTCTATGATAAAGTTTATTTCTTTTACTAAGAATCCAAAAGGAGGCATTAATTAAATATTCACTTGGAAGTATCAGCCACTACTCCAACTGCACTGTTTAGCATTCAGTAACAATCACATTCAAATAAATTTCTAATAAGAAAATGAATGTATCCTGTTAAAATAAAAGCATTTTCTTCTTTAAAAGAGTTGTTTACAATCAGCTTTTAGAATTACACAAAAAGCTGTATTAAAAGTAACACTGGGGACTGGGGATATAGCTCAGTTGGTAGAGTGCCTGCCTTGCAAGCACAAGGCCCTGGGATCAATCCCCAGCACTGCAAAATAAAGAAATAAATAAAAATAAAAAGTAACACTGCTGGGGTCTTAACTATGAACACAAATGGATAATTTTCTATTATCATGATATATTGTTTTTAAGAATAGTATAGCACTGACACCATTTACTAGAATGGATGAAAGCTTTTTGAAACCCTATATATAAGAACTTCACATGGTATCTATCAAGTAGTGGATACTAAATAAATGTTTATTAATTGAATGAACAGGGAAACAATGTATGAAAAAGTAATTCTGAACTAGTCTCAAACTACTTTAATGAAGGAACCAATTTCCACCTAAATTCCTTTTTTCTCTCCCTTTGGTATTGGAGATTGAACCCAGGAGCACATTACCACTGAGTTACATCCCAAGTCCTTTTATTTATTTTGAGAGAAGGTCTTGCTAAGTTGCTGAGGCTGTTCCCAAACATGCAATCCTCATGCCTCAGGCTCCAGTTTTGCTGCGACTACAGTTGTACACCACCACACCCAGCTTCTGCACCTAAATTCTTATGACAATACTTAAAAATCATATCCTTCACTGATAAAGAAATTTTATTCCTGAATTCATATTTGTACTGCTCCTTAGTGTATTTTTAAAGGCTAATACTAGAAATCTGGCTCCCTAAACAAGTACCTCTTATATAAGACTCACTGTTTTCATTTCACACATGAGAACTAGGCATAATACTGCAATAATATAAAAGTGTACAAGGGCAGAATGAAATAATTGCAAAAGGTTTATTTGTGCACTATACCCATTGACCTTTCACAAACATAAAATTTAGGATATTTTTACAATGAAAAAAATAAAACCCCACAAATTTCCATTGGAACTATCATGAAGATAATCTCTCTGCTGAATATCAACTATATTAAAACATAGGATATAAAAACCTCCAATAAATTAATTGAAACATAAATAACCTTTTGAACAACTGTCAACATTTTTCCTTAAAGAGAAAAAGCAATGATCCCAAAACAGAATTTCCAAGAAGATAAAACTAGCCTGAAATGCTTTTATGCTATCCAGCGGATGAAAATATGCTTCCTGGAAGTGTTTCAATTTTTAAAAAATAACCACCAGAATAAATAATATCACTCAAAATATGTGTTTTCTTTCATAATCAAAAACTAAGGCAGCAATTTTAGCGGCTGGACGTGTTGATGAATTTCACAAAGTCAAGAATCACCTCTAAACAGCTGAAACTATCACTTTATGATGGCAAATCATCTCATTTAATGTGTTTCCTATTTTCAACCTATGTTTATTTGAAAATAAGCTTTTGCAAAAAGAGTGCAAGCAGAGTATTAGAAATAATTTTTAGATGGCTTTATGTTCCTGTTTATGTTTGATTTTTAATAAATACACAAAATATTTCTTACCCTTTCTATCATAAAGTCTAATTTCTACAAATGTTAAAATAAAAACCAACTGATGAAAACAGAACTTTTGTGTGCATGCTGATGAAGAAAACAATTAAAATGGAACTGTCTTTTTGCAGAATCTTGTTTAGGGGGAGGAAGGGTAAGAACAGTCCACAAGTTTAGAACACGCCAAGAATGTTCTAAAATATGTGATGGAGTTCAGCACTTCCTTATCTTGTAAGCACAATGATGTGTACCAGAAACCAAAGACAAGTCTCCAACCTACTACAATGACTAGATCTGAATGTTTCATATTTCAAAGAATATTTGATAAGTTTAATCTGACTAGATAAGTGGCTGAACTGTCATCTCCTACTATGAACTCATATGTTTAGAATATTCCCATTTGAAAGGAAAGGTTGGGCATAGTATACATATACACTATGCCAGAAGAGAAACTTCATATGTTTTTTTTTATTCCAAAGAAAGAAATACATATTATGCTGTGGCCCTATGCACTTTAGTATACATAGTCCTAACCCACTAAATGATTTTAAGACACAGGAATGGGTCCCCACCTGCAGTCTGAAAAATACGTACTCAGAGAACTAAAAAGGTCGTAATGTTGAATTCTCAAATCAAGGAAAGATCTTGTCCTCACTTTCACTTCCAAAGTAGCAATGTGTTCCTAGGTTATTTTTACAGTTCTTAAAACTAAAGTCTATTACACCAAAATAATTGCAATAGGACAAAATGTTTAAAAATTTTTAAAAAATAGAAAATAATCTATCAACAAATCGCCACTCAAAGCAGTGGTTCTCAAAGCAGAGGCAAAGGACCCCATAGGAGAGCTTTCCTCTCCCACTTGATGGTATCTAGAGGCATTTTTAGTTGTCACAAATGGAGGAAGAGGGCTGTTGCTGGCATGTAGTAGAGGCCTATGCTGCTAGAATATCTTACAATGAACAGGATAGTTCCTAGACAAAGAATGATCTTAGAGCCAAAGCTAGAAAACCTCAGAATGAAGATCTGGCTTAGTTCCTGCCTGGGTTTCATCTGGCCAAAGGGTAATCCTGTTCACTAAGGGCACAACCCAAGGAATAGTTCTCTCCCCAAAGGTCAGAAGTTAAGCTAAGGGGGTTTATGTTCCCACTTTCCCATTTTTAAAATAAGTGGAACACTGCTTCATTTTTCTTTAAGCTCTAGGAAAAAAAAAGTCTTTTTAATTAGTCTTCAGATGTCAACTGAGTTTTTCCCCTGGGTTAGGTTTTCCATTTGTTTTCCTTTTCTTTGGCAGTGTTGGGGATCAAACCCAGGACCTCACCCATGCTGTAGCAAGTGCTCTACCACTGAGTCCCCACCCTACACCTATGAACATTAAAGAGGAAAGGTACCAAAAGGATCAGGAGTAATCTTCCCAAATTTTTGATTAGCATCACACATAGGGAAGAATAAAGATCTGTGACCAAGCTGCAACCATATACTATTATTCAGTTCATGGGGCAGAACTGACAAAAAAAGCACACTACAACTGGGAAAAAACTTTCGAAGTGGATATCACAGGTCCATTCCGCATACTCTCAACCTCTCCAAAATCACCAACTCACCACCACCACTGTCAACATCCCACATCTCCTCTGGATGGTCTCCACCAGACTACAATTGACCATAAAGGGCAGAAACCTGTTAATGTAATTTTTGAATTTCATTTCATTTCAGTGCAGAAAAAAAACATTGGAATTTGATCTTACTGCTCCTTTGCTGGGCTGCAGATTTATCTAGGGGATTACTCATAGAACATGTGTTCACTTCCTCTGAAGAGTGCAAGGTCAGATGTGTTAAGCCAGATACAAATTTTGATAATGTTCCAGGAACTGAATGATTTTTTTTCACTACTTATCCCTAAAGAAAACAAAAAGAACATTAAGCATATTTAAATGAAAATGTAATAATCCAACTCGGAATGCAAGTTTATTTTAGTCTATTCTAATTAAACTCAAAATCAAGTGTTTTTTAGATAATATGTGTTCCTGATGCTGATTATAAATGATCCTCATCCACTGTCATTTTTTAGTCATATTATCACTAATACATACTATCATAATTACTTCCAAAAATGTTATTCCTTAAAAAATAACAAATACGAACACAAGAAGTTTGCACAAATATGCCAAATATGAAGAACAATGTAAGATTTTTATATTGTAAACTTTGAAAAGTTTATCCTTCTCCAGAGAGCTTTCAAGGATTTTGTTATTTTCAGTACAAACTGGGGAGTCTAACTATATTTCCCCTAAATATCATTTGTCATACCTTATAATACGTCTGTGAGATCTTATAAAAAATTATTTTTTAAAGGGGGAGCATTTAGGGAGTGAAAAAGAATCCAGAGTAACTCTTAACTAATACACCCAATTTGCCGGGCGTGGTGGCACACGCCTATAATCCCAGCAGCTCAGAATGCTGAGGCAAGATGATCAAAAGTTCAAGGCCAGCCTCAGCAATTTGGGGAGGCCCTCAGCAACTTAGCAAAACCATGTCTCAAAATAAAACTTTAAAAAAAGAAAAAAAAAGAGCTGCGAATGTGACTTAGTGGTTAAGTGCCCCTGGGTTCAATCACTGGTACCAAAAAAAACTAATACATTCAATTTCATTTGGCTACATAAGTTTATAAGGTATTATTTAGCACTGTGAATTTTTAGAAGTCTAAATCCTTATCTGTGAGGTTTCTTAAATTGCATCACTACAAATCTACAACAAATAATTCATAACAGTACTTTAATTTCACGCAATGTAATTAATTTCATGTAATTTTTTGTCCCTGATTATTCTCCTAAGTCAACTACCTGACATTAATTAGCTACTCTTTCTCTTTTGTAAATACTATAGATAAGATGGGTATGCATTTAGAGTCAAAAGAGGGTCAAGGCAGCAATTTTTAGGAAAAGAAATGACCCCTATCTTCATTCTTTATAAAACCCAAACTCATGTGCATGTGACAATTTATAAAACTGAATTACATAAAGGAACGTGGAATATATAAACTCTCAACCTCCAAGAACATACCCTATACCTAGAACATAACAAACAAACTGAAGTCATACAACAAAATTTAAATGCCCTATCTACCATTCACTATGAACTTAAGGTGGTTACCTACTGCTGTTAAATCTCAATATTGCCATCTATAAAATGGGGATATTAAAAATTCAAACCTCATGGGGAAGGAATGAAACAACATGCTGTATGGAAACATATTAATGTGCTCAATAAACGTCTGTGGGAAGGTAGCAGTATCACCATCATAATACAATAATACCACTAAAAGTAGAGCAGAAAGACTTTTGTCAAACAGAAGCTAATCCAGTACATCTGGCTACAAATTGAGAAAATTAACAGAACAATGGCCCATTAACAACTTTAAAGCTTCTATGTAGTGTCTTGGGAATAATATAAATTCATGAGAAAGTAATCCTCACTGATCACCTCTATTCCAGTTCAGTAATTCACTCTTAGGATCACAATTTGGACTTTTTTTTTGGTACCAGGGATTGAACTCAGGGGCGCCTGACCACTGGGCCATATCCCCAGCCCTATTTTGTACTTTAATCAGAAACAGGGTCTCACTAAGTTGCTTAGAGCCTTGTTTTTGCTGAGGCTGGCTTTGAACTTGGGATCCTCCTGCCTCAGCTACCCAAGCCACTGGGATTACAGGTGTGCACCATCACAACCAGCACAATTTGGACTTCATTTCTGCCATGATTAGAAACTAGTTCCACCTTTGAAATCTTAAAAACTTTAATAGCACTCCCTTCTGGTCAGTCACCTGACCACTCAGTTTTCTTATAACCACTGTGTATTTTCTGTGAGACAGACTTCTCTATTTCTCTATTAAGCTCATCCAGGCCTCATTTCTCTCCATACCCAGGCTGTACCTTATTTCCAATATATTAACTACTCTCTTAACATTTTTTTCTTCCTAGTCACTGTGTACTTCTAGAGCATCTGCCTGGCAAACTCTCCACCTAGATCAAATGATCTCTCTTTACCAAGAGCTGAGCACTACTGGAAAAATAGGCTGGGGTTGTGGCTCAGTGGTAGAGCACTGGCCTAGTAAGTGTGAGGCACTGGGTTTGATCCTCAGCACATTTAAGTATATAAATAACAAAGGCATTGTGTCCATACACAACTAAATATATTTAAATAATAATAATAATAATAAGAAGAAGAAGAAGAAGAAGAAGAAGAAGAAGAAGAAGAAGAAGCAGCAGCAGCAGCAGCAGCAGAAGAAGAAGCAGCAGCAGCAGCAGCAACACAAACCCAGGGAAGGGTGTCATTAGAAAGTAATGGGTTCCAGCCTCAGAGGGGCATTTGAGGTCACTAGTATTCTCTTCTTTAATGGTTCCCAAAATTAATATTAGAATCACTGAAGAGCTAATTAAAGGTTTACAGGCCCTCATCTCCACTTGCAGAGATTCTAATAAGTATGTCAGAAAAATTGCCTGAAACTTGGAAACAGTTAACAAAGGTGAGAAGCACATACTTGAAATGTGATTCAGTACAAAAGCTACCCAAAAAGTATATAGCAAAATAATTGCTCAGCTTGCTATTTATCATTAATTAGAAGGTCCCAGTATTATTTACATGCTAATATGCACATTGTCATCACATACAGATGCATACAATTTCTGTGTAGTTGAAAAAATAACCCAAGATTATAATTTATGGCCTTGTTGGCTTTTAAGCAGTTCTGGTCTTCTAACCTAGCAATCATATCCTAACACTAACTATAAACATCTACTTTTCCAAATACTTTATGGTCCAGTTTTAACATTTTACTAGTTTCCTTATTAATGAATAAGCTGAATAAAATATTTGACCTGTCGTTTTATATCTGTATAATGGTTATGATTTTGCTTTTTTTGCAAATTATACTCTGTAAGGTAGATCTTCACTGGATCTAAGATCTGTACTTTTAACAAATTTTAAAACACTAACAATAACTGCAACAATTAAAAATCACTAAGAAACCTTGTTCCAATCTGTATCTTCTGACATTTACCATATTGCTCACTTTTCCTTTCTTTTATAGAGAAATTTCTCCCCCTTTTGTACTCAATGTCTTATTTCTTTGCATCACAATCTAACTCAACATACTGCAATTCAACTTGAAGACTGTGATTAATTGAATTTTTGTGACTCCTAGAAAGATATTTAGAAGTTCTGCTTTCTGCTACCTATAAGGATGACCTTATATTTGGAAAGGGGTTTTCACAGATGTAAACAAGTTAAAACAAAGTCAAGTTGGATTAGGTAGGCCTGTCCTGATAAGAGTAAGAAAATGTGAGCACAGACAATGGGAAACATATATAACCACGGAGACACAAGGGAATGAAGTATCAACAGACCAAGGGATGATAAGCAGTATCTTCTTCTAGAGACTTCAGAGACAGCATGGCCCTTCTGATACCTTGATGTCAGAATTCTGGCCTCCCTAACAGTGAGACAATATCTGTTTTAAGCCATCCAAGTTTGTGGCAATTTGTTACAGTAGCCCTAGAGAACCAATGCAGAGATCTACCTATCCACTGAAAACATTCACTAAAGCTTCTGCTTTTAAGCTGCCAAAAACCAAGGGATACCTTTCCACCTTTATCTTCAGTGACCTTTCTGCAGTATCTGACATTGTTGCTACTTCCTTCTCCCCATTGTTTTTTCCTTTCTTATCTTTTCTTCCTCCTTCTCAAAACTCTCAATTCTTCTTTTAGCTCTCTCACCTGCAACCTCTTGGATACCTTACCTGTAACCTTTCTACTGACTGCTGGCACTGCTGCTGTTCAGTTTTTCTCTGCTCTATATTCTATGTGGGAAATCTCATCTGCACCCTGACCAGTTGCCACCAAGTGCATAAAGCTCTAAAGTCCCCAGTCTCTCTCTCAATCCTCGAACATGTTATCTACTTAGAATATTATGAACTTCTACTCAAATTGCACAGTGTTTCAATCGAAACATATCCCAAGCATCCAATGATCAATTTCCCCATATTAGGCTGGAACTAGGTTCTAGGCATCACAGTAAAAAGGACAGGCAAAAACCTGTCTTGAGAGTTTACAGTACAGGAGGACAGATGTGGCAAGTAATAGGGATAATGAATTATACAAAGAAGTAAAGGGTGTTCGTGTATGTGTGTGTGTGTGTGTGTGAGAGAGAGAGAGAGAGAGAGAGAGAGAGAGGTAGGTAAACGAGGCAAAAAATCCTTATAAATGACATAACTGGAGACAAGAGGATTACAGGGAAAAAAAATATTTTTACTGAGCTCCTGCTCTTACACTCAAGTAGTCATTAAATTTGATGCCTTCTATCTCCTCAGTACCTCTAACTTTTGTTCCTCTGAACAGTGTAGACCCTGTTCTCCAACAGTTATCTCCACCCTGCTCTGTCCTCCCTCTAATCCATTGCCAGCACTCCTGCTAGTGTTACTTAATTCTGGAGGGTCACATAGGTTCCTTATTTGAAAATTCTTCAAGTGTTTTTCACTGTACAACGAAGTTCAAACTCTTCAGCACAGATGCACAGTCTATTATATTCCAGCCCCTGATTCCAGTTCTGGTGTCATCTCCTCAGCAGCCACACAACCTCTCTGCTCCCTCTGTGGAACTGTGGGCCATTTCTCCTCCTCCCCACTCTCACCTGTGGCTGTACATGTTGTTCCCTCTGCTGAGGACCGTGCCCTTCCTCCTCTATCCAAAGCAAATTACTCAATGCTATCTTCTCTGGGAACCTCTCTGAGGCCCCTAGAATTTCTAATTTCTATTATACTCTCTTTACTTCTCTTTCCTATGTTTAATACGTTGAATTATGCATACTATGTCAGTTTACCACACCAAATATAAAACTCTGTTAGGAAAGCAATGCACTCTATTCACCTTTAAGCCATACACACAGAAACAAAACATGAGGCTCTTAACACATGCTATTTAATTTAGAAAAAAAACCAACCAAGTCTTATGGTAAGCCAGTGAGATACATATATATCTTCAAAAGGCTGTGGAGTTAGATAGGCAACTTTTGAAATATTGGGCACTTAACCTCTAAAATCCTATAAAATCTCACTTGAACATGGAGTTAATACCCCCCTTATCCCAAGGGTCTACTTATTTAAAATACAGTAAACTCTTTATAAATGTAACATTTTCTCCTTAAAAGGATGCCTCTAATACCTGCCTTTCGTATGACCTCACAGCTCTGATTAGTTAACCGTGCATGGGTGGGTACTAATTCACCCTCAGCCAGTGTGAAGCCAATTCACAGGTGCCTCTAATTTCAGGACCTCTATTTTCAGGACTGGGATTACAAAAATGAAAATCCCAGATTTTGAAAACCGAGCAAAAGTCCTGAAAGCTTTTTTTTTTTTTTTGGAACCAGGGATTGAACTCAGGGACACTTGGCCACTGAGCCACGTCCCCAGTCCTATTTTGTATTTTATTTAGAGACAGGGTCTCACTGAGTTGCTTAGGGCCTCGCTAAGTTGCTGAGGCTGGCTTTGAACTCGTGATCCTCCTGACTCAGCCTCCCAAGT
>JAJEJO010000592.1:177868-219839 GCA_020662805.1 Glaucomys volans | reverse complement strand
AAAGCTTTTTTTTTTTTTTTTGGAACCAGGGATTGAACTCAGGGACACTTGGCCACTGAGCCACGTCCCCAGTCCTATTTTGTATTTTATTTAGAGACAGGGTCTCACTGAGTTGCTTAGGGCCTCGCTAAGTTGCTGAGGCTGGCTTTGAACTCGTGATCCTCCTGACTCAGCCTCCCAAGTTGCTTGGATTACAGGCCATGCGCCACCGTGCCCAGCTCCTGGAAAGCTTTTATAACACTGAGTTGGTGTTTAAAAAATATTTCTTTAGTTGTAAATAGACATGATATCTTAATTTATTATTATTTTTTTTAATGTGGAGCTGAGGATCCAACCCAGTGCCTCACAAGTGCGAGGCCAGCGCTCTACCACTGAGCCACAGCCCCAGCCCCTAATGGCAAGTTCTTGGTCTCATTCAAACAATTCTGGTCTGTGATGGGAACCACGTGTACAACTTTTTAAAAGTCTCCTCAGGTAATTGCAACATGCAACTGCAATTGAGAAACACTACTTTTTTTTGCACTAGAGATTGAACCCAGAGGCACTTTACCACTGAGCTACATTCCCAGTCCTTTTTATTTTTTCTATTTTGAGACAGGGTTTCACTAAGTTGCTTAGGGTCTTTCTAAATTGCTGAGGCTGGCCTCAACTTGTGATCATTCTGCCTCAGGCTCCCAAGTGACTAGGATTACAAGTGAGCTGTGAGCCTTGGGGACTGCCAGCAGCCATGACTTTTCCCATGCAGACAAAGCAAAAATGTAGCAAGAAAAGAACTACACTGAGTCTTTGGTCTCTGAAGTCCAGCTGCATTCCCGCTTTCCCCTTGGCTTGGGGTGGTCCAGCCTAACTCTATTAGTTACTCAGAATCCTCCCAACACTATCCTCTTCTACCTTCAGCAGGACTCTATAACATCAAGTGTCCTAACCAAAACAGTCCTCCTTCACCCATGCAACAGAGTGTGTGTCATGCATTCAGAGTGAGCTTGTAGGACGCAGAGAACAACCCGAAACAAGGGCAAGTCAGGACAGAAGAGAGAAACCACAAGCAAAAGTGATTTGAGAGAGTGGAGACTGAGTAAGGTGAAATATATAAAAAATTACAAAACTGGAAAGTCAGAGCAAAGATCAAAACAGAGGGGACAAAAGTCATATTAAAGTTTGGGTGCACTAGAGGCCAATTAAGAGAAAATCATTTGGACAATCATGCCTTGCTGTCACTGTCCTCTACTGTAGGGTCTGACTCCCCTCATTGAGCCAGGATGGAACTTCCCTAATCAATAACTGGTATGGGAATAAGAAGCAGAGGATGAAACATTCCCACTAGAAAGCAAAGATACGAACAAAAACGACCAAGGTAAAAAATAATCAAAATGGACAACGTTCCCAGGTTTTTCACACCAAACAAAACTCAAACCAAACCAAAAATCCAACAGTTTAGACGACAGTTTTGATACAGCAGAACCAAGACTATAAGGGATTAAAAAAAGAAAATCATCATTTAGCCAAAATCTACCACATGCCAACACTAAGAAAATGTTCAGCACAGAGTTAGTCTACCTTTTATAATGTGTGTCATTGAAAAAAGGAGAGATACAAGTTACCTGGAAAGTAAAAAAGAAAAACAAAGAGGGGAGGGGGAGGGAGGGGGCGGAGAGAGAAGGGGGTAGGGGGGGAGAGAGAGAGGGAGGGAGAGAGAGAGAGAGAGAGAGACACAGACAGATAGATAAAAGCCAAACTTCCATTTCCAGGGACAGCATTATACTGGACAAAGTGAAGGAGGACAAGGTTTCAGGAAGGAGAAAAGGGGAGGTGTGGGGCAAAGTCATATTGTGCAGGAGTAAGGAGCATGGCAGAGCTCAGCTCTACAAAGTAGAACAGTCAAAATGCTGCTACTAAGCTGTATTCCCTATCTGAGATTTGATGGGATAGCATTCATTCATGCCAGATCTGATGGCCATGTGACTGTCTCCAGTAGCCAGAGAAAGCAGACAGCAGAGATTATAGTGCAGGCAGGCCCAAGTTTGAGATTGGTCAAGAACACTGATGAGAAAATGGACCTGGGTGCTTGAGCTTGAAAGACACAATCAATCCAGAGATGAACAAATGGACTGAGTGGGAGCAGCATCTACGCCTAATCTCTCAGGTATAAACTCCTTACTTGGCCCCTCGATAAGAAATCCTCCACAACATGGTCCCCATTGACTTTTCCAACCTGTCTCCTTTACTACTATCCTGCTATCAGATTATTGAAACTATGTGAATACTCCCTGAAAGTATGGAGGCTCTGGATTCAGCCACACTTGGACTTGGGGTATCCGGTTTAGTGCCTAAGTCTTTGATCCACTTTGAGTTTCTCACCTTTGAAGGGTGAGAGACAGGGGTTTAATTTCATTTTGTTACCTATGGATTTCCAATTTTCCCAGCACCAGAAATGGGATTCTTAATACACATATTTTGAATGACAGCATGATATATATTAGAAATAAAAAAATTAATAAAACTCTCTCCCCTGACAAGAACGAATAACTTAAAAGAGTGTGGAAAGTACTCTCTGGAGATGAATGTGTGGTTATGATGCCCAAGAAGGGTTTTAAAGGATGATTAGAGGTTTACTAAGAGGACAAGGAAAGTATGTAAGGGCATTCTAAGCAGGGGAAATTGCATATGAAAAGAAATCCATACAAGGAAAAGGCAAAATGGCATGAAATTTAATATACTCAAGGAATAAAAAGCAGCTCAATCTTCTACCTTAACTATGAAGTATGAGGGATGCTGGCATGAAATTAGGACAAAGTGGAAGGGAAGGACCAGACTGTGAAAAAAGCATATATAATATGCAAATGAGTTTGGACATATCTTACAAGTGATAAAGGAGCTGCTAGTCAACTCCATCACATGCAATGTGGCTAGCCTATACAAGTACATATTTATATTCCAACTTCAACATTACCTCCTTAACTGCACTGCACATTTTCTGAAGACAATGTCAATGCTTTACTCTTCTGTGCATGTCCCAGGGTTGTACAAACATTTGTGCACTCTCCTGAGCTCACGATAGCTATCACTACATGCTATCACTACATACTATAGTTCTTGAGGAGATAATAATAGAGTACAAACAGCTTCTCTTTAATTTCAAGCAAATCCATTGTAACTGCAAAGTTACATGTACTCTACTCAACAAATGCTTTGCTGGGAATTCTGGGCCACTTTCCTTAGACAGCACTTGAGAGAACCTTTATCTTAGGGTCCTTTCTATAATTCAAGTAGCTCTTCTGTTACTCTTTCAACTAAATACCCTTCAAATACCAAGTAGGTGAAGTGTTAGTAACCTTTAAAAATCACCCATTATATCATCTGCTTCAATTGATACTGCACTGGCATTTATTAAATACTAATTTATTTGAATATCTGTTTTTTTTCTGTCTTCAAGGATTATACAGATTTAATCCAAATAATAATCTGGAAAATTAATATTATGTATGCTACTAAATTAATATTCTGAACTGAAATACTTTCTCAAAGTTTCTATCAAGAGCAATAAAATTAATCAAATGAAATAAAATAATGCAATAGCAATTCTGAATGATATAGTAAATACCTTATAAATAATGCCACCTTGTAATGAAATTTTACATTTTGAAATTTCTATCTTGCTGTTTTATAAGTATGATTATTTATGTTAGTCTATAAAATAATTTCAACACAATGTCAACAGAACATAATACCCTATTAAAATATGTGAAAACGTAATAAGCAAGAACGTGAAAAACTGGTTGATAAATTACAAGGTAGAACTGTGGATAATTATCATCTAAGTTTTTAGTTTTGCATAACTATCACTGTTTGTAAAATATTATTAAAATGGATGAAAAAAATGCTATGACCATAGGTCGTTTGTTATAAAGTACCCAAATTCAGGAGCCACACAAGAAAAAATCCCCAACTTGTCTCAATTCATACTTCAACAATCACATTTAGGAAATACCAGTATCTTTATGAAGCTTTTCCTAATACTTCGGGTCTACATCATCATTTTACATTCTCCCAACAAATTAAGAAGTGAAGGTAGAAACTGTCCATTTGCATGCGTTCAATTAAAGTTCAACGTGATCATCTCAGCTTTCACATCTCAGGATCATTTTGCTACGTGTAGTCCTAAATTTAAAATCTACCCCTGTGTAATCTCAATCACACATGATCTGACCATTTCCTTCCAGAAATTAATCCATGCATCTGTCATATTAATTTTAGTACTGGTACTTTCACTTACACCAATTTCAACATTTTAAGGTATTTTTTTCTTTTTTTCCTCATGTTTTTTTTATAATAAAGTTCTGATACTGAATAGAATTATCAACTATGTCCAGAGTGATGTTTTCTTTTTGCATGTAACACTGGAAAATCTAAAACTCATTAACCTGTAATTTTACAGTCAACTTTTCATTTTTAAGCTCCAAGAATGCAGAACTAAAATCCAGTTATTAGCACATATGGAACATGTGCTGATTCTAATTTGCATTGTGCAAAATTAATCAGAAATATAACAGAAAAGGATGTTCTGCCTCTAAGCATAGTACATAAAAGAGCTCTTATATTTTACCAGGCCAAGAAGAGCTATAAAAAATTCTAAATTAACTTAATGTTAAAATTAGAAAAACTGCACCTTTCTTTTCAAACAGAAATAAATTCTTCACTTCTTCCAATTCACCACTATTGTTCAAAAATATATTTCTTTGCATTACAAGTCAGTAAAGACATTACTAGACAGATTATAAACTCTGAACATATTAATTCCAATATTATACCAAGTGATTCCTTTTTAGAATGTACCTGATTTGTTTCATAGGCTCATTAGGTTACCAAAGAAAAATCAATACCCTCACCAACATGTCACCATAATAGGTATAAACAAGTCAGGCTTAATGGGTTTAACAAACTAATTCCCTGATATACTACTGCATTCAAGTCGTGTTCTAACTGACTACAGGCAAGCCTTCCATGAGACAAATGAGGAAGCCAAGATGAAGTAATCCAAATTCCTACAATCATAATGAAACTGAAGACATAAATTTAATCATCGTAGACCATCATCAACTACCTATTAGGAAATTTATTATAGCAGCCAACAGCAAACAGCATAAATGTAACCAATTTAAGTTTTTTTTAAAAAATATGTATATTTTACAGAAAAAGTTTTCAAAAAAGATTTTGAAGATGAACTTAATATCAAACTTAGAACTCAAAACTACATACAATAAACTGCAACTAAAACACAAACATAGTTAATAGATGTAAACAGAATATATCTATAAATTTATTAGTGAAATACAATATATATATATACTTCTGGTGTGAGAGGCCAGCAGTGTTCAAATAAATGATAAATTCTACTCTGAGCCAAATTAAAAAACGGATCGTGTCAGCAAAAAATCTGCTGAGGAATAGTTATGTATATATGGCATTAATTGGAATGAAGCTAATATATTCTGCCATGGTCATGAATGGCATTAATTGGGATAAACATATTCCACTCTTTCAAAAAAATGTTGAAAAGACTTTAAAATGACAACAACAACAAAAAAAGAAGAAAAGAAACTTCTTCTTTTAAGGTAGAAATTGTTCTACCTTAACAGATACATTAAATGCTTTTCTACTTAGGTTGGATAAAGAAAAACAAAATCTATTCATTAAAAACACACTTTCTCAATTTCTTTTTTATTCTGACTGTATACAAACCCCACACAATTTGGAAAAGTATAAAGAAGAAATTACCACCAAAAGACAACTTCCTGTCTTCTAAGATTTCTTAGAAAGTTAAAAACTAAACCTTGTAACTTAATATTACATATGGACATGCCCATTATTAAAATTCTATGGAAGTTTTTAAAGCTCTGCTTCTGATTTTTAAATGCAACTTCTTTTAAGGTTATGTGAAGAAATACTAGTGAATCCTGAAGTAATCTTCTTTGCTGTTTAAGGCTGGCATAAAAGGAATTACACTAGAGACTGCATTAGGGTCCTTTGAGTAAGAAATACACCTTTTTTTAAATTGTAGGGGATTCAAATCCCATAGTTTTCAGATGACTAACTTTTAATCTACCAACCTAGTAACTCAAGATTAATAATGCTAATCATTTATAACTGTACTAAGCTTTTTCCTTTGCAAAACTGCTGCATACTATCATTTCCTTTTCATTGAGCTACGAGATGGGTATGCATTCTCACATAACATTGAAAACTGAGGTACAAAGGAATTAAATGACTTAAAAAATATACTCAATTTAGCAGAACTAGAAATCAAGTCTTTTAATTACTAGTACCATTTCTATTTGTATTAATCTATATTGATGTTTATTTAAGATAACACTGTAAAAGAGACACATTTGTTAAAACGCTGTTTAAGGTGGCTCAGTGGTAGAGTACTTGCCTAACGTGTGAGGCACTGGGTTCCAGCCTCAGCACTACATAAGAAAAATAAATTAATTTAATAAAAGTACTGTGTCCACCTACAACTAAAAAATTTTTTTTTTAAATGATGCAAAAAAATTAATAAGATGCCTTTAAAACATAAGGTAATGTTTTCTGTTTGGTTAGTACAGGCATGAGAAATTTCTAAAAGCAAGGTAGTGGCCTCTTGGGGGGGGAGATATGTAACTGACTCCAATACTACAAGATTTAAAAAAAAATGATAAAATCACTTTCAGATCTAGAAATAAGTAAAACAGTGAAAGTATTCTACTTGTCTTATGCCTTTCTGTATCAAGGCACCTTATATTCCTACTGTCGAGTTTAATTTAATTGGATAACAATGTCTATCTCACTGGAGGTGAAGATTAAGAGTTAGTTTACATAAACCACTTAGTCCTGTGTCAATCACCAAGTAAGCTCCGATCAGTGTTAGCCACATATAAGCCACTCCACTCAAGTAGGAAGGAAATGATGCATGGGCTCTAAAGCTTCAACAGAAAAGGATTTCATGAAAACTCCAAGCTCAGCATCTCAGTTTTAAGTTACACTATGTAGAAATGTGTCTGTATCTAGAGTTCAGATTACCAAATATATATATTTTTTAGAGAATATGTTTCCACATGCCTGTCAAAATTTCAGCATCTTCTCAATGCCAGTCTCATAGCCCTAATGCCATACTTCACTGAAAATCATGACAGCAATTAAGCTGAACTTAAACCTGAAGATTAAAATAAAAATCTTAGCTGGGCGTGGTGGCCCACGCCTGTAATCCCAGCACTTGGGAGGCTGAGACAGGAGGATCCCAAGTTCAAAGCCAGCTTCAGCAATTTAGCGCACTAAGCAACTCAGTGAGACCCTGTCTCTAAATAAAATACAAAATAGGGCTGCGGATGTGGCTCAGTGGTGGAGTGTCCCTGGGTTCAATCCTCAGTACCAAAAAATAAATAAATAAATAAAATAAAAATCTTGTAGGCAACTAATAACAGTTCAATGCCTATCTTTCTCACTGCAATAAAATGGGAAATGCAATGGAAAAAAATGTGCTCAGTAACTGATGTCAGTATGATTCAAAAATGAAGACACCCTGCTGAAAACAGTACTAAAAATTAAAAAAAAATAGCCCGGCATTCTTTTTCCATTATAATGATTATTTAATATACATATACAGTTTTAATTACTCGTTTCTGGCACAGGTATCTCAAGAACTGTAGATGGAAAAAAAAATTGTCACTTTCTGGAAAGGCTTACCCTTTTAATGTGGAACGCTTCATTTGTGCAACATGACAGTTTGGGCCAGTGTTTCACCAGGCATCAATACATAGACAAGGACTATAAAGAACAAGTTTTAAACCAACGCTCAGATATCACCACAATCTGCTTCATTCCCTCCAGAACCTGAGCACTTTCAAAAGGGGCTGATAATTATCACTATTTGTCTTTAAATAGGTTTAAGACACTGTTTGATTTCCTTGCCTAAGATCCTACTCTGTCCATCCATCCGTATAGCTTAACTTGGGGGATCACAAATCCGAAAGTTCTCTTTCTCCTCCCAAAAAAATTTCCCCGGAAGAATCCAATATCAGAGGCTTCCATCGCAGGGTCTCACATCGCTCTTTTCAGACAAATGAATGGCTTGGCTGAAAGTAAAGCCGCATCACTTTGGGGGACAGGCTGACACAGCCCACCTTTCCAATGCAACCTTGCAAGTGCCCAGCTAGGTCCGGCCACGTTCCAGTCGCACCGTACCTCCCCGGCGCCTCCATAGACGTGTTTAATGGCCACAAGACCCGGCGCTCAGGAGCAGGCTCCCCCCCGCGTCCCAGCCGCCGGTGGGGCTCCGCGAGCCGCGCGCTCCCAAGGGACCACTCACCTTGCTGGGCTCCAGCGTCCTCCAGCAGCAGAAGCAGGATAAGTAAGAGCAGGAGGAAAAGAGGCATGGAGGAGGAGGAGTTGGAACCAGGAGGGAGGGCGCATGAGAGGGGGAGCGGGGCCCGGGCGGGGGCGGCGGCTGCGGCCCGGACTCGCGGACACCGCGGGCTGCGCCCGGCTCTCACCACCGCCCGGCTCGCCATCGCGGCGGCCAGCAGTCCGCCGGCATACTGCGGACGCCCAGCAGCCCCGCGCGCCCCGGGGCCGCAGCACCCGATAGAGAAGCTGCAGCTGCGGCGGGAGAGCGAGAGGCAGCGCACGCCTCGCCCAGCGCTGGGACCCCTCCGCCACTCACCCCTCTTTCACCTCCTCCTCCTCCGTCCCTTCCCTCCACTCCCCGCCCCGAGACCCCAGGCTGGAGCGCAGGGGAGGGGAGGGAAGGAAGCAGGGTGTTCGGACCGCGTAAGGCGGTCGCGGCGAAGCTGAGAAATGCGCCTCCTACACGCTCTCGGCACCCAGACCGGCTCGCCGCGCTCACCAGCGCTCGCCCGCGGCTCTCGTTAGCTGGCAGGCAGGCCAAGCCGCCAGCTCCCTCGAGCTCCTTCTCGCGCGCGCGGGCCACGCCTTCTTGAACCGCCACGACCAATCAACAGTCAGCTCTAGTCCGTCTCCTTCTGCATCACCCAATCAGAACACTCTCTCCTCGGTCGACCCGTTAGGTCCCGGACCCACTCCTCCAGCGCCACCGCCCCTTATCTGCCCCTTCCAATCGCCTTAGACCTTCGGAAGCGTCCCACCCGCCTCCACCAATCCGGGTCCCGCCCCCAAACTCCCGCCCCCGGCCCCCGCCCACCAGAGCCTGTTATTGTTGGGACTGCTGCCCAGAGTGATCCCGCTGAGGCGACCGCCTGCTCTGTTCAATGACTTCCGGGACTTCCTTCATCCCACTGCTCTCTCTTTCTGCTTCTCAGGCTAGGTTTACTCATTGCTCCGCCCTCGCAGCACATCAGGCCACTGCAAGGGGTGGGAAACCTGGATCCTGGAAGGCTTTAGTTGGGAACTGAATCTAAAGTAGTTGTGGTTCTGGGGGGTTTGGTGGTGGTGGTGGTTTTTAATAGCCGAGCTTTGTATTTTTAAAACTACAGCAAGTTGTTGCAGCAACTCCGAGTTACAATAACAGATGCAGTGTTCGATTTTTAAAATATGTATTTTCCCTTTGCTATGCCCTTTACTATGTGGGGAAAAGGAGTGGGAAAATAAAAAGTGCAAAACAAGATCCTTGCCATCAAGTCCATTGAAACTTTACATCTGGACATTCTTCTAGGCATGCTAAAGGAATTATTGCGCACCTGCTATCTATCTACAGTCATTGTGCAGAAAGTCCCAGGAGTTGCAGCTATAATACAGGATTCTTACAGGATCTAAAGTGGGAGATAAATAATACATCATTCAAGTCAGGATGGAATAAATGCTAATTAGAGTCACAAATAATTTGTTAGAGACTGAGAGCAGACAATGACAAAAAGAACCAAGTCTTTGAGAAAGAGAAATCCACAGGATTAGATAGTGATTGATTTTAGACAGAAGAGAGGTGCCACACTAATGTTTTAAAGAGGAGGATGGTGTCATTAATAAATACAGGCAATTATGCATTGTAAAGCACAAGACCCTGGGTTCAATTCCCAGCATGGGGGTGGAGGGAGCAGGAAATTAGATGGAATAGGTTGTATAGGAAAGAAAGTTAAATTGGGGCATATAGGTGGTCCCAACATATGGTGGCTTAACTTATAGTAGTCCAGTTTATGGTTTTTTCACTTTAAATGCTGCCAAAATGATACATAGTCAATAGAAACTGTCCTTGGAATTTTGAATTTTAATTCTTTTACTGGGCTAATAATACACCTTATGATACTCTTTCCTGATGCTTTATGGAGATAACAAGCCACAACACCCAGTTAGCTACACAGTCATAAGGGTAAGCAGTTGGTATTCTATAGTGTACTGTTCCTCTGCTACAAAGTTAGGTGCCTTAAGTGTATTAGTGCATACAATATTTCAATTTATGATGGATTTCTAGGGGATGTTATCCATTGTAAGTTGTGGAGCATCTGTGTTAAAGTTAAGTTGCCAACTCAGCTAGTAAAAGCTGTATAACAGGTAACCACTTTGACCTAAAAGTCAGGTGGAAGAGTGCTTTGAAATTACAGGTGTGGGAGTCATAAAGAGATATCATGCTCAAAAACATGGATGGTACCGATGTCCTCAACTGAAAACCTGAGAGAAAAGACTTTGGAGGTCATCTTTTTCAATATCTTTGCATAGTTCTCAAGCAATAAGCTTTTCCACCAAATGTATTCAATAAGTACATATTGGATACCTAAGAAACCCAGCTATGCTCTTGACTTAACATAGGCATTAGTTAAAAAAGAAAGAAAGAAAGAAAGAAACTTGATCAATGGAACTTTTTTATCTGGTAGATGAGGCAAACATGAAGCAAATCCATTGTTATGAGTGCTAAGCTGAAGGTATGGACAGTTGCCACAACACGGAAGTGGAAGGAGTTCTTTGAACCATCCCAGCCAGCAAGAAACCTCAACAGAATATTGAATAAAAAGGCAAAGTGAGGAAGGTGATTTCAAGCCAGAGACAAAACAGGTTGGATCACAGGCACAGTGGTAAGTGGTGCTGATGAATTCAGTGGAATGGACAACTGTGGACTTAATAAAAGGAACAGGAGACTAACATGGAAAAGTTAGTAGGGGCAAGTCAGGACTAAGAAGATTTTATTTTGTAATGAGAATTCTTTTCAAAAATGTCTTCTAAGAAAGTGACATTATCAACTTTTAATTGTGGAAAACACAATCAGATAGGAAGATAAAGGTTGAATTGGAGTAAGATCAACACAGGAAACCAAGGAGAACCAGTCTGGAGTCAAAGGAAGTGATGGGGAATCTGAACTGCTTAGCAATGAGCTTGGGAAGGAGGGACTAATTGGAGGAATACTTGTGAACTTAGTGACTGATCAGATGTGGGGAATCAGAAGGAGTTCTCAGATTTAGAAGGTGATGCCTTTCATATCAGAAGGAGAACAGGTTGATTAGATTAGGAAGTAGAAGATATGATGGATTCAGTATTGAACACATTTAACATGATGTGCTAATGTGGGAAGCAGTCTGTCATGAACTAAGACTTCTAGTAATAGTCTCTGAAACAACCCAACTGATTTGTTGGGCCATGATTCTCATAGTGCCATTGAAGGATACCTTTGAGGTCACAAGATGTGGGGACAGAGCAAGGTATTGTGAATTTCAGGGTGACATTCTGTGACTACATAGAACTGCACCCGAAGCAGAGAACTCACTTGAGAACTAGCACAGGTATGAAAAACTTTTTGGAAAAAAACTTGGGCCTTAACCAACCCTACCTGTTGTTAATACAACCTGAAAAGATCCCCTGCTCCTTGTGAATACCCCTAAAGTAAGAAAAAGGAGCACACACATTTTCTCATGGCCATTTAGCATTTTAAAGGGTTTTTAAAGTGGAGAATAGAGTGGTGAAGATGTTCTAAAGGAGGTCTGGTCAACGAAGAAAGAGGGAGGTATGAGGAAATGAAACACTGAAATCAAAAAGAGTTGGAAACAGATGTCATTTATTTCTGCATTGTTTTATGCTCCAGTTTCCTGAATTTTGCTTTGTATTTCAGGATCTGTAATGGTGACTTCAGAACAGTTGTGAAGCATCCTATTGCTGTATGTACACAGAGAATTATATTATAGCACAGATGTGGGAGAAGATTGATGCTACTGCCACCCTTATTCTCTCTGCACTTCTCCTGATCATTGAACTCTATGGAGTAACAAAAATAATGGAAGAAGGCTACTCTGACCTGAACAAAATTTTCTCATGGAATTTCACACCAAAGAAGCATAACAGGCATTCATTTCTAGAAAAATAACTGACAGAGTGGAATTCCAGTTTGTATTACCCCATTTACTCTCTGCATGTTGCTTTAGACAAGTCAATCACCTCTGGGTCTTGGTTTGTTAGGGAGTTGACATCTGCTGAGGCAGCAGAAGCAATACTTGTTCACCATTTTATCCACAAGATCCAGATGGCTAGGGCTGGAGAGAACTGGAGATTCTATCAGTACTTGAAGTGGATAAGTTCCAAGGAGCCACCATCATACATCCAGAGGTCCACAGAAGTTAAAGTGCCTCCACAGAGCAAGCCCAAGTCCCAACCCTTCGTACATCTCAAGAAGATTGGACGGCGGAGGTTCCTTTGGGGCAAGACCAACAACAGATCCAAAGTGAGCAGTGTCTTCATTGCACATGAGTTCACTAATGTGGACCAGGATTTCTAGCAATTGTGATTGACTCCATTTATTTGCTAGCTAGTAAAATTCTTTGGATGTGGTGGTGCCTGGGGGAGACTGGGGCTTCAGTAAAGAACCACATGCAATAGTTAAAAATGAAATACCGCAATTAAAATATGTAGCTTTTTAATGTGTTTGTGGTTGTTTACTCCTTGTTGACATTTTTAAAATAAAAATAGATCCTCATCCCAAATTTTAATTCACCAGACCTTTCTCCCTCTTTTGTTTTTTCTCATTTTCTTTCTCTTTCTCTTTCTTTCTCTTTCCCTTTCTTCCTTTTATTTCAATAAAGAATTGATAAAATGAAGAATAGAGAAATAGAAAGCATGGAATTGATCTATAGAGAAAAGGAGAAATATGAAAAAAGAATAGCATTCCACAATTTTTGCTTTCAAGTGAATTCCAGCTCAGCAAAGTGCTAAGGAAATGAGAATGGAGGGAAACCCCCTGGGGCTGGTGCCTCTGCTTCTGTCAGGGAAGAGACATCTGGGTTTTAATGGTATGATATGGTAAGAATCATTTGGCACCATAGTTGCTATTAAATGTCTGTTAAGCATTAATAAAACAGAAGAGGCTCATTTAAAATGGCATTTATACTGGAAACCTGAGGATGACGGTATGTAATGAATCACTGGTGGGCTTTATCAGTAAGTGTGTATTTTTAGCAGGATAACAGAAAGAAGGAACATAGGAGAATTTGCTTTTGTGATCTTCCAGAGGGATGAGAAAGAAGACTGTGGAAGTTCTGGGGAAACATTTCAAACTTCAAAGACAGAGCCCTAAGATCTGGTTACTGTTCTCACAGGAGCATTTTCTCTGTCCTGTTGACTGGACAAATGTTTACAGCCCAGTTTGTTGCTAAATGTCTGAATTCTGCTGAAGAGACTTTCTTCCCTTCTGTTATCAGAAGTGGTTTGGATACATTTTTCTCTTGTCTCATAAACTCCTTTCAGCAAGTCATTTCAGTCAAACCTAACTCTCAGGTTTATTAGTCATATTTTCTTAACATTTAGAAACTATTTTAAAAGGTATTTGTCATAGCAAATTTAAGGCAGGAATGCTAAGAACCCTAGAAAATTTATTACAAAAGGTGTTTACTTTCTACTAGTGATAATATGTTAAATATTGCTAAAGGATTTGTGTGTGTGTGTGTGTGTGTGTGTGTGTGTGTGTGTGCTGTAGCTGCATGCCTCCCCCGCTTTATGCCTGTATTCTTTTTTATGGAACCTTTGTGCCAGGGATTGAGCCCTCATGCACATTGGGCAAATTCCTCTACCAATGAGCTATCTCCCCAGCCCAGGCTAGATTTTGTTTTGGAAGATTAACATTGACATATGTGAATGACTTCTTTGATAATTTTCTATTTGTATCTTCGTCTACTACAACCATCTTCTCTCTTTCTCTCTCCGTCCATCTCCCATTCCGGTCTCTCTTACACCCTTCCTTTTTTCTAGGAACATAAGAAGTTAACCAATTCATTCTCCTGTGGGTCAGAACAAGATGGAGGCTTCAAAGAATTTCAATAAAGGCATGTGAAAACTCCCTTCTACAAAATCAACAAGATGCCTAGAAATTAGAGAATTAATTATACATGAATGGTCAACATGGCACTGAAATGTGAATAATAAACAGACCAGAGTATCTGAGATAATATGATTTAGGTGTGCTGTGGCTGCATGCCTCCCTGCTTTATGCTTGTATTCTTTTCTGTGGAACCTTTATTGACAACACAGTAGGAATTAAATGTACTGAGTTGAAATGTTGTTTGGCATCTGAGAAATTAAGTTGTTTAGTGAGATCATGGAAATAGCAGGCTCATCAGGACTGATGTTAGAAAATACTGGTAGAATCTTATGCAAGGCTCCCACATTCAATAAGCCTCAACTTCTTTGTCCATTAACAGAAAAGAATGGATTATAAGTTTAAAGTTTGTTAATTCTCCCAAATTTTCATTATCTGCTGCTGCCTTTCATCTCATATATGAATTCTAAGTCCTTAATTTCTAAATTCCCACCTAACATGGGAAGAAGAAACAAAAACTGATAACTATAGAATTGGTCTCCAGGAATTAACATTGTCAAAATGGCCATACTACCAAAAGTGCTATACAGATTTAATACAATTCCTATTCAAATCTCAATGATGTTCTTCAGAGAAATAGAAAAGGCACTCACGAAATTTATTTGGAAAAATAAGAGACCCAGAGTAGCCAAAGCAACCCTTAGTAAGAATGTGAAGCAAGAGGCATCACAATACCACACATTACATTATACAATTTTGCTGTAGTTAAAAAAAACAGCATGGTATTGGCACAAAAACAAACATGTAGACCAATGGAACAGAATAGAAGACACAGAGACAAATCCACATTAACTCAGGTATCTCATACTAGACAAAGGCACCAAAAACATGCATTGGAGAAAAGCTAGCCTCTTCAATAAATGGTGCTGGGAAAACTGGAAATGCCAATGTAGCAAAATGAAATTAAATCCTGTCTCTCACCCTTCACCTCAGAAGGAGCATTAATCTCCACAAAAAACCCAACTAATAAATGGGCAAAGGAGCTGAACAGGCATTTCACAGAAATACAATTGGTCAACAAATACATGAAAAAATGTTCAACATCTGTAGCAATTATTGAAATGCAAATTAAAACTACATTGAGATTTTTATCTCACTCTAGTTAGAATGGAAATTATCCAAGAATACAAGTAAAAATAAGTGTTGGTGAGGATGCTGGAAATGTATGTACACACATACATTGCTGGTGGGACTGCAAATTGATGCAACTGCTCTGGAAAGCAGTATGGAGATTCTTCAGAAAACTTGGAATGGAACCACCATTTCACCCAGTTATGCCACTCCCCGGTTTATACACAAAGGACTTAAAATATTACATATTTTAAGTATTTTAAGTATTTTAAGCATATTATAGTGACACAGCCACATCAATGTTTAGAGCACCTCAATTCACAATAGCTAAACTATGGAACCAGCCTAAGTGCCCTTCAACAGATGAATGGATAAGGAAAATGTGAGATACACACACAAACACACAATGGAATATTACTACTTAGTCTTAAGAATGAAATTATGGCATTTGCTGGTAAATGGATGGAACTGCAGATTATCATGCTAAGTGAAATAAGCCAATCTCAAAACACCAAAGCCTGAATGTTCTCTCTGACATAGTGATGCTCATTCACAATAAGGAGGGGAGGGGTAGTGAAGAAGAGAAGCACTTTGGATTAGATATAGGGGAATGAAGGGAAGGAAGCAGAATTGGAATAGTTGAAAGAGAGTAGAATGAATCAGACATTATTACTCCATGTACATATATGATTACATGACCAGTGTGATTCTACATCATATACAACCAGAAGAATGAGAAGTCATATTCCATATATATATAACATACCAAAATACATTCTACTGTCAGGTATAACTAATAAGAATAAATTTCAAAAAGGAAAAACAAAAGAATTATTTTCTGGGAAATAACTATCTGCAGAACACAAATTTACCTTAAAGAGGTGTTTCATTTGAAAAATAACCTTCAAGCCTCCTAACCCCATTCCAGCAATGCCTTTGTGAAAGGCATTTTGTGAAAGATGCAAACAGGACCCAAGACTGGGAGGGAACCTTGTCAAGAAGGGAATGATGAAGGTAAGAGGAGATAAAGCTCATGGCAATTTAGTAAGAAGCTGGAGCTGCTAAGAAGCAAGAAATAGAATTTTAACATTGCATAAATGCAAAGATGCTTTTTAGGTATAAATATATAATAAATAATCTCATATTGTTATATATGCTATATTGTAACCTTTCCCTGGCCTTCCCAAATACTCCATTAAGTTTACTACAGCCTTGATTGGATGAAAATTTGGGCAATGGTATGGGTATGGGGTGCAATCAGATGTCCAGCTTATTTATTCTGCAGGGAAAAAGGCAACATCCTCAGGAGGTGAAATGATAGTGGAGCTCAAGAACTCAGAGAAAGCAGGAGACTACTAGAACCAGAGGTTCTGAGAAGCTTAAATTTCCATGTCACACCTGGCATCCCTGACAAGAAACTCAGTTCTATCCCTAGTTAAGTCCAGGGTATTTAAAAAGGTGACCATAGTTAGCTAGAGGATTTGAAACCACCCTGTTGTACTAGGATAAACAAATTATATATATATTATATTATACATATTTTATGTATAATATAACTATAATATAATATAAATATAATATAATATAAATATAAGTATAATATAAATATAATGTATATGCATATATATACATATTTTCATATTCTAACAACCAAGAGACTAGAAATAGAGATTTTAAAGTGCAAAGATCATTTCTTTCAACTGTTCCTTTTGAATCCTTTAATTAAATTTTTATTTAAATCTGTAAGATTAGGAAGTAAATAAAATAGGAACTAAAATTTAAAAACAGCAAGCTTTTAAAAATTCAGTGTTTAAAAAGAAACCTAAGGATTTTAAAACAAAGAACTGTATCATTTCCTTTGTATTACATTCACAGTCCTACTAATGTAAGCCTGCCTAACACAATAAGATATAAATGAGATGCAGAGATATTATACATTTTTATTCAAGTCAGTCTTTTTATTTTTGGCATTCTATTAACCGTGGTTTGTAAAATGATAGGAAATAATATATTATTCGGATTAAGCTGACTTTTCATGAGCTTCTGCAGGAACCATCAGGTTCTAATACCAATATTAAGTATTACATTTGACTGACGTACACTATCATTTTGTTCATAGTTAACATACTGCACAAAAGTGAAGATGTAAAAGATTGTTCTGAAGGATTAATTGTAGACTGAGATAACTCCTAGGAGAGAAACAAAAAAGAATATAATTTCCCTGAGCTAGCTATTTTTTTAATCTTAAAGGACTAGACATGAGTAGTACTCACATAATTTTGAAAAAATAAAACCATTTGAAAAAATAAAATTTCCCTCATATATATCTGGTGTTATTCTCTGGTGCTCCCTTTAAACCTATGCTTGGTTTCTTTCCATCTGGAGGTCTGAAGTCATGTAGATTCCATTTTTGTGAATATAATCAGTATATTTGATGCCCATGGCTTATACTATTGACTAAAATGAAGGGTAAGAACATGCATGGCCTTTGTTTAAGTCATAAATTATTGGATCCCAAAAGTCATGCAGTTAGCAGAAATGCAATGGATTTCCTAATATTTATAACTCATGTGGAAGGCACCCAGATATTAACAGCCCCATCTAATGACAAAATCTATTTGCTTAGCTGTTTGATTGGAAATAGTAAGCAATATTTTTCCAAAAATAAATTACCAGACATAGGCAATTCACCAGACATAGATTCACTTTAGCCTTTTTGCCATTTGCTACTACTCTCATATTGATAAGTAATATCAAGAGAGTATTTCATTAAACAACAGGAATAGATTCACCCATAAATATATTCTCTCTAGATGCTGTTAGTCACATAGGTGTGCAGTTAATTAAATCACCTACAGAATGGTATCCTCAGAATAGAGCCATGCTAAATCAGCCCTCAAATTTTATTGTAATAATAACTACAGCACTGTATAATTAAATTGAAATTATCTCTAAGTGAACAAACTCATATGGTCATTCATGATGCTTATGGCAGCCATCCATTTAGAGAAATTATAGTCGTACATAGCTCAGAATTAAATTTTTAATACCATCTGTGCCCTCATAGAAAGCAAAATGAAACAAATAAGCAATATTTAAAGATATATTAAAATACTATCCTCAAATTCCATCTGTAATCACATCTTTTCTTCTGAAAATTATTTGCCAACTTTTATATCTATATATTCTGTGTGTAGATAATTTAACTTCTTACTCAACAAGATTTTTTTCCTGGCCCTAGAATCATTTCCATAATTGAGGTTCTCATTTTTTCTCATTTTTGTTCTATTATGTGAAACTCCCTATTTTTATTTTCTGAACCCAAACATGGCAGGTAGCTAACATGGAAGGTACAGTGACTATCCTCTAAATATCTTCCTTTAAAAACTGCCTTTAAGGACTTAATGATGTTGATAAAGGATAAGAAAAACAGCAAGAGGAAACAATATGAATTGACATGAAAGATATCCTAGGAATGTAAAATGTCATTGAAAGATAAAGCAAAGAAGCTTGGAATTTCACATCCTGTGCAATAATAATTCTTTTTCTACATCAGGTTTCCAAATTGATTGAAAAAAACAAACTACACAAAAATCATGACACCTAAATTTATGAACTATGGCATAAAATGAGCCACTCTACTGAGATAGTAAATAGCAAGAAAATCACAGCTTTTCAAGTCCTAAGAGCCCTTAAAGGAAATCTATGACCCTCCTAGATTAGTGGTGGGAAAAAATGTTGAGAACAATACAGCTTGAAGATTAATTATGACAACCAGGCCCTGCAGTCCAGGAAAGTCCTTGGCTTTTTCAAATTTACATTTAAAAATCCTACATGTTGTTTTCTGCCAACTAAGCTCGTGTCCATCCTAGGCTGTATATCTCCCATATGCTGCAAAAGTCTAAATGAAACACTCTGATCTATTAGTGGAATGTAGTTGACCCAGTGCCCTTTCTGTCACAATGCTGATGCATAGCCAGAAGGAGCAATGGGCAGCAAGCCAGACTGCAAATAGTGTCGAAACCCCTGGCAACAGGTCAAGCATACTGCTTGCTTAATAGTCCCCTCTGTCTTGAGCAAGCAGACTGCCCTCCACAGTGGGTATAGCTTTCTCATTGGAGGACTTACTTGCATGCAATCTTCTGTCACCAAGATTCCTCAGAAGGCTGCCTGTGATCAGGTTGAGTTACTATTCTCATATGGACACACTTGTTCTATGATTAGGCTAGAACTCAGCTGGATTGATACTCCAGACCAGTCTAGTGTGAGTACTTGAGTTTTTTGATTTTTTGTTTTTGTTTTTCCACACTGCTTCCATTTTATTTGGGAATTTTGCATGCATCACTCGGTGACCAAGATTCATTCTAAAGCCAGCTCCTAGCTGGCAACAAGTGAAGTACCCAAATAGAATGCTCTACTTTTTTGGTTACAAAATCAATGTGATCCTGAAATATGCATAATCAGAAAAACAAGAGATTACACTCCATTTATGTATGATCTATCAAAATGTATAAATGCATTCTACTGTCTTGTACGACCAATTAGAATAAGTAAAATTTAAAAATTAAAAAAAATGTAAAAATAATTGTTATTTAGTACAAATGGCTCTTTTGAAAGTAAGGTTAGTTCAATAGTTCATTGCTGTTAGTTCATTGCTGTGACAAATACCTGAGAAAAACAATTTAGAGGAGAAAAGATTTTGTTCTGCTTATTGTTTCATAGATAGCAGTCCATGGTCAGCTGATTCCATGCTTTGGGCCTGAAAGATGTGACTGAATATCATGGAGGAAGGCCTGGTGGAGGAATAGTTCACAACTCATGACAGCCAGGAAGCAGAGAGACAGAGAGAAACCAGGGACAAGATGTAGTCCCCAAGGGCACACCCCCAATGAGTTACTTCCTCTGACCATGATCCACTGGGCATGGATCTCAGTGGTCCATTCAGCTGTCAATGGATTAATCCACTGATGATGTTAGAACCCATGTGATCCAATCACTTCTCTAAAGCCCCACCTCTGTGCCTTGCAACATTAGAGGCCACACCTTCAACACATGAGCATTTGAAAGACATTCCAGATCCAAACCATTAACAGTATTTTGCATTTTCTAAAATTTCATTTTAAAAACTCAGGTCTTGAATATTTTGAAAGGTGTGCAAGCCCAGGTCCTGGGGTTGTGTGAGGTTGAATTTATAGTTCAGCAAATGTATTTGCTCTCCTCCTCTTTACCTCATATGATCTTAAAAAGGCTTGAAGGATCACAGAACTTAATTTCTAATTAAAAAATTAAATTTAATTAATTTCTTAATTACATACAGAGGCTTGATGACATTGGTGACTTCCTTCCTGAAAATGATGTTAAAGTAACATTAGAAAAACTTAAAAGGTTAATTAAAAGAATTTAAAAGGTTAGGGTTACCAATAAGGATAAGGGTTACAGTTTCATAAATTTAGATTATCAGGCAGAAAGGGCTGGAATTTAACACAAGTAAAAATAAAGCTGGGGGTGAATAAGTTAATGTCTGTAGGTTGAACTCAAGGACCCTGTGCCCAGTTCTCACAATTGCAAAGCCCAGTCAACAGTGGGTATCTAAAAATACACATACATTTTTCTGAAATTCACTAAGATTCTGGAACGTTGTGCTATGCCAGCACTATCTGTGCTGCTTTAATTCTGTCTTGGGTCTACTGTGGGTTTTAGAATGCCAGGTTTGGTCAATGAACACTCCTGTCCTATGTCCCTAATGTCCCAAGACCCTCATTGCATTAACAGTCACTTTCTTTTTTTCCCACATTTTTTTTATTGACACATTATAGTTGTACATATTGATTCGATTTGTTTTAAAAGACACTTTCTTCATGGGCAGGAAGAACATACATTGACTTGATGTCAAGCTAGTCTGATAAGCAGTGGGCTGATTTCTACTCAACTAGTTTGGCCACACAAGAGCATGAAATTTTCTGATGAAGCATTCTAGAATTTCATGGTAAGATGAACTGGGTCCCAGTGGCATTTCTTCTGAACCACCACCTTCCACTACCATTACCCCCAAAAGGACAATTACTCTGTCAAAAGTCATGGTGTCTCTCTATCTTACTCCACATGCTTTCAGATTGGTTTGGTACATCCAACTACACGTTGGATGCAGTCCACCCACAGTTCTCCACAAGGTGAGTGAATGCATGTATAACAATGAAGCATTATTACAAATCACACAACTCTATACTGCTGGATTCTCTTAACATGGGCTTAAGGTTTTTAGAGAGTCTCTTCCAGGAGATTGATTTTTTGTTTTTAATTTTAATCCATAGACAACTTTTTTAAAGATCACAGGGATCTTATGATTTAGGCTTATCTTAACTGAATGTCATCCTACATACATGGTTAAATCTTAAGTTACTACATTGTTTGCTGATAGAGACCAGGCCCTATTTTACATTAATTTTATTGTCTTTTGCCAGTAGACAAAACCATAGTGGTTTACATTAAAGGTCTGGAGAATAACTAATATATGGACAAATAAATCATGATCCTTTTGGACTGAGAAACATTCTCTTCTTTCTTAGGTTTCAGGCACCACCCTTCTATTTCCAGATTTTGTGACTAGCTTCTGTCCTGAGACCCTTGCATTTCTTTCTCTTCCTTAGTTCTAAATATGAGCTATGCTTCCCAAAGATGTTTTGGCCACCACTCTAGGCTCAAACAATTTACATCGTCATGTTCAATTATTTCTCCTTTCCTGATCTTAAAATATCCTGCCATTTTCTCTGGTTAAATGTGCAGACTCTGAATTGGATTTCCCGGGTTCACATCTAGGCTCTGGTTTCTTAATCTATAAAATAAGATTAGTATAGTAATAGGATCTCTTTAGAGAATTGTTGAGGATTAAATTAGAGACACATGTGAAAGGTTTAGTGTGGTGCCTACTAGATAGTCACTCATCAATCAATGCTAGTCATAGGTTATTTTAGGTACCATTAAACCATGCAGTGAAAGTTAAGAATCCCTATGATGAAAGTTAAGAATCCCTATATGTATATATATGGAATACGTTGCATACACCTGTGTTGTGTGGCCTATGATGATAAACATATATATGTATATATTATACATATGTGTATGTATAAATATATATGTATATATTATACATATGTGCAAGTATAAATATATATGTGTATATATATTTTATAAATATATAAATCCCTATGATGATAAATATATACGTATGTATATATGTATATATGTGTATATATATATACACGCATATATATATATATATATATATATATATGGGAACATGTTGCATACACCTGTGTTGTGTGGCCAAGTCCTCAGCCCTAAAGATCCATCACTCACTGTTTCAGTATCAGTTTAATGAATAGATAACATCACACATTAATGTTTAACACAGACATTTTCTCTTCCCCAACTGTAAGCCTCTCTCTCACATTTTGTTTTTGGTTAATGATAAAATATGCCAATCAAGTCTAGGGACACATCTAATGTTCATTTTTATTTCTTTCTTTTCTAACAGAGTTCTATGTGTTTGGGATAACAAAGTTCCCTATTAAATATACAAATGTATGGAAAGTCTTTTATATCCAAAGATGGCCAACTAGCCTAGATGTTTTAGTCAGCCTTTTCACTGCCATGACTAAAACACCTGACCAGAACAATTTTAGAGGAGGAGAAGTTTATTTGGGGGCTCATGGTTTCAGAGGATTCAATCCATAGACATCAGGCTCCATTCCTTGGGGCTCAAGGTGAAGCTGAACATCATGGCAGAAGAGTGTGGCAGAGGGAAGCACTCACATGATGATCAGAAAGCAGAGAGTGATTTCCACTTGCCAAATACAAATGTATACCCCAAAGCCATGCCCCCAATGTCCCACCTCCTCTGGCCACACCTCTTCTGCCTTCCATTACCACTCAATTAATCCCATCAGGTGATTAACCCACTGATTGGGTTAAGGCTTTCATAACCCAATCATTTCTCTTCTAAACCTTCTTTCACTGTCTCACACATAGCATTCGGGGGACATTTCACATCCAAACCATAATACTAGATATGATCAATGAAATATAAGAATCCATAAGTAAAATTCCAGGACAGCTTTTAAAAAGGAGATAGACCTGTGTGACATTGGGTATTTGGTCTTTGCTTTTCTTCCTGCCTAGAACACGGTAGTGATATCCTAGAAGAACAAGATACAGTTTGGAACATCAAGACAGAAGATCTGTGAGAAGAATGAAAGAATAGAAAAAAAAGAAGATCCTGGATCCTGATGGCATCCTGGACTTGTCATGTAATAACTTCTTAACAACACATGCATGTTACAGGAGAAAGCAAAACCAAAACCAAATCCTGCTTAGTTAATTCTGCATATCAGATTTCTATTATCTGCAAACAGGTGCAATCCGCCATGTCAGCTGTAACAAAACATAAGGCAGATCCACACTGATCAGGTTCTAAGAATTTTTTAATGAAAAGACGTCATTATAAGATAATACAAGCCGGGTGTGGTGGCGCACGCCTGTAATCCAAGCGACTTGGGAGGCTGAGTCAGGAGGATCCCGAGTTCAAAGCCAGCCTCAGCAACTTAGCGAGGCCCTAAGCAACTCAGTGAGACCCTGTCTCTAAATAAAATACAAAATAGGGCTGGGGATGTGGCTCAGTGGCTGAGTGTCCCTGAGTTCAATCCCTGGTTCTAAAAAAAAATAAATAAATAAGATAATACAACAGTTCCTTCCATGGATGCCAAGTACAGAATTATAGTAAGACTACTATTCTCTGTTCCTGTGTGTGTGTGTGTGTGTGTGTGTGTGTGTGTTTAAAACAAACAAAATGGGGATGCGAGTCCAAAGCACACCACAAAACTGATATGGATATACTGGATGGAGACATTGCATTTTGGGGGTGGATTCTGGAAAGTTCCTTAGAGGAGGACTTTCCGACAGAACTTCAGTAGGTCAAAAGACCATCAAAGAAGAGAAATGGCATGGATAAAAGCATGGAGATGGGAAGAGGCAAAGTTTGATCTTAAGACTTACTAGTTGCCATATGAAACATCCTAATTTTGTCAGCTCCTGATAACTGTCAAAATAACACTATAGATGATTTTGACACCACATTTGCATTTTAATTCAACCACCTTGGTGTCTTGTCAGAAAAACATTTCATTTCTCCTTTTGGTTCTAGCAACAAAGGTAGAAACTTGAAGACACTGAAATTCAGGGTTAGTAATGTGTGTGTGAATTCCTTATATCTACCATCTGTGAGAGAGTTTGGCATACACTAGTACAGCTTTATTTTTCGTGAAAATTTGAAAGATGCCTATTTAATGATATCAGTATTAGAATAATTACAACCCTCTTGCCTATCCTTTCCCATTGTATAATGTTTGAAGAAGGTCTTTAACCACACTCCTAGTTAAGAAAAAGAATATTACACAAAGGAAGTGGAGAGCCTGTGAACTGATAAGAATGTGTACTTTGTGAATTGTTCCACATTGTGGGAGAGTGCCGAAGGAATCTTTGTTCACCACTTTATCTCCTCTATTTAAAAAATGCAGTGTGTGACATACTTTGTTCCTTGACAACAGAATGGAAAGATTAACTTTTAGAATTTTATGAAGTAATTAATACTGTGGAATTATTTGCACATACCTATTCATAAAAACACTGAACCTATCATCTGAGTGACAGAACAGACTGTGAATGGTTTCAGAAAAGAAATTTAATTAATGAAAAGTGTAAATATCAAAAATGAGGTCAATGTGTGGGCACACCAAAGCTGGAACAATGCTACTCTTGAGCCTGCCACATGTACCACGTGGACTGTGCACTGTCCAGCTCTAAAGAATGGCACTCACATCATGGTCTATGGAATGACACCCTTGTTGCTGGGCAGCACACAACTCTATGACCATACAAGGCCTCTCAAGACACTCTTTCGGTGTCTTTTGTTTTGCTTATTGTGGCCAATGTAATCTCCTTACCAAATATCCCTGCACTTATTTTTGTCTTTCCTCCAGCTCTTACTTTTCCTGGAGGCTTAACAATTTGATTCATTGGCATCTCTGTTACCTTGGGTTGTTTGGGACTATGACCTTGACTCCCTAGAATATCCTCAAAACTTGCCTGCATATCCCCACAGTCTTTGGGGATTCGTGGCTATATTTTTTTCCTTTTGGACATCAGGTTCTTCCCCTATCTATGATTTTTCTGTTTCAAAAAGAATAATATTTTGCCTTTGTGTCCTTGTATCTGGGTGACTGTATAATATATTGTCCAGTAAGGAACACTGTAAGATATACATTATGTGGTCATTGTAATACAAGGGATTAAAGAACAAATGTGATTCTCCAAGGAGGAGCTGTTGCTTATAACACTGGAATCCCAGGTCTGTCTTGCGAAACCTTGGTGTTTAGTCATCTGCCCTTCTCTTTATCCCAATTGGTATTCAGTAGCTTCACACCTGCAAGGGTAGATGCTATAGTCTTGGAATATTTCCATTCAGTAAGTAAATAGCCAATGTCTTGCTGCCCCTGAGTGTGCTTTCACCATTGTGGTCCTTCCTATAGACCTCCTTACTCTCTAGCATCTAAATTGGTAAATTTTAACATGACTGGAGGCCTCTAGGGCTCCTGCAATGGCCTGAGCCATAATGGTCATTATATATTCCTGATATCACCCAACCTTCTTCCCTATCTATCTAAAAAGCCCCCTTTTCTTTAATTATTGTCATTCTAACAGGGTCCAATCCCAGGACTGCAGAGACACACGTGCTTTGGTTTGCTGTTTCATTCCCACATGTATGTACACCATATTCAACTTTCTGGATGTTATTTATATACTTGTCATAAAGCGCAAGGTATTTTTCTGACTCAGGAAGAAGAAGGTATTTGAGATTGTTATCAGCCTCACAGAACTGCAGAGTGATTACAGTTACTCTAAGCGAGCCACTTTGGAAGGAGAGCTTTGTCTCTTTTCACAGCCACAGCATTGTGAGGAGATTGTTTCTGTCTGTGATTCCACTCCCCTGCCTGGAATGTGGGGAAGAGGACTGGATACATGAATAAGATTAGAAAAACTAGAGGAGTGTTTCAAAGAGGGTTAGGACTACAGAAAAGGTACAAAACCAGACTCTTTTGATTAAAAATCATATGCCGAGTATTTTCTTTTTTTTTGGAACCAGGGATTGAACTCAGGGACACTTGGCCACTGAGCCACATCCCCAGCCCTATTTTTTTGTATTTTATTTAGAGACAGGGTCTCACTGAGTTGCTTAGGGCCTCGCTAAGTTGTTGAGGCTGGCTTTGGACTCGTGATCCTCCTGACTCAGCCTCCCGAGTCACTTGGATTACAGGCATGCGCCACCATGCCCGGCTACCAAGTATTTTCTGTTAGTGGGTAAGATTAAGATCTTAAGAGTTACAGAGAAAAATAAGAAAAAAAAATGAGATTTTTGTTATTGATGAAAAAAATCTCCTTTTGAGGATCATAAAATACAAAACAAGGATGAAGACTCCCCTGGCATACAGCAGATGAGAATTGAAGGATGAGCTCTAGATAAAAGAGCTGATAGTTTTATGGTTTTCTTAAAACTGTGGGATCTGAAAACTAAAAATCCTAGGACATCATGAAGAAGGATTTTTTTGGTTTTCTTGTTTTTTTTTTTTTTTAATTTATTTTGTTTGTTTTGTTTTTGCTTTTTGTTTTGTTTTATTCTTTGGTCAGCCTTAGAGTTGAGATTGAGAATGGCATAAGGGAACACAGGAAGTCTAAGGATGTGATGGAACTGTGCAAACAGAATATGACCTGGAGCAAGGCAGATCTGGGTTCAAATCCAAATTCTGCCACTTGCTAATTCACCTTCTCATATGGCGACTTCCTAATATTACAACAAGGTAAATAATGATGTTGCTGTCAACATTTAACAATCAAATGTAGGCAAAATGCCTCATAGCATGCTACTCCACAGGAAGTGCTTAATAACTTTGCACTTTAGAATCTGGAACATTTTAATGCCAAGTGAAGGAACTAAGAAAGAGACTGAGGCAAAGAGAAAGGAAGGGTCACTGAAAACTGGATGGGTTTCTATACCTGGGGTTCTGTGGAGTATGTGGAGAGCTGGCAGAAGGGTACACAATGAGGGAAGGAGAAAGAGTGAAGGTGGCACTTCCAGAGGAGGTATCAGTGGTCAGCAGTTGACTTCAGGTCAAGGTCAAAGAGCAATCTGGAATATACATGATGCCTAGACTTCTCTGAAGATCCAAAGGGTATTTGTGACCATTTCTGGCCCTAGAGTGAGGAGGAGAAAGACACACTGTTAGAATGATTGTGCCCCTTGGGTCAGTCTGTAGCCTTAAGGTTTATGAACTCCTCTGGGTGCTATGAGTGTGCATTAGGAGGCTCTTTGAATTCCCTGAAACTGTGCGCAAGATTTGGTGTATATTTGTGTTTTCTAGGACCGGTTTCCATTGCTTTGTTCAGATTCAGCAAGAGTGTCTAGGAACCTGTGCCATATCAGGTGTTAAATACTTATGATTTAACCCAACTCCATCAGTGTTTGGGGGTATGTACTCATCTAGGGATAAATCTTTGCTCCTTTGTAGTAATTGGTTCAAAATTACAAAGACCAAAAAAATAAACCCAAGGTAATACCACCCAACTCTTTTCCTCAGTTTTGAGGGAGAAAAGCTGCTCTTCCTCTAAATTTACATGCCTGAGGAAACATGAGTCTCGCCTAGAAAGAAAGCAGCCTTCAACCCTAAGAGGGGGAATCTAACCTCTGAATGGAAAAGGAGAGAGGGAAAGGACTGAAGTCCTCAGGACATAGTTGAGCCTCTGATTGACAATGTCCTTAAACCTTGGCCTGCCTGTGTCTGGACTTCCCCTCCTCTGAGCTAGTGATGTGCTTACTATTTAAACCAACTAGAATAGTGCTTTCTCTCATTAGCTGCCAAGCATTTCCAAATGGCCACCAAACTGGTAGTTTATACTGCACTGAAAGGAAGAGAATGCTCATACAAACTATTCAATGTTTTAAGGTCATTTCAGTACAATTGGATAACATGATATATTTGTGTACTTTACTTCATCTACACTGGTTAAATAAGTTGTGCTGTTTCATAGGAATGCCTTGAATCCTTTTGTAATGGTAAGGAGATTAATAAGCATTACCATATAAAAAGAACTAAGGATACAAAAGTCAGAATGTATATGTGTGAGGTCTTTATTCAGTGTAACTATTTTATGGAATCACAACTGTTCAGAAAAACCAAGGTCTAAGGGAAATGCAGTTGGGAGGGGTTATAAAGCAACTGCCTCAGGGCATCAGAGAGGGGGAAGCTGTCTGCTTTTAGATCATGATTGACAGTGCCCCTAGATAACCTTTTGCTGTAGAAGTTACCCATCTGTTTTGATGTTTGTCAAGATTGATTATAATGCTTCCCCTGCCTTGGCAATCACATGGTGCATAGATACTATCCCAGAGCTGGTACTCTGCTCTTGCCTTTGCAATCTGCAAACTTCAGTGGTGTACTATCAGCCCTAGATTACTGATAAGCACCTCTTGTTCAGACTCTAGTCCAGACTGCAGAACCCTGAATAAGGCACATCATCTTCCATTCTCTCCAGAGCACACTCATCTAAACCCCACACTCTGCTTGGAGCTCACAGACACTTTTGAATGTTCTCTCTACCAGTATATGTTATGCAAAAGTTAGGAGGATGAAGAGGGTAATCTTTGGTCCTCTGGTGCTTTGGTTTTCCAGGCTGTTATCTCTATAAACTTTCCCTTGACTTTGCAAGGCAACAATTCAGACAGAAAACCAAACAAACATCTATGGTTCTATTCTTGGAACCAAAATTTAAAGGGAAAGCAGAGGGGAATTCTGCAGGTCTGTCCTTGCTGCTATCCTATTTGCATTTTTATCAATGACTTGGGTTAATCTGTATCCCAGACTGAAGGTGATAGAAGATGCTAGGAGAAATGGTTACCATAGCATATAATAAAAACCTCAAACACTTGTCTAGTGCTTACTATTGTCACTCTTCATGTGCTTTACATGAACTAGCTCATTTCATTCTTATTTGATAGATAATGGACTTGGCATTGGGATATCAAGTCACTTGTCCAAGGTCACACAGTAAGGAAATGATAAATTTAAGGTTTGAATCCAATAAGATTGGCTCTAAACTACATTCTCTTAGCCTTGGGTTTTGATGCTTTCAGCATGGTATATGGGTTAAGATGGTAGAATGGATTCTTTAAAGTTGCCAAAATAAGGGGCCGAAAGCAAGGAGGGAAGTGACTGATTTTATAATAGTTTTATAATAAAGGACAAGGGTTATCAGTCAGTCATACACTGGATCTCAACAGTACAGAAGCTGGATGCTTCTAAAAGAGAAGTACATTTTGGTTCAGAAAAGAGTAGATAAATATTTCATCACACTCTAGCTACTCTGACCCACAGAATTATGCTGGAATATTGTACCTAAATCTGGTGTCAGAATTCATGAGCAACAATTTTGGACTTAAGGTGTCTAGGACATTAGCCACAAGATGAGTATTTGCTTCACGTGAAATGACAGAGAGTCTTGGTAAAGACAGCATATAATGCCAGTTTTCAGATATTCCAAAAATCATCACCAGCAGGAGGTAAGGACTGTGAAGTCACAAGGATGACATCTCTGGTGAAGACAGGGTCGAACCATCTACACATTCCAAGTACTCAAAATGTTCAAAGAAAATAGGGCAACCTCACTGAGTGAGTTCCCAGACAATAGAAGTTTTAATAAGTATTTGGATGACAATTTGTGAAGCATCCTTTTTGTTAGGAAATAATGGTTGTTGTTAGTTAAAACAAAGCAAAGCAAAGCAAAACAAAACAAAACAAAACAAAAAACACGTTTCTCACACAGTTAACTGGATGCATCAAGTTGGTATAGGTTTCTTAAAACTCATATTAGCACATACTGATGGGCAATATTACCAGTAAAATATGAAAAGAGTAATACTAAGTGAAACTTCTAAACTGCTTATCATGTACTTTGCAAAAATGTTGGAAACTATTTCAACTGGATATTTTCCTGCCACTTTAGTGCTTTTAAGTGCTTGGTCTTTGGGAAGATGTTGCAATAAATGAGTGTGAAAGTTAAGTGGCCAAATGCCCTGTCAAGATGTCTTATTCAGTGAGTGCACATGTGATAAGTGAGGAAGGAAGACAAGGTTAACGTAATTAGTGAGGTGAATTCTGGGCAACCCCAAAGAACATGTCTTGTGAGTCATCCATGCTCACATTTCTTTGAACTTTTTCTATCCTAAAGGGAGATGAAGCAATCACATAGACATAATGTCTTACCCTTTTAGTACAATGCATCCCACATTCCTCAATCCATTCATCATCATCAGTGGTATCTGTGTTCAATGCTGTCATGTAGAGCTAGTTGCCAACAATTATTAAAAAGAAATCCATATGGTTATAAGTTTAGGAGACAAAGCAAAGCCACTTTTTGCAATGTATACTATGATGACATCAATCCATTAAGGGGAAAATCACTGAGGAGCTTCTCAAAGATACTTTTGCATCAAGCACTGTCTCCAGAGACCCAAGAAGTAAATGAAGTAATTATCTGTCACTCACAATTTTTCTTTCCTGAAATGGAATCCACGATGGCTGTGATATTGTTGTATAACAGCTTCCTCTCTCCTTCTGCTATTTTACCTACTTCTCACTCATTGATGGTAAAAGACTTTTCCCCCCTGGACTTTCCTTATTGACTGCTTTTATTCTTCAAAAACAAAAAATAAAAGTACTCTAAGATTTTGTTGCTAGAGACATTTCATTTAGCAAGCATCCTGTCTGACACAATGTGAGTAATATTCCTCCCAACTTAGAAAAAGTCCTAAGTATGTTTTTCTCTTCTCTTTCATCCATTCTCTTTTTTCTGTTCTCCTTCCTTCCTCCTCTTCCTCCTCTACCTCTTCTCTCCTCCTCCTGTTTTCCTTCAAATGAAAAATTTAATCCCAACACTTTTCTAATACTACTAATAAAACAGCCCTCATATAGTGTGTGCTTTGTGCCCTGCGGTGCTGTAAGCACGTTGCACATGTTGACTCACTTACTCCTTTTAACATCTCTAGGAGGTAGTCCATATTAAATTTTTTCATGGGACTACGACAGAGGCATCAGGAGGTTCTAATTTGCCAATGCCCTCATGGATATTGAGGTCTAAACATGGCACCGTGATTTTACAGTCCATGCCAAAATCAGCACTCCTCCAACTGTAGATTCTTCCAAAGAAGTTACTTCCTTGGAGGATAAGGAAGAACAGAATTGACATATGCTGGGCCCTGAATTTGTGCCAGTACTCAATATGTGCTATCTAGTGAGATCTATGAAAAGTGCTACAGTTTAGGCATGATTATTCCCACTTTACAGACAAAATTAAAAAAATCTTGCCCAATGTCACACTGTGAGCTACTGAAACAGACTGATAACTAGCTAATTCTCTAAGTTATTCTCTTTAATGCTGTTGTGGTTTAGATATGGGATGTCCCCCAAAAGCTCATGTTTGAGGCAATGCAAGAAGGTTCAGAGGTGAGATGATCAGACTAGGAGAGCTGTAACCTAATCTGTGGGTTAATCCACTCATATAGCTTACCTGGGTGATTAGCTGTAGGCAGGTAGGGTGTGACTGGAGGAGGCATGTCCTGGGGACATGCTTTTGGGGTTTATATTTTGTCCCAGTGAGTAGAGCTCTCCCTCTTTCTCTCTTTGCTTCCCAGCTGTCCTGTCCTGAACTGCCTTTCCCTGGCCACACCTTCTGCCATGATGTTCTGCCTCACCTTGGGCCCAGAGCTATGGATTTGGCTAACCACAGATTGAGACCTCTGACACCATGAGGCAAAATAAACTTCTCCTCCTCAAAGTTGTTCTTCTCAGGTATTTTAGTTACAGTGATGAAAAACTGACTAGCACAAAGACATACTCGATTATCACTGTTTACTGAAAGTGATGCAAGTAGGCCTTATCTAAGATGTCTTTTTTGGCATTGAGTTTTGGCTTATTCTGATACCCTGGACACTCTAGAGAACTTGAACCAGCCAAGGCTGCATCTTCCTCCTTTCACTTGATGTCAAGAATTCATTCTCCTGTCTGAACCCACAGAACCCCTGAGGCCTTATCTGACCCTGAGTCATACTGCTGACTCAGATCCATACTACACATTTCTTTCTTTGTTAACTGAAATCCTGAATGGGATATTGAGTAACAAAGTTTAAAGGAGAGCTATACATATCATCTTGTAAGAATTATTAAGTGGAATCATATGAAATTAAAGTTCTGGTATATAATAAATTCAGTATAATTTTTTATGGGTCAACATCATTTAAGTTTTGTAATCCCCATTTTAATTTCCACAATTTATATGAAAATAAATATAGAAAATAGACTATTTTTAAGGTGAACATACACCTATTACCAAGATATAACTGCCAGTGTATTTATATAATTTATTTCTTGTCTAAATAGTAGTGTGTGGACCAAACAGCCCTGACAGCGGTGCTGGCCATGTTGCTACTTCTTAAAGAAAATAAAAAATACATTGGAGTATCAGAGCGAAACACAATGTATCAAAGTTTATGAAATGCAGTGCTGAGAGGGAAATTCATAGCACTGAATGCTAAATGCTCACCTTAACAAAGAAGAAAAGTCTCAAATCAATAATATAAATTCCTATCTTAAATAATTGGGAAAAGAAAAACAAGAAAGAAAAGAGTAATAAAGAAAGCAGAGTAAGCTGGGCGTGGTGGCGCATGCCCGTAATCCAAGCAACTCGGGAGGCTGAGGCAGGAGGATCACGAGTTCAAAGCCAGCCTCAGCAACTTAGCGAGGCCCTAAGCAACTCAGTAAGACCTTGTCTCTAAATAAAATACAAAATAGGGCTGGGAATGTGGCTCAGTGGCCAAGTGTCCCTGAGTTCAATCCCTGGTTCAAAAAAAAAAAAAAAAAAAGCAGAGTAATAAAGATAAGAACAGAAATCAGTTAACTTGAAAACAGAACAGCAATAGAGAAAAATCAGTGAAAGAAAGAACTAATTCTTTAAAAAGAACAATAAAATGGGTCAATCTCTAGCTAGACGAACAATGTAAAAGAAAAAAGATGATAATTACCTGTATTAGGAATGGCAGGGGAAGGCACTACAGACCTAGAAAACATCAAAAGAATAATAAGGAAAGATTACCAACAACTCTATACGCATGAATTTCACAACTTAGTTGAAACAACCAATTTTTCAAAAAGCACAAACTGCCATAACCTATTCAAATAACATAGATAACTTAAACTGACCTATAACTATCAAAGAAGTTGATTTTATAATGTCCCCCCGCCTTTCCTCCAGATAGTTGTACTGGTGAATTCCTTCAAACATTTAAAGAAGAATGAATGTCGATTCTCTACTAAATTTTTCAGAACAAAGAAAACTTTTCAATTCATTTTATGTGGTTAACACTAACTCGATTTGAAAATCTGGGAAAGAGATTGGCAAAAAAATCTACAAAATCTCACATGGTTATATACATAAGCATACTCAATAAATTTAAGTGAATGAAATCTAGCAATATGTAAAAAAGGGTCAAAAAAATAAGGTCAATTACAGGAATTCAATGTTGGTTCAATTTTTGAACAGCAATCAATGTAATCCACTATAGTAACATGTTAAAGAAGGAAAACATGATCATAGCAATTGATGCTGCAAAAGCATTTGAAAAATTCAATATTCATTTTTATAACAACTAAGCAAACTCAGAATAGAAGAGAACTTCCTTACCTTGATAAAAGGGATCAATAAAAATGTCATAGATAACTTAGTACTTAATGATGAAAGAATAAATGCTCTAAAACAATGGTAAGGATGTGTAATCTCAACTGTTTATTCAACATTGTTCTAAAAGCCAGTCAATAAGACAAATAAAATAAACATGTAAATTGGAAGTGAAGAAACAATCCTATTTTTAGATGATTTGAATATCTATGTAGAAAATTCTATGAAAACTACAAAAATAGCTCCTAGGATAAAAGATTGAGTTTAGCAAGGTTAGAGGTTATATAAATACCAATCATATTTCTGTGTACTAACAGTGACAAATGGAAACCAACATTAAAAAACAAGAACATATATGACAACTACTAAAATGGAACTATTTAGATATAAAGATAACAAGACATGTAGGATCTATATGGTGGAAACTACAAAGTGTTGATGAAATAGTTTTAAATAATGGAGAGACATACTGTGTTCATAGATTGGAAGATGTTTAAATTTGACATGTTTATTCTCTTCAAATTGACCCATAGCTTAACATAATTCAAATAAAAATTCTAACAGGATTTTTGTAGATACAGACAAGCTGATTTTAAGATGCATATAGAAAGACAAAGGAACTAGAATATTTTAAACAATTTCAAACAATAAAGTAGATTTACATTTTCAAATTTTGTCTTACCAAAAAGTTACAGTAATCAAGAGTATGACATTGATAAATCAATGAAGCAGAATAAAGTTCAGAATTTTACCTATACAAATATAGCTGATTTAGGTTTAGGCACAAAAGGAGCTCAGTGAAATATACATAATCCTTACACCAACTTGTACTGGAGCAAGTGGACAGTCATAGGCAAAGAAAAGACTTTGACTTAAATCTCATACCTTACATAAGAATTAACTCAAAAGGAATTATATGTCTGAATATAAAACAAACAAAAAAATTGTAAGCTTCTTAGAAGAAAACATAGGAAAAAAAATCTTCCTGACCTGGGGTTAGGCAAACAAGTATTAGATACGACATTAAAAGCATAATCAATACAAGAAAATATTGATAAATTGGGCTTCACAAAATTAAAAACTTTTGCTTTATGAAAGACCCTCCAAAGAATGAAAAGATATGGAAGAGGATATTTGTAAATCACATATTTAACATCCAGAATATAAAAAGAATTCCCAAAACGGTGTGTGGGGGATGAGAGAGGAATGGAGGATCTTTAGATTATGTAGAGGAAAAAGAGATGGGGAGGGGGTGGGAGTATGAAAAATGGTGGAATGAGACAGACATCACTACCCTATGTACATGTGTGATTAACAAGAATGATATGAATGTACATCATGCACAACCATAGAAATGAAAATTTGTACCCCTTGTGTATAATGAATCAAAATGAAGTCTGTAAAAATAAAAAAAGAAAACAATCAACTAAATTAACAACTTAAAAAAAAAGTGAACATTTGACAAAGACATATGAATGGTAAGTAAATGCATGAGAAATGCTCAATGTTAACCACTAGGCTAATCCAAACTAAATACAGAATGGGATAATGTTGCACATTTAGAAAGACTAATATTAAAAAAGAAAAGGAGGGCTGGGGTTGTGGTTCAGTGGTTAAAGTGCTTACCTAGCATGCATGAGGCCATGGGTTTGATTCTCAGCACTACATATAAATAAATGAATTAAATAAAGGTTTTTTTATTATGCAAAATATTTCATTCTTTATTTCATGGATAATTGGTCATTAATACAGCAGGAATTGATATGATTATAAAAGATACCAAAAGAATCAGAAGAATGTTAGCATTCAATAGAAATTAAAACCTGAGCTAAAGGCTCAGAGATGTGTGACAACTGTCACCTTTCTGATGAAAGTTAAGAAACACTTATTTGCTAGCCTTTAAATAAAGGTGTTTTTAAAAAAAAAAAGAAAAGAAAAGGAAAATTCCACATGCTGGCAAAGAACAACTGCGACTTCTGTATATGTTGATGGGAATGCAAAATAGTAGAGCCACTTTGGAAGAAAGTGTTGCAGTTTCTTATAAAATTAAAAAAATATAAAATATAAACATATAAAATATATTATAAAAATATAAAATATAAAATATAAAAAAATGCATGTTTACCCTTAACTCTAGGAAATCTTGTAGGGATTTGAGAAATGAAATTTTTTTCTTTCTTTGTTTTCTGAGATGTTGCCCAGGCTAGTCTTGAATTATAACCCTCCTGCCTCAGCCTTCTGATATGAAAACTCAAGTTCACACAAAATCATGAAAATTAAAGCATATGTTCACACAAAAAAGTTTTGTTCAATACATCAATGTTGATAGAGCAATTTTATTATAACTGTGCCAAACTGGTAAACGTTCCAGGTGCCCTTTAATGGGCAAATAGATTAGCAATGGAACATCCATACAATGAACTAGTCCTCAAAATAAAAAGGAATGAACTATTTCTATAATAAAAAAGATTATAGAAGCTCTGCTGTGTGAAAAAAGATAGGCTCAACATATTTACTTTATGAGTTTATTTATATGATATTCTATAAAAGGCAAACTATAGGGATATAAAACAGATCACTAATTGCCACACCAGGGCCCAGGTGTGGGAGTCAGTTTGACTACAAAGAAGAAGTAAGAATATTTTTGTGGGATAAAACTGTTCTGTATTCTGATTGTGGTCCTTATTGTGGTCACAAATCTATCTATCTATCTATCTATCTATCTATCTATCTATCTATCTATCCATAAACTCACAGCACTGCATATAAAGAAGACAACTTTACTATATGTAAATTTAAAATGATTTTTAACCCTCAAAAAGTTTTTGTAAGTGTAAAATTATTCCATAATTATGAGAAAGATCTTGTATAAGTTTCTGGAGAACTATGCTTGAACTTCAAGTTGGTTCTTAAAATTTAAAGATGTTCTATTATAGTCAGCTTGCTTATCCATAATTAATTCAAATATAATTTAGAGAGGTACTAGAGCCAATGGAGCTTTGGGAAATCCTTTCTCTATCTTCAAATTCAACATCTTCACTTGTAAAATGAGCTGTGGTTCTGAATTATTTTTAGAATCACTTTCAACTCTAATACTACATGACTTCTATGCTCAGATGATATCTAGGATCAATTGCAGCTTTCTCTGAGAATGCATTTCATAGGATCTTATAAGCATAACTTTATTTTATCCAATTATTTATAGATACATAAATCCTTATTCACATTCCTGATAGGATGCTATCTAGATAGTATTGACCAGATGTGTTTAAGAAAGCTAGATTGGACCTCAGCAAATGACTACTCTTGGGTTGTTGTTTTGAGAGAATGAACATAAAATACTTAGTACAATAGTTAAAATAGTTTAGCTTCTGTTATTTTATAGTAACATATACTCCCTTCAGTAGTACTAAGAACAAAACTTATAGAAAACATGAAATGCAGCATCAATCACAACAGCCAAAGAATGGGAACAATGCAAGTGTCCTCTGACAGATGAATAGATAAATAAAATGAGCTAGAAACATATAATGGAACATCATTTAGCCTCCAAAAGAAAGGGAATTCTAACACATGCTGAACATGGATAAACCTTGAGACATTATGCTAAGTGAAATAAGCCATACGGAAGGACAGGTACTGTACGATTCCACTTATAAGAGGTGCCTAGAGTTTTCAAGTTCACGGAGGCAAAGGGTAGAATGGTGGTGGCAGGAAGCACAATGGTGTTATGGGGAATAGGGAATTGTTATTTAATAGGCATAGAGTTTTAGTTTTGCAAAATGATGGGTCATTGAAATTGGTTGCACAATGAATATATTTAACACTACTATATACTTAAATTTCTATAGTTTATATGGTAGTAATACAAATACATATCTGTTATGGTTAATTTTATGTGTCAACTTAACTTGGCCCTTGGGCTCAGATATTGAACATTATTCTGAGTGTGACTGTGGGGGTGTTTCTGGATGAGATCAACATCTGAATCTGTAGACTGAGTAAAGCAGATTGGCCACCCAAAGAGGGCAGGCCTCTTCCAGTCTATTAAAGCCCTAACTCGAACATTAGACTGAGCAAGAGAAAATTCACTCTCTCCACCTCCTGCCTTCAGATTTGGACCTGGAATGGACTTACACCAAGGTCCCTCTTCATTTTCTGATCTTTAGATTGGAGATCTTGGGACTTCTCAGCCTCTATAATCATGTGAGGCAACTATTTATAATTAATTTTCTTCTATCGCTACTGTTTCTCTGGAGAACTCCAACTAACACAATATCTTTTAAGGATGACTTCCTCAAAGTGTTGGGATCATGTCTGAAAATGTTGGATGCATACTGTCAAGTTGTCCGTAGAAAAACTACAGCCACTTATGCTCTTAACAGCAATGTTTTAAAAAGACTATTTTTTCCACTTTTGTCAGCATTTTGGCATTATCATTTGTGGTAGAGCACAAAATCATTTCCCCCTATTTACTTTTAGCTAGACCCAAGTTGCTTGGAATAAAGATTTCTTCTTCAGCGTCTCTTGTGGCAATGTAACTGAGGTCTAGTAAATGGGATCTACAGCAGAAGCAGTATACGTAATTTCTAGAATGTTTCCTCAAAGGAAGGGACATCTTTGTACCTGCTACTAAGAATGTTGATGTGGTTGATGGTCCCAGCAGTGATTTTGGCCCAGAATTCCTACAGCTGAAAGCCATTTGCAGAGCAGCAGCAGATAGAAAACCTGGATCCTTAACACTGCACTCCGGGCTCTCTGCCTTCAGCAAGTTACCTGGCACAGAAATACTTTGCAAACCTGTTTCATCTATTTGTGGCTGAATTTATCCTTACTGAGACCTCATTCCTTTTTAGTCTTTGTAGGATAGGTGAAAATATTATCTTATTTTTGCTGTATATAGCTCTCTTGTCAGCTGTCTGGAATTAAAATTTCTGGAAAATTATTTCTGCTTTTAGCTAAGCAAAGGAGAGAACATGGGGAGGTTTTTCATCCTTTCATATCTGTGATGACATATTGCTAGGGTTCTTCTAAATACAAAAGAATTAATTTGTTAATATCACCTTTCTCTTTAATTCAGAGATTATTTGAAAGATAAGGTAGCTAAAATCAACAAATATTTCTGGAAATATTTTGTCCAATTCAATTGATTCTTGGAAAGAATGCTTAGATTTTAATAGTAATGCTTGGGAAGATTTAAATAATGATAAAATGCCAAGGTGTCATATCTTGCTGATTCTTTTTATAAAATGGAACCAAGTGAAATTAGAAGTTGGATCTTATATCTCTAGTGAATTTAAGCCTTGTGATTATTGAGAATTGGGGTGGGGAGAGTGTAGTGGAATTGAAATCTCAGTGTTATGGATTTCAAACATTCATGTGCATCGCCATCACAAGGAGAGCTTTATTAAAGCACAGATTGTCAGGACCCATGTTTAAAGACTTGTTCAACCACATTCTCTTTGGACAGACAGAAAGACAGAACAAAACCATCCTGTTTTATGCAAGCCCCTTGTTTTAGGCGGGGCACCACGATTTTGGGTTAACTCTGCTAACTCAAGGGATTAAGCAAAACTGTAGAAAGGTACAGGAATGGTAAGAAATTGTATATGGTACTTCTTCAAGGTCACTGCTTAGTTTTCTTTAGGCCCTGGGACTGATTAAACTAGATATACTGATTTCTGGCAAATGTTGTGATTATTCCATGGTAGAAACATCATATAAGACCCAGTCTCTAACTTAGTGCATACAGGAACTTACTTCTTTCAGCAGCAGAGTGGAGCCTCATGCCTTCCTCTAATCTACTGGAAGATTTCATGTCACAGTGAGATTTCTGTCATAGTGTTCCCGGAGAACATTCAGTCCCTGTATTAGAGATTCTTCTTATCTATGCTTCAGCTACATGAGAATTTCTTTAACAGCTGTTTCTGACTCCAGTGATCTCTTCCCCTTTCTTGTGCTTGGCATTCATGGAATTAGAATGTATGTGCACAGTGGCACACTCTTGTAATCCCAGCTGCTAGGGAGACTGAGACAGGAGGATTTTGAGTTCAAAGTCAGCCTCAGCAATTTAGCAAGGCTCTAAGTAACTCAGCAAGATGCTGTCTCTAAATAAAATACAAAGAAGGGCTGGAAATGTGGCTCAGTGGTTAAGCAACCCTGGATTCAATCCTTGATACCAAATAAAATAAATAAGTACATCAATAAATAAAAATTACAATGAATCAAAATGAAGTCTGTAAAAATTTTAAAAAACAATAAATAAGTAAATAAAAAAGAAAATAAATGTTTGGCTGCCACGTAAATTTATACATGAATGACTTCAAAACAGTCACATTTCTCTTAAAGAAGACATGACACATTTTCAAGATTTAAGTTGATATTCATCTATTCTGGTATTTTATTCTTAATTGTCCAGTTGCTATATTGGTTTTCATTTCTGTTAAGTACAATTTTTCTCAAATAAAGCACATCTGAGTGCAAACTTTTCATTCTTTCACCTCCAACTTTGTAAAGAAGTGTTCATAGAAACAAGGATAGATGGGGCATAATCCCATATTTTAAGACATGATGTATTTTGTTATACAAATTGAAGATCTTAAATATCCTATGAGAAAGATAAGGGCATAAATTAATAGAAAATTTAAAAGTATTTGAGTCAGCCATTCTCAGATTTAAAAAAAAAATTGAGATTCAGAGAGGTAAGTAACTTGCTCAAGGTCACACAACCAAACTGGAGATTAAGCCAGCATTAGAAATGGCCTCTCAGTACTTTGTAAAGTCAATATAAAATGACATTAACATAATCAACATTTAAAAGGGTATGTGAAGTATTACAATTATTTTAGGCCTATTTCATGAATATTTTTTAAAAACCTTCATGAGTTATGTGACAGGAGAGAAGGTTAGCAGTCCGCTTTACAAGGATGGAAGAGGCCCTGGGGCCTGAAAACAGGCTAAGACCTTGTTACTTACTTCCTGGCCTCTAACCTGGAATCGAACCATGGTTTTCAGACCAATAGAGTAAAGGGAGGAAATCAAGAGGGAGGGAGAAGGGAAGGGCATGGGGAAGTACTGGGGAACAAAATCCACCAAATTATGCTATGTCCATATATAAATATTCCACAATGAATCCCACTTTATAGATAACTATCATGCAATAATAATAATAATAATAATAATAGGCCCAACCCTTCCCGCGGGGACATGGTGCTGCAGCTCCAGGCGAGATTTGGCTGGGAGCGGAGCTGCTTGCCAGCTCCAGCGGGGAATTTGGGCCTGTCGGCGCCATTCTACAGCTTCCCTGGTGGAGAGATGCCATCTTCAGCTGTCTGAGCCCTCAGACCTAAGCCCACTCCTTCCCGTGGGGACATGGCGCTGCGGCTCCAGGGCCACGGTGCTGCGTCTCCTGGTTGCCTCTGCCCAGAAGCATTGATCATTCCCAACCTGGAGGTTGTGAGACAGCAGCTATCTTGGGTCACCACTTGATCAAGCACCTCTCAAACATCTGGTGAGTTACTGGAAATCTGCAGGGACACCTTAAGTCTTTACAGGGAAATTGCAATCCCTCTGATTTGCACTACTAGAGGATACATGAGCAGCATGAGAAAACACGGGAAGAAAGTGTCCCAAACAAACCTAGCTAATACATCAAGAGATCCCAAAGACAGCATGGTAGAAGGAATGACAGAAATGGAGTTCAGAATGTTCATAATTAAAATGATCCGAGAAGAGAATGAGGTGACGAGAGTGCAGATTCAGGCTATGAAT